>CM022704.1:28241426-28394617 GCA_012295165.1 Asparagus setaceus | reverse complement strand
TGGTTGTCCCTATGACCGGCATGGTTTTCTTATTTACATGCTACAACAATGGCAAGGGAGTAAAGTTATCAGAGGGGTGAAAATGATAGTGGTTTGTGTCTGTACCCTTTGGATTGCTAGAAATCATATTATTTTCCAGCAAAAGAAATTGTCCATAGAGGATTGCTAAAGGCAAGTGGTTTTTTTTTTTTTTTGGTTTAAAGATCCAATGTGTGGTCTTATCTCCCATACATTAAGGCTTCTAAAAACACTAGAGCATGGTCTGAGAATATATACCCCAGTTTCATCTCCCAGAGATGTGGCAACGAAAACAGGAGCTTGATTGTAAACGATTTAGCAAAGTGATTGTTATTCTTGAATTCGCTGATGAGGAGTTTTTTGTTTTGATTTGAATCCGATGTGTAGCCATCTCCTCTCCAAAAAATCTTTTTTTTTTTGTTTTGGCGGTTGGGGGGTGAGGGGGTGGGTATAGAATATAGCTAAGGGAGTAGGCATGTTGCTCTGTTTTTATGTAGAGTCAAGAATGTACATGACTGAGATTGTTGCTTCATGCTTACATTTTTCATAAATAAAGTAGAGCTAAGGGAGTAGGCATGTTGCTCTGTTTTTATGTAGAGTCAAGAATGTAGAGCTAAGGGGTATCATACTATTTAATCATTAAAGTGAACAACTTGAAGATACAATCCTAGCGACTTGGACGTTCCCTAATTCCTTGATTATTCTTTAAGGGAAAGGAGGAAATCCTTGACTATAATCAAATTGTCTTTGTTTTAGTACAATAGTTCTAGTTAAGCTATTACAAAAATCCCCAAATTATTTTAATTAGACATTTAGAATGTTAAAGTATTTAGTATTTCTTAGCTATATCTCCCTCTTGTCCTGGTCTGTGCCACTAATCTTATTTCCAACAATAATAAAGAGTGATGTTAGAGCAATTAAAGTTGTTAAAGTCAGCCCTAAATAACGGCAAGCTAAATAACTTACATCCCCGTTCATACTTTTCTAGTAAAAAAGAAGAAACACATCCAAAAAGCAAGATATAATGTTATCAGAAAATATATATAAAATGGCTACAGAGGCTGCCCGTATGCTTGAGCGCCCACTTCAACATATATGTACAATACTTGTGCAACAAAAGGAAAATAGGTAAACAGATAGAAGTCCACGGCGGCAGCAAGAGAAGGAAGAAGAAGGGAGCTTGAACATTAGCTCCTGTTTGGCTCTCGCTCCCCAAGCTCCCCTATGCAGTGTTTCATTCCGGAATATCTTAAAGCAGTGGCAAATAAAATTGGGAAATTTCTATGCTTCGATTAAATTAATCTATAGTGTATAATAATAATCTTATCTTGAAATGAAATGAATTTTTTCCCCCATGTCTTAATTATGATTAGAGCTAATCCAAATATCAAATAATATTTTTTAGTATATAATTGTATTTTAAGTCATTTTGGGCTGTCATGTGAATTTAGCATTTCAACCTCACAAGAGACGAAATTTAATATTTCTTCCCCTCCCGGTCAGCACAACAGTCCCCTAAAACCAAAATAAATTCTCCATTTCTCCATCTTTGAAACCTCAATTCTCAAGCGAGAAGGAAGAGTGAAAACTAGGATCCATCAAAGAGTAATCTTGGAGGGTAAAGAGGATCTTTGAACTCTTTTTAGGTATAATTCAAACTCATTTTCCATTTCTCCATCTCGACTCTTGCATGAGCAAGTTTGATGAATCAATGCTTGCATGTAAGTTTCTGGATGGTTTTGCACTTGCATGTCTCAATAGGGGTTTCTGGATGGTTTTGCACTTGCATGTCTCAATAGGGGGATAAAGACTCATTCTTTGTTCTTGTTATTCAAGAAAGATATGATCTTGCATAAATTTGGTTCCAAATTGTGGTTAAGGTGATTTTTGGCTCTGGTTGATGGTTTGAATGCAATGCATGTATGATGGAATAGCCTGCATGTCGGTTTTTTGTAGTACAAATTCGTGCAGATATTTTCCAGCAGAACACCCTTATAGTAAATTAAGCATAACTTTCTGCATACATATCTAATTCTAGAAAAGTTTCATATTTTAGAAAACTAGACTCAATTGCCTATCATTTTTATCTAGTTTGCCTCATTTTGGATATCATTTTATACCTTAAATTCATGGTTGAAATCTGTGCATGTACACTAGACAAACAGTACGACCCTTATGTAGTGTTTTGCACATAATTTTGCTCCTAATTGGAAATTATTAAGCAAGATTTTTTTTCCGGTTAATAGACCCATCAAGATTCTTCCAGTAGTAATTTTATCAATTTTGAATAATTTATGATTGGCCAAATTCAATGAAAACTCCAGGGCATGAATTTGAAATCTTTATGTCACTACATATTGACATACTTGCACTTACAGGACCATATCTACATATACAATAATTCAATTTTGGATCCGATCAATTTCCTTTAAACTATATTTATAATCAAACAATTTAACTTTTGTTTCATCAAAATTGGACATCAAAGGGTAATATTTCCTTGATCCCTCTCAATTCGTCGAGAGTTCGATTGTTGTTTTCTTAAAAATTTCATAGTTGAAATTAGATTTTTATTTGTACACTATATTGCATCCGTAAAATTCAATTGAAAATGATTCATGTGTGGGTTGATTGCCGACTACATGCTTATAGCTATACCCTTGATTAATTGTCAATATATGCCATTGAAACTCCATGTTTATTTATGTTGAAAAAGTCATTTCTTGACTTGTAACATATTGGCTTCGAATAAATAACAATTGATTAATTGCGAGTCTTGCCTTTGATTAGCGCTCCATATTCATGGGCATTACCCTTTATGCGAGGAAACTCACCGGTGGGTGTTTTATTAAAGGCATGTGTGTGGTCATTGATGAATCCCGTGGTTAGAGGATTTGAATCCTAAATATCAAGGCTGATTCTTTATTGATAGTAGTTGCAGTTCATTTCGATTATCAGCATTGTCAATTCCTTTTTGTTTTTATAGTCGTACCCTGAATATTATTGTGGTTGCCTACTGAGCCCTTTGCTCACCCCTACTTATTTCTGCATCCAAACAGGTCAAAGGCAAGGGGATTGCAAAGCCTAAAGAAGAAGTCTAGCTGAAGCGCGTAAGCAATAAGTATATGACTAGTTCTTTCATTTTGTAGTACACTTGTGATGTAATATATTATATGTAATGATGATTTACATTATGTTCTCGAACTCTATAGTGCCATGTTCCCTTATGCCCATTTTGCATTTATGGAATTTCTGTGGACTCTGCTGTCAGCCTTATGATTTTGAGAGTTGTGTATTATTGTTGTGATATTTTGTATTGTGATATTGCTTTAAACAAGAGTGTACATAAGAATTGAGCAAGTCGACCCTCCCTCTTACTCTTGGGTAATGCCCAATTTTTGTATATCCCCTGGGTCCCACCTCGGTTAAAATTTAGGTGCTGTTACAATAATGGTGATCATCCACAAGGTATTTGTCAAAATGTCATTGATGCAGAACCCTCTCAACTCCAAGGTGGTGCCCCTCCCCCCATCAACAATGGCCCTCCCCCTCCTCCAGTTATAAACATGGATTCTACTGAGCCCCCTGCTGGCCAATCCTTTAGTCGTAAGACCCCTGCTAAGGATAACCTTGACAAGGGCAAGCGCACTGCTATTGAACCATCTAAGACAAGCAAGAGGAAAAAGAAAGGCAACAGCCTCACCATTTCTAAACCCTCTAAAGCTCCCACTAATGGCCAGTAGAATGTTCTGCTAATGAGGCTTTCTGGGAAGCAACTCAAAAGCATGTTGAAGTGGTGGAAAAGAATCATGACATAACTAATCTCACGAAGAACGTCTCTTTTGTTGATGTCAATTCTTTCTCATTTTTATCTACATCCTATGATGAGGATGAATCCACTGAGGATCATTCTACCTAGCATCGCTCTATTTCTGACCATGGGAGTGTCTCTTACAAAATTCAAGGCTTTTTTAATGATATGAGAGTTTTCTCTCCGAGAGAGCTCTAAAGAGTTAGGAAGCTAGCGAAGAAGGAAGCTAAACTGGCAAGGCAAAATGCAAGACGTCTATCTATTCCCTTGAGTCTGACTCCAAGGGAACATAAAGGTCCTCCCTCCCCTTGACTTATGTCTAGCAAGTCTATACATATGATATTTTAGAATATGCTAGATGTTGGTAGTCCCCATACTTTTGCTTATTGTAAAAAGCTAATCGAAGAACATAGGTCTCTTTTGTGTATATTTATAGAGCCAATTGTTGCTGACTCTTAAATTAGGAACTTTGCTTTCTTTTGTGACACACAAAATTAGATTTCCAACCAGGACATGGTTGCCTAAATTTGAGTTACTTGGCACTCTGTTGCTTCGTTTCAAGTGATCTCTAAGGAGGGATAATACATATCCTAGAGGGTCAATGCTATGGGCCTATTTTTCTCGTTGTCTGCTATATATGCTGCAATATGTGCTAAACACACTCCTCAGAACAAAAGGCCTCTTTGGGATGCTCTGAGAATCCTTCATGCTTCTATTCAGGGCCTTGGATATAGAGTGGTGACTTCAATGCTATTTGTTCTTTGGATGAAAAAGTTGTTAGAAATCTTCCTCCTCCCCACTCTACGGAGAAGGTCAATGCATGTAATAATGACTGTGGTATAGTTCCTGCCCACACCTAGGGGGGAGTTTACTTGGTACAACAATGGCTATAGCAGGAATAGAAACGGAAAAGTGCTTGATCGTATCCTTCAATCTCCTGATGTTCTCCTCACTGGCAAGGGCTATCTGCTACAGTTATAAACATGGATTCTACTGAGCCCCTGCTGGCCAATCCTTTAGTCGTAAGACCCTGCTAAGGATAACCTTGACAAGGGCAAGCGCACTGCTATTGAACCATCTAAGACAAGCAAGAGGAAAAGAAAGGCAACAGCCTCACCATTTCTAAACCCTCTAAAGCTCCCACTAATGGCCAGTAGAATGTTCTGCTAATGAGGCTTTCTGGGAAGCAACTCAAAAGCATGTTGAAGTGGTGAAAAGAATCATGACATAACTAATCTCACGAAGAACGTCTCTTTGTTGATGTCAATTCTTTCTCATTTTTATCTACATCCTATGATGAGGATGAATCCACTGAGGATCATTCTACCTAGCATCGCTCTATTTCTGACCATGGGAGTGTCTCTTACAAAATTCAAGGCTTTTTTAATGATATGAGAGTTTTCTCTCCGAGAGAGCTCTAAAGAGTTAGGAAGCGATTTACAAGTTGTGATATCAGAGCTTAGGTTTAGAAGTCCTAGGCTTAGAAGTTTATAATAGTAGTGCTTAGAAATAAGTTTTAGAATTGCTTTTAGTACATATTATGTCTTTGCTTTATAATGAGATGGCTAGAATCAACACGAGTATCCCTTCAACTCAGGAAAGCGATTTACACCATACTTTAGGGCAAATGTTTGGTGGTAGAAATGCACGTGGGTCTAGTTCTGGAGTGAATCAAATAGATGCAAATGATATGCTGCAGGTGATGCAAAATCTCACCACTGTGATTTAAAATCAGCAGTAACAAATTAATCAACAGTAAGAACCTTGAGACAAATGATCATCCTCGATTACAAAGTGGTATGGCATAGTTTAAGAGGTTGACATTGTCTACCTTTGAAGGAAGTGTTGATCCTATGGTAGTTGAAGACTAAAACACAGAGATGGAGAAAGTCTTTACTTATATGAAGTGTCTTGAGGGAGAAAAACCACTTTGGTAATTAATATATTTGATAAACTCTCCTCCCTTGAAATTGAGATGAAAACTCTTGATGCTCAGCTCCAACAATCTTGGTCTGATGATATTGCTACTTCCTCTGTGTCATGTTTGTTAGGAATCTTGACCCCAAGATATGATTGTTTTGATGATAACAAATATTACATATTGTGTGTATTATGTGCTAACATTTGTTTTGGCAAGATTAGAGCTAAATCAACAATAATATTCAAAGAGATATTCAAGACATAAGATGAGTTCAAGGCAATATGAAGCAAAGAAGAAGATATACGTGAATTGTCAAAATGTAATTTTACATTTTCTTTGCTTAGAATTATTGTACAAGCATTGATCACTCACAACACATTCACACACATTAGAGTTTAACAATATAAATCCCCTATGTTAACAATTAAAGTTTATAGATAAAGAATAAGTCTTAAATAGTTCATATATCTATATTGACCCCTTAGTAGTCTAACCAATAGGTTTTATAGCTAACTACATGCACACAGTCAAAAATATAAGTTTCTCAGATTTTACGAGTAGTAGACTAATAGTCGAGTAGTAGACTAATAGTCATAGTAGTCGATAATGACCAAAGTAGTCGACTACTAAGAAATTATCCGACTTCACGACTGCTTTTGATTCTCGAGTAGTCGACTACTATGAGTTATAGTGACTACAAAGCAGCTTTTTCGATTGCTTGAAATTTGAATACTTGACGCTTATTATAAGTTGTGTATGTTTTAGGGTTTGAAAACTTGTCTTTTCAAGAGCTATAAATAGAGAAAACGCCGAAAAAAAAGAAGAAGTTTTGCACTTATAAGATCAAACTTTGTGCAAATTCAAGAGGCCAAAAATTCAGATTTTGCCTAAGAGTTAGAGTTCAAATAGCCTATGTTCTTGATCATTTCCTACTAATTATTTAGGCATATTTCAGAGAGTAAAACCTATAGCCATAGTGAGAATCACATTCACATCCACTTCAAGGCTTATAGGAGTTTTGTACTTTTATTTAAAGGAAGTTTCTCTGATTTGAGAGGTGCGATCTCTGGTGAAGAGATTATTTACAATTGGCATGGTCTTGTCAATTGGTGTTGCAATTTGCATGGGCTTGCAAATTGGACAGGTTTGCCTTTGATTTTGTAAGGTTTCAAAATCATAGTGGAAACTCTCAAGCCGGATTTGCTTGGGACCTGGATGTACACCGGAGGTGGAACCAAGATAAATCTCTTTGTTTTGTGATGTTCAATTTCTCGAGATTGTTGCTATTCTTTCCTTGCAATTTATAATCTACTTTGCAATTTATAAAATACTATTCACCCCCTTCTAGTGTTTAGTGTGTTTTTCAGTTAGATCAACGATCCTACATTTGGTATCGAGCAAGGTTGAAAGATGGCATCTTTAAATACATCACAATTCAAGGAAGGACATTCCACACAACGACCACCACTATTCGATGACACGAATCAATTCAAGGAAGGACATTCCACACAACGACCACCACTATTCATGACGAATTACAATTAATGAAGTGCCGAATGAAGATCTACCTTCAATCTCTTGGATATGAATTATGGAATGTAGTCAGTCCGAAATTCCTAGACCAACCACTCCATACTCGAATGGACAATTGTTGAAAAGGCAAATGTGAATCTCAACTCAAAGGCCATGAATGCTTTATTTTGTGCCTTGGACAAGAACGAATTCAATCGAAAGTGTCTACCGCTACATCACATCAAATTTGGCATACATTAGAGGTAACACACTAAGGTAAAAATAAAGTTAAAGAATCTAAAATCTCGTTCTTGTGCAATGTGTTTGAGTTATTCAAAATGAAAGAACATGAGACGATCACCTAAATGATCACAAGATTCACACATCACCAACTCATTAATTGGACATGGAAAAGAATATACACAATTGGAGATGGTGAGAAAAGTTCTTCGTGCACTCACATCGAATGGGAGAAAAAGATGACCGAATTGAAGAAGCCAATGATCTCAACACTTACTCTAGAAGATCTCGTTGGGAATCTAATGGCATATGAAGTACAACTTCAAGATAGAAGAGAAATAGAACAACTGAGAAGAAAATTCTTGTCTTCAATACATCTTCCGACAATGAAGAATCGATGGAGATGATGAAGACATTGATGCTCTCTCAAGAAAATTCAAAAGTTCCTCATACAAAGTAAGTATAAAAAGATTAAAGATACTAACAATAATTTTATATGTTATGAATGTAATAAGCCGTGACACATGAAAAAGGATTGTCCTCTTCTAAAGTCAAAGTCAAAGTTCAACAAGTTAAAAGATAAGAAGAAGAAGGCTTTGGCAATGACATGGGATGATAGCGATGCATCCTCTTCAAGAAGAAGAAGAACAAAAGAGGAATCGCCACATGTGCTTCATGGCACAAGAAGATGAGGTATGCAATAATATTAATAATGAAGAATTATTAGAAGCATTCAATGAATTTTATGTTAAATTTAAGGATTTGAAGTCTAATTATAAGTTATTGAAAAATGAAAATGAAAAATTAAACTTAGAATTAGTGACTTCAAATTCTTCACAAGTTGAAAATTTAAATGAACTAAATAATAATTTATTTTCTGAAAATAAATCATTGACTAGTATTTATCTAAAACTGATGTAATAATTTGATAACTCGTATTTCAGATTTAGATAAAGAAATAGGTTCATTTAAAGTTAAAAATGAAGAGTTATCTTTAAATATTAACAAATTTAACAAAGGTAAAGAAGACTTGACTAATTTATTATATTTTCAAAAGTCTTCTAATCAAAAGTTTGGATTAGGATATGTTCATAAGAAAAATGAATATGATAATAGGACATTATGCATCATGTCATAAAATATCT
This sequence comes from Asparagus setaceus, assembly GCA_012295165.1. Classification (NCBI taxonomy): domain Eukaryota; kingdom Viridiplantae; phylum Streptophyta; class Magnoliopsida; order Asparagales; family Asparagaceae; genus Asparagus; species Asparagus setaceus. The sequence continues at coordinate 28,385,970 of CM022704.1, read as the reverse complement.
TTACATATGAAATCTATGTTCATTTGGGTACCTAAAGATACTTGCTTACATGATAGAAATGTGTATATTACAAATTTTAAGAAAAACATATGCAATTCTAAAAATTATGTTTATATTAATAGATGGAAACCAAATTCCTCGTGGATTTGGATTCCTAAAGGCTAATCTTTTGAATCTAAATAAAAGGGTACCTATACTTACATGATTATTTTTCGTGTACTCTAAAAATGGAAAGGATACAAGATATGCATATATTATTTTTGCTAATGACAAAGGGGAGATATATAGAAAAATTTTAAATTTAAATTTTACTAATGCTTTGATGGGGAGTAAAAGATTTTTAATTAATAATTTCATACGTGGGGATTAAAAGTTTTTCATATATATATTAACAAAATATATTTGTCATCATCAAAAGGGGAGAATGTTAGGAATCTTGACCCCAAGATATGATTGTTTTGATGATAACAAATATTACATATTGTGTGTATTATGTGCTAACATTTGTTTTGGCAAGATAGAGCTAAATCAACAATAATATTCAAAGAGATACTCAAGACATAAGATGAGTTCAAGGCAATATGAAGCAAAGAAGAAGATATACGTAATTGTCAAAATGTAATTTTACATTTTCTTTGCTTAGAATTATTGTACAAGCCTTGATCACTCACAACACATTCACACACATTAGAGTTTAACAATATAAATCCCCTATGTTAACAATTAAAGTTTATAGATAAAGAATAAGTCTTAAATAGTTCATATATCTCATATTGACCCCTTAGTAGTCGACCAATAGGTTTTATAGTCGACTACATGCACACAGTCAAAAATATAAGTTTCTCAGATTTTACGAGTAGTAGACTAATAGTCGAGTAGTAGACTAATAGTCATAGTAGTCGACTAATGACCAAAGTAGTCGACTACTAAGAAATTATCGACTTCACGATCTGTTTTGACTCGAGTAGTCGACTACTATGAGTTATAGTCGACTACAAAGACAGCTTTTCCGACTGTTTGAAATTTGAATACTTGACAGCTTTATAGTTGTTGTGTATGTTTTAGGGTTTGAAAACTTGTCTTTTCAAGAGCTATAAATAGAGAAAAACGTCGAAAACAAAGAAGAAGTTTTGCACTTATAAGATCCAATTTTTGTATATCCCTGGGTCCCACCTCGGTTAAAATTTAGGTGCTGTTACAATACTGGTGATCATCCACAAGGTATTTGTCAAAATGTCATTGATGCAGAACCCTCTCAACTCCAAGGTGGTGCCCCTCCCCCTCCTCCAGTTATAAACATGGATTCTACTGAGCCCCCTGCTGGCCAATCCTTTAGTCGTAAGACCCCTGCTAAGGATAACCTTGACAAGGGCAAGCGCACTGCTATTGAACCATCTAAGACAAGCAAGAGGAAAAAGAAAGGCAACAGCCTCACCATTTCTAAACCCTCTAAAGCTCCCACTAATGGCCAGTAGAATGTTCTGCTAATGAGGCTTTCTGGGAAGCAACTCAAAAGCATGTTGAAGTGGTGAAAAAGAATCATGACATAACTAATCTCACAAAGAACGTCTCTTTTGTTGATGTCAATTCTTTCTCATTTTTATCTACATCCTATGATGAGGATGAATCCACTGAGGATCATTCTACCTAGCATCGCTCTATTTCTGACCATGGGAGTGTCTCTTACAAAATTCAAGGCTTTTTTAATGATATGAGAGTTTTCTCTCCGAGAGAGCTCTAAAGAGTTAGGAAGCGATTTACAAGTTGTGATATCAGAGCTTAGGTTTAGAAGTCCTAGGCTTAGAAGTTTATAATAGTAGTGCTTAGAAATAAGTTTTAGAATTGCTTTTAGTACATATTATGTCTTTGCTTTATAATGAGATGGCTAGAATCAACACGAGTATCCCTTCAACTCGAGAGCCGATTTACACCATACTTTAGGGCAAATGTTTGGTGGTAGAAATGCACGGGTCTAGTTCGAGTGAATCAAATAGATGCAAATGATATGCCGCAGTGATGCAAAATCTCACCACCGTGGATTTAAAATCAGCAAGAACAAATTAATCAACAAGAAGAACCTTGAGACAAATGATCATCCTCGATTACAAAGTGGTATGGCATAGTTTAAGAGGTTGACATTGTCTACCTTTGAAGGAAGTGTTGATCCTATGGTAGTTGAAGACTAAAACACGAGATGGAGAAAGTCTTTACTTATATGAAGTGTCTTGAGGGAGAAAACCACTTTGGTAATTAATATATTTGATAAACTCTCCTCCCTTGAAATTGAGATGAAAACTCTTGATGCTCACCCAACAATCTTGGTCCGATGATATTGCTACTTCCTCTGTGTCATGTTTGTTAGGAATCTTGACCCCAAGATATGATTGTTTTGATGATAACAAATATTACATATTGTGTGTATTATGTGCTAACATTTGTTTTGCAAGATTAGAGCTAAATCAACAATAATATTCAAAGAGATATTCAAGACATAAGATGAGTTCAAGGCAATATGAAGCAAAGAAGAAGATATACGTAATTGTCAAAATGTAATTTTACATTTTCTTTGCTTAGAATTATTGTACAAGCATTGATCACTCACAACACATTCACACACATTAGAGTTTAACAATATAAATCCCTATGTTAACAATTAAAGTTTATAGATAAAGAATAAGTCTTAAATAGTTCATATATCTCATATTGACCCCTTAGTAGTCGACCAATAGGTTTTATAGTCGACTACATGCACACAGTCAAAAATATAAGTTTCAGATTTTACGAGTAGTAGACTAATAGTCGAGTAGTAGACTAATAGTCGAGTAGTAGACTAATAGTCGAGTAGTAGACTAATAGTCGAGTAGTAGACTAATAGTCGAGTAGTAGACTAATAGTCGAGTAGTAGACTAATAGTCATAGTAGTCGACTAATGACCAAAGTAGTCGACTACTATGAGTTATAGTCGACTACAAAGACAGCTTTTTCCGATTGCTTGAAATTTGAATACTTGGACAGCTTTATAGTCATTGTGTATGTTTTAGGGTTTGAAAACTTGTCTTTTCAAGAGCTATAAATAGAGAAAACGTTTAAAAACAAAGAAGAAGTTTTGCACTTATAAGATCAAACTTTGTGCAAATTCAAGAGGCCAAAAATTCAGATTTTGCCTAAGAGTTAGAGTTCTGAAATAGCCTATGTTCTTGATCATTTCCTACTAATTATTTAGGCATATTTCAGAGAGTAAAACCTATAGCCATAGTGAGAATCACAATTCACATCCACTTCAAGGCTTATAGGAGTTTTGTACTTTTATTTAAAGGAAGTTTCTCTCGGATTTGAGAGGTGCGATCTCTTGGTGAAGAGATTATTTACAATTGGCATGGTCTTGTCAATTGGTGTTGCAATTGCATGGGCTTGCAAATTGGACAGTTTGCCTTTGATTTTGTAAGGTTTCAAAATCATAGTGGAAACTCTCAAGCGGGATTTGCTTGGGGACTGGATGTACACCGGGGAGGTGGAACCAGTATAAATCTCTTGTGTTTGTGATGTTCAATTTCTGAGATTGTTGCTATTCTTTCCTTGCAATTTATAATCTACTTTGCAATTTTTATAAAATACTATTCACCCCCCTTCTAGTGTTTAGTGTGTTTCATTGAGTTAGATCAACGATCCTACATTTGGTATCAGAGCAAGGTTGAAAGATGGCATCTTTAAATACATCACAATTCAAGGAAGGACATTCCACACAACGACCACCACTATTCGATGACACGAATCAATTCAAGGAAGGACATTCCACACAACGACCACCACTATTCGATGACACTAATTACAATTATCGGAAGTGCCGAATGAAGATCTACCTTCAATCTCTTGGATATGAATTATGGAATGTAGTCGAAGTCCGAAATTCCTAGACCAACCACTCCATACTCGAATGGACAATTGTTGAAAAGGCAAATGTGAATCTCAACTCAAAGGCCATGAATGCTTTATTTTGTGCCTTGGACAAGAACGAATTCAATCGAAAGTGTCTACCGCTACATCAGACATCAAATTTGGCATACATTAGAGGTAACACACGAAGGTAAAAATAAAGTTAAAGAATCTAAAATCTCGTTCTTGTGCATGTGTTTGAGTTATTCAAAATGAAAGAACATGAGACGATCACCTAAATGATCACAAGATTCACCGACATCACCAACTCATTAATTGGACATGGAAAAGAATATACACAATTGGAGATGGTGAGAAAAGTTCTTCGTGCACTCACACCGAATGGGAGAAAAAGATGACCGAATTGAAGAAGCCAATGATCTCTCAACACTTACTCTAGAAGATCTCGTTGGGAATCTAATGGCATATGAAGTACAACTTCAAGATAGAAGAGAAATAGAACAACCGAGAAGAAAATTCTTGTCTTCAATACATCTTCCGACAATGAAGAATCGATGGAGATGATGAAGACATTGATGCTCTCAAGAAAATTCAAAAGTTCCTCATACAAAGTAAGTATAAAAGATTAAAGATACTAACAATAATTTTATATGTTATGAATGTAATAAGCCAGACACATGAAAAAGGATTGTCCTCTTCTAAAGTCAAAGTCAAAGTTCAACAAGTTAAAAGATAAGAAGAAGAAGGCTTTGGCAATGACATGGGATGATAGCGATGCATCCTCTTCAAGAAGAAGAAGAACAAAAGAGGAATCAGCCACATGTGCTTCATGGCACAAGAAGATGAGGTATGCAATAATATTAATAATGAAGAATTATTAGAAGCATTCAATGAATTTTATGTTAAATTTAAGGATTTGAAGTCTAATTATAAGTTATTGAAAAATGAAAATGAAAAATTAAACTTAGAATTAGTGACTTCAAATTCTTCACAAGTTGAAAATTTAAATGAACTAAATAATAATTTATTTTCTGAAAATAAATCATTGACTGGTATTTATCTAAAATCGGATGTAATAATTTGATAACTCGTATTTCAGATTTAGATAAAGAAATAGGTTCATTTAAAGTTAAAAATGAAGAGTTATCTTTAAATATTAACAAATTTAACAAAGGTAAAGAAGACTTGACTAATTTATTATATTTTCAAAAGTCTTCTAATCAAAAGTTTGGATTAGGATATGTTCATAAGAAAAATGAATATGATAATAGGACACATTATGCATCATGTCATAAAATATCTTTACATATGAAATCTATGTTCATTTGGGTACCTAAAGATACTTGCTTACATGATAGAAATGTGTATATTACAAATTTTAAGAAAAACATATGCAATTCTAAAAATTATGTTTATATTAATAGATGGAAACCAAATTCCTCGTGGATTTGGATTCCTAAAGGCTAATCTTTTGAATCTAAATAAAAGGGTACCTATACTTACATGATTATTTTTCAGGTACTCTAAAAATGGAAAGGATACAAGATATGCATATATTATTTTTGCTAATGACAAAGGGGAGATATATAGAAAAATTTTAAATTTAAATTTTACTAATGCTTTGATGGGGAGTAAAAGATTTTTAATTAATAATTTCATGTGGGGATTAAAAGTTTTTCATATATATATTAACAAAATATATTTGTCATCATCAAAAGGGGAGAATGTTAGGAATCTTGACCCCAAGATATGATTGTTTTGATGATAACAAATATTACATATTGTGTGTATTATGTGCTAACATTTGTTTTGGCAAGATTAGAGCTAAATCAACAATAATATTCAAAGAGATACTCAAGACATAAGATGAGTTCAAGGCAATATGAAGCAAAGAAGAAGATATACGTAATTGTCAAAATGTAATTTTACATTTTCTTTGCTTAGAATTATTGTACAAGCCTTGATCACTCACAACACATTCACACACATTAGAGTTTAACAATATAAATCCCTATGTTAACAATTAAAGTTTATAGATAAAGAATAAGTCTTAAATAGTTCATATATCTCATATTGACCCCTTAGTAGTCGACCAATAGGTTTTATAGTCGACTACATGCACACAGTCAAAAATATAAGTTTCAGATTTTACGAGTAGTAGACTAATAGTCGAGTAGTAGACTAATAGTCGAGTAGTAGACTAATAGTCGAGTAGTAGACTAATAGTCGAGTAGTAGACTAATAGTCGAGTAGTAGACTAATAGTCGAGTAGTAGACTAATAGTCATAGTAGTCGACTAATGACCAAAGTAGTCGACTACTATGAGTTATAGTCGACTACAAAGACAGCTTTTCCGATTGCTTGAAATTTGAATACTTGACAGCTTTATAGTCATTGTGTATGTTTTAGGGTTTGAAAACTTGTCTTTTCAAGAGCTATAAATAGAGAAAAACGTCAGAAAACAAAGAAGAAGTTTTGCACTTATAAGATCAAACTTTGTGCAAATTCAAGAGGCCAAAAATTCAGATTTTGCCTAAGAGTTAGAGTTCTGAAATAGCCTATGTTCTTGATCATTTCCTACTAATTATTTAGGCATATTTCAGAGAGTAAAACCTATAGCCATAGTGAGAATCACAATTCACATCCACTTCAAGGCTTATAGGAGTTTTGTACTTTTATTTAAAGGAAGTTTCTCTCGGATTTGAGAGGTGCGATCTCTTGGTGAAGAGATTATTTACAATTGGCATGGTCTTGTCAATTGGTGTTGCAATTTGCATGGGCTTGCAAATTGGACAGGTTTGCCTTTGATTTTGTAAGGTTTCAAAATCATAGTGGAAACTCTCAAGCGGGATTTGCTTGGGGACTGGATGTACACCGGGGAGGTGGAACCAGTATAAATCCCTTGTGTTTGTGATGTTCAATTTCTGAGATTGTTGCTATTCTTTCCTTGCAATTTATAATCTACTTTGCAATTTTTATAAAACACTATTCACCCCCCTTCTAGTGTTTAGTGTGTTTCATTGAGTTAGATCAACGATCCTACAATGTTAACCTCAATGGAGGGAGACACATATGGAGGAGGAAATATTGTGGAAATAAAAGTCTAGAGTAAAATGGCCAGATGAGGGGGGGTACTAACACCAAATACTTTCATGGAGAAAACATCATTGTGTCTCTATAAATGATTTACTTGATGCTAATGGGAAACATACTGTGGGTGCCTCAGCTATCAATGGTGTCTCTATTGAGCTATATATGAAGTTATTATCCTCTGAAGAACACTCTATTGATAATGATCTTATCAACCTCATTCCTCAAGTTGTCACCTCTGACATGAATGATTTGTTGTTGGCTCCATTCTCCATGGATGAGCTGAAGACAGCCACTTTCTCTATTCCTATTGGCAGTGCTCATGGTATGGATGGCTTCTCTACTAGTTTCTTGTATGTGAGATTGTTAGAGATATTTTGCTTGCTGCTTCTAATGAACTTTTGAAGAGGAAATATTTGCATCCATGCTTCCTTTATACTTGCATTGTGATGATTCCAACAAGTCTCCTCCCAGTGCTCTTAATGGCTTCAGACCTATTAGCCTCTACATAACAGTTTACAAAATCCTTACCAAGCTTTTATGCACCATATTGGCTCCCCAATTGCCTATACTTATTTCTCCCAGCCAAAGAGCTTTCATTAGACATAGAAATATCATTCATAACATCTCTCTTGCTCAGAAGATATGCAGAGAAATTGATATGAGAAAGGTCAGACCAAATTTTATTCTTAAGTTGGACATGCAAAAAGCCTATGGTAGGCTTGAATGGGACTTTCTGTTTGCTACGCTTTCTAGATTTGGCTTCTCTCAGGAATGAATATCCATCATCAGAGCTTACATATTGCCACTGCTTCTTCTATGTGACATTTCAGGCAGTTTATAAAGTGTACTTTTCTTTATCTAGGGGGTTGAAACAATGAGACCCTCTCTCACCTAGTCTATTTATTTTGGCTGAAGATGTTCTATCTAGCATTTGCTATGCACATCACCCTTCAAGAGAGATACTCCACAACCCTTGCTGAATGTCCATCTCACCTATTATTTGCTGATGATCATTATTTTTTTCAATGCCGCTAGAAGATCTCTCCTTAAAATTATGCATATCATTGACTTGTATGCATCTAATTCAGGTCAAAGGCTAAATCAAGCTAAAAGCCAGTTCTTTCTTCCAACTAATGCTCCTCTCTCCATGTTTAGAGTGGTCAGAAATGCTACCAACTTTTCTAAAGGCTCTTTTCCTCTTACATACTTGGGAGTCCCAATTAGATCTGGGCAGAGAAAAGTATCATTCTATCAGCATCTTATTGACAGGATCAGCATCAGAATTCAGGGTTTGCATGCACACTTATTATGTAAGGTGACAGACTTTTCTGATTAAGCATGTGTTATCTATCATGCCTATTCATCTTCTTGCTGCTACTACTATTCCTAACCAGGTGCTGACAAAAATTAAAATTTTACTTGTTAATTTCTTTTGGGGTACTTCAGAGTATGGGAAATAACTCCATTGGCTTGAGCAGAAGAAATTGTGTAAGCCTGATCATGAGGGAGGCCTTGGTATTGGACTCCTCTCTGATGTCAAACTATCTTTCTTGCTCAAACAATGTTGGCTTCTATGCACTTCAGAGTCTATATGGGCTGATTTCATGAGGATCAAATACAAAATCAACAAAAGTCCCATCTTGGTCTGCCCCCTTCGATGCTCTAGAGAATGGAAGTTGCTTAAAAGGATCCTTCCTATTGGCTCTATTGTGAAAAGGAGGGGTGTCACTCTTGCCTCAAAGTGTATCTACTACACTAACTCTGTTGAGGAATCATTTGAGCACTTATTCTCCACTGGTGAGTTAGTTAAATCTCTTTAGTCTTATTTTGGCTTTTTTTTGGAGTACCTTACTACCCTCTTCAGCCTATTAATGCCCGTATCGCTTGGTGGTTTGAAAGATGCAAAGAGAATTCTCATTTTGCTATAATGGGCCACCTTGCTGCTATTGCCATTATTATGGAGCTTCAAGTATAATACAATCTATGGAGGCATGAAGAAGGGCCATCTCCTTATTCGGCTAGTGATTATTGATACTCTTTAGCATTTGGATACCAAAGTGAAGCCTAAGTGCAAATCTCCTCTTGGGATGGATTCTTTGTGGGCCATTGGCATCACCCCAAGAAATGCACCTCCTAAACTTCCTATTTGTTGCTCTTGGTCTAACTCCCCGGCAAATATTAGGGACCAGATGGGCGAATTAGTTGGTGCATTTGCTGGGCCTTTGTAGGCTAAAGTTCATGCTCTGTCTAACGGGCCTGAGAGCTTTTAGTTGTTATGGATATTGACTCTAAACAGGCCTGGTCTAACTCAAAATCTTTGGTTCATGCTCCCGGTCACCCTTGTCCCTATTGGAAGATCTCTACAATCTAGAATAGCCTCAAGCTCAACACTCAATCCCATCAGATTAGCGTTCGGCATTGCTACCGTGAGAGTAATCATGTCGCTAATTAACTATATTGATAGCTGATAGTGATTTGTGCTCGTTCTAGGGCAAGTGTCTCTTCCTCTACCTCCCTATATGATTTTCTATATTGGGCCCACTATAGAACCCCCCCCCCCAAAAAAAACCACAAAAGAAAGTGGTATAGCCTCTTTACCTAAAACTATAGCACAGGGAGAAATGGTTCTTTGACAAAAGAGAAACAATGATCATTATGTAATAGCCAATGTCGATTACATGCACAAGACAAACCAAAAGTTCGCAATTAACTTCAAAATATGTGATTTTGTCGTTTGTTATTAGAGATCATATCCATTATGAAAATGTTCCTAGGTAATATATGATTCCCCATTAAAGTTTCCATTTCTAGTAATGTTCAAAATTAGCAGATTCTACTACCATAAGAGCCTATGAGTGCATATACTACTAGAAATCTAAGAATTGGGACCACAATTGCCTATCGTGCTGAAACTAGAAGGTGTGAAGTGATTGATTGCTAAAGATTGTCCAACAACATAAATTAACAGTTGGATAAACCCTTGCTCACTATCTGATTGAAGCGAGTCTTCAAGGGTGCGCGTCGATAAACCCTTGCTAACGAGAGAGAGGAATGTTGGATCCCATCAAGATATTAATGGTTTTTTTCTCCTTGCTCCTCTTCTGTTTCTTCTTCTTCTTCTTCTTCTTTATTTTATATTTTTTTTTATTTTCATAGTGGCGTCTCCCACATGCTCTCTGCTCTTTTCTCTTTTTTTGTCTTGAGGCGGCTCTCCCCTCCCATCTTTTTTCATTCTTTTTTTTTTTTGCTTTTTTTTTTGTGTGTTGCTGTTTATCATAGATCACAGAATCAGTTATAGACTCTTAATAAATTACGGAATCTCATTTACGATCTAACAGAATCACCTAGTTTACAAAACAGAATCACTTTGAGTAACTTACGAATCACAAAGAATAGATTAACAGAATCAACTAGTTCACAACACGATTTTTTTAAAATAGCAAGGTATTAATAGACAAATGTAATCACTTTGAGTAACTTACGAATCACAAAGAATAGATTAACAGAATCAACTAGTTCACAACACGATTTTTTTAAAATAGCAAGGTATTAATAGACAAATGTAATCACTTTGAGTAACTTACGAATCACAAAGAATAGATTAACAGAATCAACTAGTTCACAACACGATTTTTTTAAAATAGCAAGGTATTAATAGACAAATGTAATCACTTTGAGTAACTTACGAATCACAAAGAATAGATTAACAGAATCAACTAGTTCACAACACGATTTTTTTAAAATAGCAAGGTATTAATAGACAAATGTAATCACTTAGTGATAATTAAAGAATCGAATGTTTTATTGAAAGAATCTCTCAAGAATGTTTTAGTAATCCCTAGCCGATTCGATCACGCCTTGAGTCAAACCCTAGAACCTTGCCGCTTTTAGTTGTGAATCTCACAGATAATTTCAAAATTATTGAGCGACCCTATGATTTGTAAACTAGTAGAATATGAAAAAATTTGAAAAAGGTGGTTTCGTGTTTAAAGATTTGTCAGCTTTTTTCCTTTTATATCTCGTGCTTTTTACTTATTTACCCTTATTTCAGCTTTTAATGTCTATTTAATTATAATTCTGCCACCTTAATTTTGATAGAATCTGAGCCTTTGTTTTTATATCATGGATGGTTGATATTGGATTCTTAGTTCTCACATTTATTTGGGTTCTCATTGGAACCAACCCTATATATATATATATATATATATATATATATATATATATATATATATATATATATATATATATATATATATATATATATATATATATATATATATATATATATATATATATATATATATATATAGAGAGAGAGAGAGAGAGAGAGTGTGTGTGTGTGTAGGAGAGAAGGTTTTATAAACTTAAGTTGATAGGGAATAGTCATCCACCAACTTTTGTATCCATTAATGTTGTCTTGGATCCGTGAAAGATATAAAGCCCACTTTGAGATTTGTGCATCTCTTGATTTCACCTATCCCGAGGTAAGATCAATGAATATAAATGTTGGTGTATACTATCTCCTATCAACTTAAGTTTATAGGAGCCTTGCTCATACATATATATATATATATATATATATATATATATATATATATATCTCTCTATATATATATATATATATATATATATATATATATATATATATATATATATAGAGCAAGGCTCCTATAAACTTAAGTTGATAGGGAATAGTCATCCACCAACTTTTGTATCCATTGATGTTGCCTTGGGATCCGTGAAAGATATAAAGCCCACTTTGAGATTTGTATGCATCTTGATTTCACGCATCTCAAGACAAGATCAATGGATATAAAAGTTGGACACTCCTCCCTATCAACTTAAGTTTATAGGAGCCTTGCTCATACATATATATATATATCATCAAAATAATCAGTAGAACCTTTAGAATAACATTTTGGGTTCACTATAAGAATCCTTTCCTCCATTTAGATATATCAGCAGCATGCCTAGTTTGGATCTAGAATCTAGAAAATTATGGGAAATTTTGGATGAAAGAGAATCAAAAGTACACTTTATATGAAGGACGCCAGCTAGTCATTATTTAAAGGGCTCTTCCCGTATTTTCTCCACTTGTGAGAGGAAAACAATTTTTCGGAAAAGTGTTGAGGAGTTAAGCCCTACTGGTTTAGGAATGTTTTCTTTTACAACTTGTGTAAAGCAACTAGACAAGCATGCTTCTCTTAGCAAAGCAAATATGTCTTAAGAGAAGCCTCCCTCATTTAAACTAGAAAATATAATCTCCGTTGTACTATGCGGATCTATGTAGCATGGGCAGACACAGGACTCGACAATTCTAAAGTAGGACATGGAGACAAGACAACATGATATCTGAATATATATTATAATGATTATAATAATAAAGAGACTTTATTTGCCTACATACAATTTTCATGCTTCCAAGAGTCTAAAACAATTATTTCTAAATTAAAACAAATAATGCTTACATGCATGCTAATTTTCTAACTTACCTTACATGTTTATGACTCTGCAAAAAGAATATGACTCGGTTCTTCAACTTATTACAAAAAGTTGGACATTTAAACTTAGTTTTATACTTATTAATATTTTATAGTGTTGTTCGTTATAATCTGTATGATATATGAAAGTAAATGTATATCTCAAACATGTAATATCAATAAAGAAGTGTGTGAAATGTAAAATATATGTCCAAGAAACGTATGACTAGTTTTTTAAATTAAAATTGCAGTATAGAATTGAGGATGCATTTGAATAAGTGTCATTACGTATCCAAGGAGTGTTAAGAGGAAGTGTCTGATGTTCTATAAGGGCATTGCAGAGTCCAACACGGCAGAGTCCAACACGGTACGACTTCGTGATACTTTATTCACGTTCGTTTTGGTGTACAAGTAGCTTTAGCTATTACTTTGATCATGATTTCACTATAGTTATGTTGTATTAAAAAAAAGCTAACAAAGATATGATAGGCAGAGGAAGGCCTTTAGCAGGATGGAACAGAAAAAAAGGTTTCATATTAACAAGGGAACTTGCATTACATATTATGTCTTTTCTTAATTTCCTTTCGTTTAAGAAAGATGTTGATAATTAAAATCCAACAAGATCCCTTCTATGCTAAATTTAAGATTGGAAAATAAGAATTCAATTGCACATCTACGTAAACCTATACATAGTCTCAATATACAACACGGACTAATGAAAACTGAAAAATTTTAAATAAAATCCCATGTAAGAGCCAGGGAAGGACCACTTAATTTGTCTCCTGACTAAATCATCATGAGCATAAGGCTAATTGCTAATCAGAAATTTAAGCTCCAAAATCAGCAACAATACCTTGATTGCACAGCGAAAGCAAAGAACTCTCGGGCAGCTCATTTTCTGCGCCCATCCCCCATAAATATCCAGAAGCTCAGGAACCTCGTGCTCATGTGGGACAACAAATTTGTCCGCAAACACATTTTCTGAATAAATCATGATGGTGGCAAGCATAAGCTCCCTAGCAAGCAATCCTCTCGACCTCAAAACCTTTATCACTTTTACGCCGTGAAATCAATCTCTTCTCCAAGCTGTACATCAACAGCGAAGGGTATCGGGCAACATAACCCGGCTCACACTCACCTTCCTTCAACAAGAAGTCCATCTTTCTTAGCCAGCATTTTCTTGGATGATGTCAAGAAGTACGGGGCCTTGCATGGCACAGAGAGAAAGTCAGCCTCTGATCACCCACATTTCTTCACGGTCTCAAGATTGCCTATTTTCATCGTATCGCGCAATACCAATCTCCTTCCCAACTCGGTCAGCAGCTGCGATCAAAAGATTGTGGGCTCTGGGTTATGAACCTAGGGCTATGGCGAGCCACCATTCTGATCTTATCATCGGAGATGCAACAACTGCGAAGAAAGGAGATATTGGGCTTGACAGTCTTGTCAACGTTTCTCGCAAGAAAGTTGCTCTTCTGCTTGACCAGCCTGATGAGGCGATCTCTAGAGCCTAACCCAGAATTGGATTGCTGGGAGGACTTCGCTTTTTCTGAAGAGGCGAAGGGGTTGCAGAGCTCAGAGGAGGCGATCATGGCGACAGGATGAGAAGGAAGAAGGGAGCTCGAACATCCAACAGCATTAGCCATTTCTTTTTGCTCGCTGTCTGCTGTGAATTCGATCGGAAACTCCTAAGTTGACGTGTATTGTTTGATAAAGGGTTTAGCAGCAAGGATCCATTCAGAGGTCTAATACAAGTTCTCTATTCAAACCGTCAATCTCCAGATAATAAACCATGAGCACCTGCATCTTATGAACGAGAGTAAAGAACCATACAAATGTAAGCATATAACTGTTATGAGGCTGGTTACCCAATGACGCAGTGCTTGTGAAAGAACGCAAGTACACAGAGAAAGTACAAACAGGATGGTGTAACGAATTAACAAGCAACCATTCCGCATTTATACAAAAATCAACACATTCCTTTGATTTTTTTGCTGTTATGAACAAGCTTGTCAGATGTCAGAAACATTCATACTACATCAATTCACTAAATCAACGTGCAATTACAAATTCTCGAGTTAACAAAGGAATGGTTAGGGCAGTAAAGACCGCAAAACACTTTCAGCCCTTCTCACAGAATAATGCAATTTTACATATCCTGCTTGAAGGATACTGACATTGATACAACTTGCTATAAAGTAGAGGGATAAATATGATCGGCAAATTTCCGCAGATGAAATTGAGACAATAACGCCAGAGATAGATTCACATGCACACTAAAAACTTTCACTTCAGCCTTGTTGAATGGACAGTCACCTTGGACCAGATAATTCAACAGCGTGAAGGTTATCAGTGGAATCAAGAATCCATTCAGAGTTGCAATGAGGAGCCATCTCCACTTCTTGACGAACTACTTCCACTTTCTGCCATTCCTCCCATCTCTCGGCAAGGCCATCTCCTTCGAGCATTCTCACCACCTCTGACATTTTCGGACGCTCCATTGGTGAGCCTTGAGTGCAGAGAAGGGCAATCTGAATGAGAGACTCTACCTCAGCCTCTATATAATTGCTTTGTAGTTCAGGATCAATCAAAGTCGCAAGCTTTTTCTCTTTCAGAAGACCTTTAACCTGATGAGGACAAAGATAGGATGGTAGAAGTTAAATGCCAGAACTACTGTACAGATCCTCAACTTGTGGAAACCATTACTTTTAATTAATAATAAAAATAAAATTGTCATTTGATGCCATTAAGGAATCTATGTCATACCAGTACCATTTATCTTTTTTTGCTTATACATCATTGTAAAAGGGATTACATTCTAATTTAGCACGTAGCTAAATCCTCCCTAGCCATTTGAACTAATGAAGGGGGAAGTTCACAGTAAATGCAGCGCTCACATGACATCCACTATTTGCCCGTCATTGGCAACAAACTCAGCACAATGATTGACTCTAAACCATTGCAGAAAGGAAAGCATCTGTTCACATTCTCGGAGCAGTGGTTCATAATCAAGGAGACTGGCTTTTGAAGTTGAAGGATGGTGCAAAAGGAGTATCCTTCCACCCAAACCTTGTGGGGGTTAAGCTTCTTGATGGTAATATATAGATTATAACCAAACTAAGATGCAATTAATTCTGCGGCCGCCACAAAAGACAGGTCCAAGAATTAATTTATCATAATGGTTCCTAGTAACAAAAACCGACACCTGCTTGCGGAAGTTCGCATGCTTGACCCATCAAAGGTGACCTAGACGGTATCAAATTATGGCAACTGCCAGCTTACATACCAAAGTTTATTACTCCCATATTTCCCCATTCCCCTTGCTTTCAGTTTATAGTTCCAGTTTATAGCTCCATGAATCTTTTTCATATGTAGGTCAATGAATCTTGATACTTGCATTTCAATAGAAATCTTTGATACGATAAAAAACTTTGCATGCATTTTCAAAGTATGTAAACTTCCCAAGTAAAAGGAGAAATACCCAAGTGTACGCGCAATAACCCACTGGTAGTTATCATATCAACGGCTTATCACAGAAGTTTCAGCACAGGTTATGAAACTCGCAATATGCATTTTATAGAAGCATAAAGTAGCACAATAAGGAAAATCTTAAAAAGAAACATAATTCCAAAGTATGGACTTTAAATTCATATGAGCTAGTTCAGATGACGGCATATATGATGGGACCCTTGGGAACCAAAACTCTGTGTTGCAAGGTGGCATATCAATTAGCCAGTAGAAACAGCTGACAATGGTTAGTAACTTACAAACCTAACTGGAAGTTAGCTACCAAATCATTGATGCAATTGATGGCCAAACCTTTACTACTGTTGATGATATATTGTATATTCCTCTACCAAAGTAATTAACCCAATCGGTCAAAAATCTCCATCCAGAAATAGCAAAATATAATGGTAAAACACAGCCCACTACATTTATGAAATAAAAATGCATCAAAAAAAAAGTATATTTAAAGTGCTCAAAGAAAATTAGAAACTAAAAGAATATGGCATTACCCAATCAAGCAACATGACATCATCATCTTTTGCAAGCCGACCAAGATCAAAAGCCCTTTGTCCAGTAATGAGCTCCAGAAGCATGATTCCATACCCAAAAACATCTGTCTTCTCTGAAGATTTTCCTGTGGATAAGTACTCTGGAGCAATGTGTCCAATTGTTCCTCTGACAGCAGTATATACATGAGTATCCTTGTAGTCCATTAGTTTTGCCAAGCCAAAGTCCCCAACCACTGCCTCAAACTCTTCATCCAATAAGATATTTGCAGCTTTCACATCGCGATGAATAATCCTTGGATCACAATGGTCATGCAAATAAGACAGTCCGCGTGCAGATCCCAATGCAATTCGCCTACGAGTAGGCCATTCCAGTGGTAGTTCTGCCGGTGGGCGTTCTACAACAACCAACACAATATAGTTTTAGAGTACATTCAATAAAGAATACAAAGACGTGCAATTTCAATAAAGAATACAATATAGTTTTAGAGTACATTCAATAAAGAATACAAATAACGCACGTCAGTTTCTGTTAGGAATTTCTAAGTTCTCAATCCGAAATATCATAGCTCGACAGATGATTATATGAATTCATTCAATCTTTTCAATTCAGAAGTATTCTCCTTGAAGAGAATGAAATCAGATGGAGATCTCAAAGATGCACTCAGGTTCCTGTATATGATGATTTAGAGTTTCAACTTGAGAATAGATCAAACTGGGCCCAACAAGGTGCAAGACCAAAGTTAAATAAGGCAGGATTTGATCGTACTTAAACAAAACAAGAACTTGATTTGATCACACAAACCAAACAAAAGGCACCTAACGTTTATGTGCAACTAAATAAAGGATTCAACATAAACCAACTAATTTCAAGCATTTGCTAGATCAGGTGGTCAATCCTGAACAAAAGGTTGGCCAGCTGGGCAACAATTGGGACACAAAAGGCCAGACTGTGCATTAGAAATACGCTTCTAACCATATTTAATCCACCCGGTATGCAGCTCTATAACTATATGATACAATATTGATAAGTAGTACCTCTTAAGCATGACGCCACACTCCCGTTAGCCATGTAAGGATAGACTAACAACCGTTCAGTGGGTGTCATACAAAATCCACGAAGACGTAACAGGTTCCGATGCACAGCCATGCTAATCATTTCAACTTCTGTCTGAAATTGGAGTTCTCCACCTGGCGTGCGCTCTTCTTTTAGTCTCTTTACTGCTACCAAGGAACCATCTGCTAGTCGACCTTTGTAAACCTTTCCAAATCCACCCTTGCCCAATATGTTCTTATGGTTAAAGCCATCAGTTGCAACTTGAAGTTCTCGCAAGGAAAACCTTTTGAGCTGACCTAAATGAACTTCTGGGTCTTCCTCAGCTGCAGAAGGAAACTTAGAAGTTACTATATCAAATCTTTATGATTTTGAACATACTTACTCAAACACTAACCAGGTACATCAAAGAAGTATTCTTGGGGTTTACGGCGTCGCCACCAAGCAAACCCAATTGCCGGTGCAGCAAACAGCAAAGCAGCACCTGCAGCAACTCCCCCAGCAATTGCGCCAGTGCTAGGAGCACTACTTCCTGTGGAGCTTAAAGTTACAGAGATAAATTGACTGGCTTACAAGATTTTCTTCTGAATTCTGCAGTCTACTTATGTTTTAGAATAAGTAAAATACTAAAATGCATGAAACATAGTATTGCTTACATATTCACTTTCACTCATATAGTTTGAGAATTATCAGAAAAGAACTGGCTCAAGTAGTAGCCACTTTATATCCTAGGAGCCTTCAGTACAAGTAACCTGAAGCATTTAACCAAGCTATATACTAACCTAAAATCTCCTAAAACTTGACAAAGGTACATACTGGGACAAAAATTGGAACACTTATCATCAAAACTATAGTGTAGAATTCCCTTAATAGGAAACCACACAGTTCTGACAGTATATAGTTTTTAATTAAAGCCTTACTCTGCAAAAGAAGAAATTGACCGTGTAATAAGTACAAGCAAACAACCTTCCAAAATTTGTCAGTGAGAAGTTTGATATGTATGCATAAAAAATACGCATGATCTGTGATCTGAATGGAAACTATCACCTTGAGGTGAAAGAGGTGATGGTGGGTTAAAAGGAGGTGGTGGAGAAAATGGAGGAGCACCCGGACATCGCTTTGTTGTACCCGGACCACATAGTAGAGGATTATTTGCAAAACTGAAAAGTTGCATTTATATGATAAATAATTAATAAAAAACTAAAAATGTTAAGAAACAAATTTTGGTGGCACACCTTATAGGAGTAAATAATGAGAAGGAGCCAGTAGATGGAACTTCTCCTGACAGATTGTTGTTTGATAGATCTCTGCACATATATCACTTCTTGATAAAATGTTTGCATCACGATAAATAAACTACAACAAAAGTTGGGAAAAAAAAACAATGAAAAACATTGCATTATGTAAATTAGAAAGCAACTTACAGAACTTGGAGAGTGTTGATATTGGTTAAAGATTTTGGAATCGAGCCTGCCAAGCTGTTGTTGTTAAGCCGTCTATCCTTCCACAAGTTTGTTGAAAGAAAAATTATGTTACAGACTGTAACTTGAACATGGATGCAAGTGAATTACAGAAAATTAAAATGACAGCCCATCGATGACATCTTAATGATATTTTTTTCCCCAGAGAGAAGAAAATGACAAAGTATTAGCACAACAAAGTTCATTTTAGTGGAAGGCAATGTGATACCATTGACCTTCCGAGACTGAATTGCAAAGACTCAACCATCTGGATTTGCCTAATGATTTACTTCCTGAACATTCTGAAACCTCATCCATATGGAAGCTTATAAGGTTCTTTGCATACAAGTATAACCCAAATTATATTATTTTTATCTCTTCCCTTATACTGTATGACTGTGAGACAACTGTCTCTTGTCTGGGATTATAAAATTTTAGAACATATATAAGTGTCACAGAGGATGAAGTTCTTACAGAAATCGTAGTTTCGATAGATTCCCCAACGAGTCAGGTATTCCTCCAGTAAAATTATTTAAGTAAATATCCAAGCTTACAAGATTTTTCAGATTCCCCAGGTCATTTGGAATTGACCCACCAATGTTGTTGCTATAAAGCTCCCTGTTATTAAATATGACATAGTAAATAATCTGCATAAGAAATACTGGCAGAACAGAATTCCAACTGAGGCTGGAGATTAGGGATTAAATTTTCTAATATTAAGAAAAATATGTATTAAATCTCAAACTAAATTTATCAGCAAAAATGCAAGGATCACAAATATTATACTGCAAATCAAATTGAGAAGTATACTTTCAGTGTACTCTTCAATAAGTTATCTTACAAAGAAAAGTAACACAATAAATGGTTAAAGTAAAAGTATGTCAACAGTGTATATGAGGAATAAAAACACCATACAGCAACTGAGAGGTATCCAGAGCTTAAGGTATTGTCTAGACTTGTCCACTTCATACTGAAGAGTTAATTGTACACAGAAGCAAATGTAGGAAGAGAAGGAAGGTGTCAGAGGTCATCCATAACTTCTTAAATCTGGAAAGGTATAGTCATGGATTAAGCAAAAAAATTAGGTCCAATAAAAGAAAAATGATAATGCATCTTCTAAAATGGCCATGACAAAAAGTTATGTCATGGAAGTCTCCAGGAAGAGTTGATAATTTTTTTCAGGTCCCTGTGAAATTACCTTCTATTTGAGAACTGAAATACATGATAACGTGTAATAAATAAATTGATCCCGTCATGAATTTCTGGATGCAAAGATGGCATTCCACAATACCTATTCTCTGTAAGTTAATTTAAAGACAACATAACACCACTAGCACAAGAATCTCAATGCATAAAAGTCATGTAGTTTAGGCAACTTCCTTAGGTTTATACTCGATTTTTTTTCAAGTTTTTAATGCAGATGTATTTTCCGGGATTCCCTCGGGATTGTATGTCGATTTAGCAAACCATTGCCTTAAGATGAACCTTTACTTAAAATATTAGACTTAGGTTCCATTCTATAAAGGTTGGTTCTTGTTCTGCAAGCATATCTTAATCTGTTTCTTTATACTACTTTTAGGTTCCAGAGGCTTGTTACAGTAATTGATGGCATTAGAAAGAATGTTGGGTCATTAATAACACTGGTAGCGGTCACTAGAAGAGCTCCCTAAGTAGTCTTTAGCAGGAAATATTAGGACAACTAAGGTTCATTTCGAGCATTATAAATGTTGCATGAAAACATTCTACTGCCAACTGAGAAGAATTAAGCATGATTCTCATTTCTTCATAGAGATTTCTATGCAATTTTCTTCAAGATAAGAAGAAGAAGAAGACAATGATATGGATTATGATTTATGTAATGCTCATTGAATGCAAACAAAATTTAATTTTCGAAGAATTATACATGATTTTAGTTTGTTATAGAAATCCCAATGAAATCTAATTTCAACATGTTGGCAAGATAATATACATTAAGAATTAGAGATATCCATGGACTATGCCACTGATTTATGCAACATCTCAAGTCAAAAACAAGACTGCAGAGGCACTCTTACAAACTGAAGAACATTATGCACAGTCTCTCAACACGCAGCTAAAATTGTATGACTTGGCAAGGATATGAAAGGTGAATGTCAATAGTTTGTTTATATTTTCTGAGGTGCTACCAGGGAAAACAATGTTTCTAGAAAAAAGAAATTCCATCCATCTACTAGAGGAAATGAACTTACAGGTACTGCAGATTTTTCAGTTGACCAAGCTGGGGGACCAGTTGTCCAGATAAATTTGCATTTCCAAGATCACTGAAAAAAGTTTTGCATGGTGTCCATCATTGGATTCAACAGGGAAAAAGGAAATTCAATTTACAATTTGCAAGAGCTATCTGCTTACACTCTAACAACACTATTGTCACCATTGCATGTAACATGGAACCATGTGCATGGGTTGACAAGAGTTGGATCCCAACTTTGCAGAACATTGTTAGGATCTTTTAAGTTCGCTTGCAAACTATGGAGTGCATCACCTGTTGACGGAAAGATGCAAAGGTCAAAAGGAAATTAGTTAAGCTCAAAAAATAAGTGTGACAACTACAATACATGCAGAAGCTTAATAGTCATACTACACTTCGCTTCCATGTTTCCAATTTCTTGCAACACCCAATGAAGAACAAAAGGAAATTCCCTGCCCCAAAACACACACAAAAGAGAAAAAGAAATAAAAAAGAAAAACTTTTAGGTAGGCTATTCCGGGTGCATTTCTCTTGTAGTTTCATTTTACACAATCTGGTGCATAGGAAAAAAACATGAGTATATAAACTTCAGGCACACAACATCTCAATGCATCATACTTTGCCATATTTAATGATTCAACAAAATGAGCTAAATGCAATTAACAATAGAAATTCTAATCTAAATTACGCCTGAGAATACAACTAAACAAGAAAGAAATATATGACTTGCAAGACATTGTTTAGACGGAGGACGAGAATCGTAAAATCTCTAAACCTGTACAACTTTAAGTGTCTAGACTATTTGTCTAGTGCACGGCTTTCCCATTAGGGGCCTCAGTATGCATGAAAAGCCCAATAAATGCATCATGCCCTGACAGAGATACACCATGTCAAACCAGAAATTCGATATGTGAGATGAAAACAAGTCAAAACACCTACTGAATTATGGAGCTAGATGGAACAGTACTAGTTACTGTTACAGTTGCGAAGATACCAATGTTAGACTATACTTCGTTATTTTCCCTCAATGTAATCTTCCAAATTAAGTTTAAACTAAATTAGTTGCTCATTTTAAGACTATCATTGGTTCTTTTAACTCAATGTCATCCTTGAAATAAGCTAAAACAAATTAGTTACATATGCAAGCCTCATAGTTACAGCTGCCACCATGGCGATGTTTTAGTTATTTTTACTCAATGTAACCCTTTAAACAAATTAAAATATATACGTTTACTCATTCTAAGCCTCAATAAACATTTTTATCACTCTCATAACTCATAAGACACCAAACAGATACATTAAATGGAAAGAAAAAGCTTAAAATCCATCTCAAAACTCTGAGAAAATTTCAAACTTTTTTTTCCCCAGTTCCTCAAACAAATAAAATCATCATAACCCCAATTCACAAAAAAAGTCAAAAAAAATCAGCGAATAGACTGATACTCAAGTTTCCATGAACTATTATCAGCTAAAAATCAAGATTAAACCCTAATCTAACCTTCCATGTTGGCCAAAACCCTAGCCAGCGGATGTACCACCAGAATCAGACAAAGAAACCACGACGGCGCCAAGTAATCCATCTCCATTACCGCAAACATCACAACAGCAGAGGAACCTTCGACCAAACCCCAGCCCTAAAAGAGCCCCAAAACTCCACCATTTCGCTCCAAAAGACCACCAACAGGATCAGAATCCAAGACCGAATCAGGAAGTGAGATTAGCTGAAGATTCGAGCAGACTTTAATCTACTTTTTCCCACACCTCTCGCTTCTTTTTGAATAATGTTAGTAAAAAAAAATTTTAAATCACTTTTTTTCTCTCTGTACTACTCTGAGAGAGAGAGAGAGCTTGCGTCTGTGTGCAGAGGCTGCAGCAGAGTGTTGCAGCTGCCCGTTGCCCAAGATACACTGATACAGTACTGGGCGGTGACCACACCCCCCACAGCTTTTAACGGGTTTCGGATCCAACTGCATACTATTAAGAGCTGTTTTCATGTTAGTCCCCTACCATCTTCAATATTTCATATTAGGCCCTCAAATATTTGAATTGATCATGAAATTTGGGTGTGTTTGGCAACTCACTAAAATTGGATCACGCTTTGTCCCTTAAACTGATTTTAAAAAGAACTAGTTTAGTTGTGGGCAAACTCACTCCCTTGGTGTACAACTAAACCAGTTTAGAGGCGAAACATTGAACTAAAGTAAACCGGTTCTCTTCGACCAATTATTACAAATCAACAAAATAGTCTAAAACTTGACCAGGTCAAACATGGACCAATTTTAGAGAGTTGACAAACACACCCTTAGATTTTAAGGGGTCTTGCAAATTCGCCCGTCCATTAGCTCTTTGATTATATCTTGACGCGACTGTGGGGTTAACTTTTAACCCAACACCCTTAATTATCAACATACCTCTCAAAATGTGGGAAAAGCAAAAAAATGATCGCTGTGAAAGATGAGAAACCCTTAACTATCAACATACCTCTCAAAATGTGGGAAAAGCAAAAAATGATTGTTGTGAAAGATGAGAAACCCTTAACTATCAACATACCTCTCAAAATGTGGGAAAAGCAAAAAATGATTGTTGTGAAAGATGAGAAACCCTTAACTATCAACATACCTCTCAAAATGTGGGAAAAGCAAAAAATGATTGTTGTGAAAGATGAGAAACCCTTAACTATCAACATACCTCTCAAAATGTGGGAAAAGCAAAAAATGATTGTTGTGAAAGATGAGAAACCCTTAACTATCAACATACCTCTCAAAATGTGGGAAAAGCAAAAAATGATTGTTGTGAAAGATGAGAAACCCTTAACTATCAACATACCTCTCAAAATGTGGGAAAAGCAAAAAATGATTGTTGTGAAAGATGAGAAACCCTTAACTATCAACATACCTCTCAAAATGTGGGAAAAGCAAAAAATGATTGTTGTGAAAGATGAGAAACCCTTAACTATCAACATACCTCTCAAAATGTGGGAAAAGCAAAAAATGATTGTTGTGAAAGATGAGAAACCCTTAACTATCAACATACCTCTCAAAATGTGGGAAAAGCTCAAAAATGATCGTGAAAGCTGAGAAATGAATAAGGGGTATTTTGATCATTGGAAAATGTAATGTTTATGGTTTTTGAGTTTTTAATAAGTTCGTGGGTTTTGAGTTGTTAAATTTAATTGAAGGATATAACTGAAGCTCCCTCAAAACAATATGTAGAGGACATTTGGAGGAGCTAATTTTTAGAAGTTTATAACTATGTTATATTTTGATGATAATTTTATAAATATTGCATGGACAGAATGGTCATTTTCTTGATCAACCTTAACTTATTTAAATGAGCTTATAAACTAGTTTTTAAAAGTTAGAGAACGCTCAATGTTTTAAGTGAAACCTAAAAGTAGCTTATTTTGGATTCTATCAAATAAATCGATTTGGAAAACCAACTTAAAAGCCATGACAAATACAATTGAATAAATTTGCATCTTTATTTTTAGCTATTGCTAACATTTTTTAGTTCTTAACTTCTGTTACTTGTTTGCCGAACAGTAATTAACAGAAGTTGGTTCTTTACTTCAAAGTTTAGTAGATTTCTTATTTGGAAATAATTCTACTGTAAATGTAATCGGTATTTTAGTTTATCTAGGGATTTTATCAAAAAATCAAGCAACAGTTTGATGTTATCAACTAAAAGTTGTACGGCCAAGCGATGTGGTCCCCACCGTTGCCAACACTATACTAATCCGGCTTGTGTGAAAAAATTATAAATCTATAACAAGTCAAGGCCTTAGTAAAAAAATTTTAAATCACTTTTTTCTCTCTGTACTACTCTGAGAGAGAGAGAGAGCTCGCGTTTGTGTGCAGAGGCTGCAGCAGAGTGTTGCAGCTGCCCGTTGCCCAAGATACACTGATACAGTACTGGGCAGTGACCACACCCCCCACAGCTTTTAACGGGTTTCGGATCCAACTGCATACTATTAAGAGCTGTTTTCATGTTAGTCCCCTACCATCTTCAATATTTCATATTAGGCCCTCAAATATTTGAATTGATCATGAAATTTGGGTGTGTTTGGCAACTCACTAAAATTGGTTCACGCTTGTCCCTTAAACTGATTTTAAAAAGAACTAGTTTAGTTGTGGGCAAACTCACCCCCTTGGTGTACAACTAAACCAGTTTAGAGGCGAAACAATGAACTAAAGTAAACCGGTTCTCTTCGACCAATTATTACAAATCAACAAAATAGTCTAAAACTTGACCAGGTCAAACATGGCCCAATTTTAGAGAGTTGACAAACACACCCTTAGATTTTAAGGGGTCTTGCAAATTCGCCTGTCCTTTAGCTCTTTAATTATATCTTGAAGCTACTGTGGGGTTAACTTTTAACCCAACACCCTTAATTATCAACATACCTCTCAAAAATATGGGAAAATCTCAAAAATGATTGTTGTGAAAGATGAGAAACCCTTAATTATCAACATACCTTCCAAAATGTGGGAAAATCTCAAAATGATTGTTGTGAAAGATGAGAAACCCTTAATTATCAACATACCTCTCAAAATGTGGGAAAAGCAAAAAATGATTGTTGTGAAAGATGAGAAACCCTTAATTATCAACATACCTTCCAAAATGTGGGAAAAGCTCAAAAATGATCGCTGTGAAAGCTGAGAAATGAATTAGGGGGATTTTGATCATTGGAAAATGTAATGTTTGTGGTTTTTGAGTTTTTAATAAGTTCGTGGGTTTTGAGTTGTTAAATTTAATTGAAGGATATAACTGGAAGCTCCCTCAAAACAATATGTAGAGGACATTTGGAGGAGCTAATTTTTAGAAGTTTATAACTATGTTATATTTTGATGATAATTTTATAAATATTGCATGGGAGAATGGTCATTTTCTTGATCAACCTTAACTTATTTAAATGAGCTTATAAACTAGTTTTTAAAAGTTAGAGAACGCTCAATGTTTTTAAGTGAGACCTAAAACTAGCTTATTTTGGATGCTATCAAATAAATGGATTTGGAAAACCAACTTAAAAGCCATGACAAATACAATTGAATAAATTTGCATCTTTATTTTTAGCTATTGCTAACATTGTTTTAGTTCTTAACTTCCGTTAGTCGTTTGCATAACAGTAATTAACAGAAGTTGGTTCTTTACTTCAAAGTTTAGTAGATTTCTTATTTGGAAATAATTCTACTGTAAATGTAATCGGTATTTTAGTTTATCTAGGGATTTTATCAAAAAAATCAAGCAACAGTTTGATGTTATCAACTAAAAGTTGTACGGCCAAGCGATGTGGTCCCCACCGTTGCCAACACTACACTAATCCGGCTTGTGTGAAAAAATTATAAATCTATAACAAGTCAAGGCCTTAGTCAAAAAAATAAAGGACAAAAGTTGTAGCATACAACGTGGTCAATTGACTCTAAGTCGTCTTAATAAAATGGCTTTTTTTTTATTCGGATCCTCTCCACTACAAAAATAGCAGTGGAGAGAACACTACTATATCATGATTGTTGATTCGTTTAATGGTTGGTTGTGATTTGACTTTGCGTATAAATTAGGAAATAAGTTCAAATCAGGAGGGCATGGTGAATGTTAGATTTGAGATGAATCATAGCCATATACTAGGCAAATCGGCGACTATGATTAATATAGTGGCCTCTCCACTACTTTTGTAGTAGTGAAGAGGATCCAAAAAAATTCAATCAAGGACTCAAAAGTTGTAACATATATATATATATATATATATATATATATATATATATATATATATATATATATATATATATATATATATATATATATATATAGATATATGGAAATAAGTATGAGTGCCATTTTTAAGGAGTACCAAGAGATAGTATGAAATGCCCCACCCTCACATCAAAGGTGACCTCACACTCTATCTCGAGTCTTAAAGAAACGAATGCCACATATCCATCACATTATATATATATATATATATATATATATATATATATATATATATATATATATATATATATATATAATCTACTAGTGAATTATAATTATAATTACAATTGTAATCAATTAGGAACCAGACAATCTTTGCCAGTGACTATGCATTGCACTCAATAAACAAGCAAGCTATCTTATTTCAAAGTTTTCAAAAAACTCTAGCTAGAGAAACTATATTAATTTTTGCGAGGCACCAAGGCACGGTGCCTTGATGATCGGCCCTCTGGTACTTAAGTTAGTGACTTAAAGAAGAAGATGGAAGTCTAATTGAAAAATGACTAGTAAATTATAATTAGAGTTTTCTTACCTAGATTACGTCTTCTTATGCTAACCTAGAGGGGTGGATCGGTGAGAGTGGAAAATCCATATGGCGTTATCTGGTTAGTCCACATGTGCTATTAAGAAAGCTTGCTATGTGACCAAATTGTCCATGTGTCCTCTCTATTGGACGAGATTGTTACAATGGCGCGAGAGAGCGTGGGAGGAATATGCTAAATGCTCACGTGAGTTATTTAAGATCTGCGAGCCCACGTGAGCGAAG
This sequence comes from Asparagus setaceus, assembly GCA_012295165.1. Classification (NCBI taxonomy): domain Eukaryota; kingdom Viridiplantae; phylum Streptophyta; class Magnoliopsida; order Asparagales; family Asparagaceae; genus Asparagus; species Asparagus setaceus. The sequence continues at coordinate 28,358,232 of CM022704.1, read as the reverse complement.
ATTTAATCTCATACTTTGATAAGGAAAAGAGCTGACCAAGGTCGAATTTGTCAATTTGAGATCAGGACGAGCTATCGATGGTCAACCTTGAGTAAGGAATGAACAATCATGTTGCTCGAGGTGGTGCTCGGTCGTTCGACTCGTGCCCGGTTTCTAGTCTGACATCTGACATCCTTCGATTGGTGTATTGTTAGAGAGGACAGTTTTGTAGCATAACATATTCCTTTTCCGGCTCATCGGACTTCTAATTCCTATCTCAAACATCAATTAGGTTGTTCTAAATCTCTCTACATTCTTGTCTTCTAATCTAATCCTAGTCTTTAATAATGATGGAAAGCAAATAGAATGTCATTATTAGAGTGCAGTTCGGTGAATAGCGAGTCTCACCCGTTAAAAAAAAGACTTCTCTTTCCTTTGGGGCTCTTCAAAACTCTAAAGAAGATAACCTTTGAACATAGGAAGGACTTTGAATCCATGAAGAAGTATTAAGATGAAAATATTATTGAGCAAATAGTAATACCTTTGACGTTTACAATTCTTTGCTTAAAAATAGAAAATATAACAGTCCTAATAGAACTCAAATCTTTAGAAATAGAAAAGTGTATAAATGTATCCTAAAAAGACTCTAATTGAAGAAAAAAATTTTTGGTTAATTTGAGACCAGATTGGATTTATTTCCTAATCCAAACAGACTCCTGATTTATTACCAAATATAGCAAAATGTCTGGAAAATGATACTGCAAAAGAAATTTCATGAATCTAATGCCACAAACTAAACTTTGGTGTATTTGGTTGACTTTGTCTCATCAAAATACAGGATTTTCATAAATTATATATAACTGAAAATGCCTTACGAATTGGGAGATATAACTTTTTTCTTTGAGGCAAGTCAACAGATCTTTCCCAGCCTTGTTTAGGTTTTTGATGGTTCAACCGCTCCATGAACACGTCTTCCATGCGTTCTACATCAGTCTTCCCTAGTTGAAAAGAGTTCGACCCCAAGCTTATACTCTATTTTCTTAAGCCCTCCACATAGGAAAATACAACTCTTTCTTCACGAGCAAGTCAAACCCTTACCATGCTCTCGTTTAGGCTACTAACAGTCTAACCGTTCTATGAACTCATCTGTTACACGTTCTACATTCACATATCTTTTTTTAAAAAAAAATTTAAATAAGATATTGTTTCAATAACTCGAACAACATGTAGAAAATGATGTTTGTAGAAAATGATGTTTGTTATGTTCCAACTGTTGAGCTACGTATAAAAAATGATGCGCATACAATATTTCTCCGTAAGTTTGGTCTAAAATAATTTTAGGTCTCATTTCCCCTAGTCCTATCTCGTTAGGAAACCAATTAAAAGCTCTAGTCAGTGTCAAGAATGAAACAACCTCGTCCATTTGTGAAGAACGGTATATTTCTTTCTCTACAGTGTTCTTCCAAAAACTCACAAAAAAACCAACGAGAACTTCAAACATCTCCCTTTAACCCATACGACATTTTTATGGGCATTAGATCTCAACTGTTGATAGCTAACTATCCACCTTATGTCCAATATGAGAAATGGCCCCTCCATAGAAAATGACGTGACATAAGCTAGCTACAGCTAAGAAAGCAAGAAAGCTGACAAACTTTTTTCTTTTTCCCCCCTCCTCCTCTGCCCGTGTCAGCAGAGCAAGGGCAGGACAGTGTAAATATTCGAACTTTTACCTAGAACTTCCATGTTCTGTGGCCCATACTTGATTAATGCCAGCCCTTCTCATTCTATCTTTGCATTATAAATAAATAAACAAGCATTCATTGCTCAGGATCTATTTTATTAAACATGTTATTTTCCTTCTCAATAAACGCACCTAATAATGAGAAAATAAGAAAAGGATCACTTTACATGTTATTTTTTTTCTTACTAATCGGAGAGGATCCGAATGCTATCAACATTCACATTTCTTGATACAAACAACCCTAGATGTAACTAGAAAATGCAGCAAAATATTAAGACAAATTGGCAACAACAGTCCATTTAGCTTTTTGTACCAAAAAAGGTAATTAAATTCCTCCCAACTAAAAAGGACTTGAGATTTAACAAACTTCCAATTGAGCTTTTGGCAAAGTAAGAGTCTTAGAACACTTGAAATAACTTTGCATTTAAACTAATAACAGCAACAGTGGAAACAACAAAACCTTCATCTTCAAATATTTTGGGTTCATCCAAATTGTACACGGAATATATTAAATGAATGAACATACAAAAGAAGCCACAAAAGACAATCAGCACATTCAATGCCCACTGAAATCTTTGCTGATGTGATTAATTAGTGGTATTGGTGATTGGAGCTGAATGCGGGGAATCCTAGGTTCAACGCCATGGTTGTCTTTTGTCAAAAAAATAAATTAAAAATAAAGATAAAAATAAAAGGGAAAATTGTGTCAATGCCTAAATTTGAGAAGGTCATTATTCGACCTTCCTACTTATGTAGCGCCAATTATTGGAAAAAGTACGTCCTTCAATCCATCATGGCCCGATGTTATACGTATTTGACCCAAAAACCCAACTTTACCCCTCCCCCAAAAATTATATTTTACCCATGTTTCCCGTTTTACCGCTCTCCACCCACTCAAAAGCTCCATCATCTCTCCTCCATCAAAATGCCCCCTTCTTCTTCCTCCTCTCTCCTCATCTCAAAACCCAAGCGTCAAAACCTTAACCCTAGCAATCCCACCTCCTTCTCCTCCCCACCACCCTCAACCTCCTGATCCTCATTCCGTCATCCTCTTCTTCTGCTCCTTCCTCATCCTCTCCTCTCTCTCCTACCCCCTCTAAGTCCTCTCCCAAACCCTAACTCTAACCCTAACCATCAACCCCCTCTCCTTCCTCCTCCTCCTCTGCCCCCTCCTTAGAATCTCCTGATTCTGTTCTAGCAAGTGCAGAAACCCTAGGTGCAAGTACTTGAAGAAGACGCTAGAGTTCGATGTCCAGATTCAGACTGGGGATTGCGTGAGGGAGAAGGGGAAGGAGTGGAAGGAGATCGAGGATCTCCCGTGAAAAGGTGGGCAGTAGGGGAGGAACCTCGATTATGAGGTTCTGCATGCCAAGCTGAGGAAGATGGTGTCGGTCAATGGCTGGGCTGTGCTGCTGTTTCGGGAGAGGTGCGGGTGTCAGCTTGCAAAGTTTGAGGCTGGGCCGAGGCGGAATTGGAGGCTAGGGTTAGGGTTTTGGCACTTCAAGTCCAGATGGTAGTTGGATGCAAGAAAGGTGTCTAATGAAATGTCGCACAAGAATTTTATTGCTTGGAGCTGTGCTATACTATTAAAACTTGAATTCATCAAAAGAAGCAACTCAAATTACTATGATTTTTATTAATTTATTTTGTTGGTCGTTCACAGGATATGAGAGATATCGTTGAGAGGATTAGTCTTTGTTTAAAATTTTATTATACAGAGGCCATTTTGTTGGCTTGGGAATTATATGTAGTCCGTACATAATGCATTGGTAATTAAGAAATAAAAGCCTACATATAAAAATATTCATTTGAAATAATGGATGTATAAATATTTAGTAGATTAATTGTTAAGTTTTACCTAACACGTGAACTATAGCTCATTAACATTAACGTTTACTTGTTCCATGCTAAGTATAGTTGAGTAAGTATTAACTTTTTCTTTTAAATGTTAAGTTTAGTTGATTAACTGTTAAGTTTTACCTAATACATGTGAACTATAGCCGACATTCTGTTAACGCTACATGTTCCATGTTACGATAGTTCAAGAATCGTTAACTTTTTCTTTTAAATGTTAAGTTTAGTTGATTAACTGTTAAGTTTTATCTAATACATGTGAACTATAGTGATTGATCGTTAACATTTACATGTTCCATGTTAAGTATAATTGAGTAAATGTTAACTTTTGAATTATGAGAACTGAGTGTACCAAAAGATGAGATCGATATTACCACCAATTACTACTAAAAGGAAGGGGAGAAATAGAATAAGACTATATAATGTAAAATATCAAGTAATTGTTAATATATGTCCATTAAAATTCACGAAGTACCTATTAAGGGTTGCTTAACTCTTAAATTGTTCAATTTTAACTTTGTTTCTTTAAGTTTTTAGTTCTAATAAACTTAACAGATAATCGATATTGTTAACATGAATTAGGTAAAGTTATTTCATTCTTGTTAACGTTTCAAGTACCTATTAAGGTTCTAACATATCTCATAAAGTTAGGTCATACCGTTAACTAATAAAGTACATGTTAAGTTTATATTATAACCGTGAGGGTTATACAATACATATTAAACTTACTGCTAACTGCTAAGGTTATGTCATACATGTTAATTTTATGGTGTATATTTTAAGCTTATACTATAACTTGTAGTGCATATTTTACTAATTTTAATTTAAATGTTTTTAGATATAGTCACTTAATCTCTAATGTTGCAAGGTCTTGAGAGGAATCATGATCTAAGGGACTATGAGATTGAGAGGAAATTAAAACTAATACATGATATAGTTAATAGATACTAGATCTAATTAATGATACTTGATATAGTTAACGGATACTTGATATAGTTAACGGATACTTGATATAGTTAACGGATACTTGATATAGTTAACGGATACTTGATATAGTTAACAATTACTTGATATTAAACAGAACAAATGAAATTTAACAGTATATAATATAGTTAACATGATACTAGATATAGTTAGCATATATTGTATATAGTTAATGATACTTGATATAGTTAATAGATACTAGATCTAATTAACGTGATACTTGATATAGTTAACAACTAATGGATAAATTTAATGACTAGTGTTCAAAATTAACATGTATTGTCCAAATTTATCGGTTATGCTATAAACCTACATACATCAAGTAAAGTTAACATACAAGAGTCAAACACAAGCGTAAACTATTATCAATCAATAAGACTCAAATAACAAAGCTCACCAAGTTCAATAACAAGAGGTCCTTCAACTTAGCAATAAATCCAAGTTTATCCTCAAAGAAGAACATCAACTAGATAAAACACCTTCAATTAGAGGAAAGTAAGGACAAAGAGTAGTAAATATAAAGATAAAAATGATGGAATGTCTTTCTTCATAAGGGAAATCCTAGCTCCAACGAGCCATATAGCATTTCTCAAGAAACTTCAATGATCGGTTACTTAAGATCCATTACGAGTGAGTCAACCCCTTAAGACACGAGTGATCAAAGAACCCATTAACATCGAAAGAGCTCACCGCCTTTGTTCCTTCATGTTTTGCTCATTAACCACAATCATAGTGTTCCACGAATGAAAGTTTTGTGAGTCATTTCATCAAACAAGTAGTGAGCAACCATCGCGTCCATGAATACGCCGCTATCATAGTCGGTCTCGGCCATCATGCGAGGAGAGTTTAGAGGTAGAGGGGGTGGTCAAGGGAGGAGAAGATGACGGTGAGGTCAAGGAGGAGATCTTGCCTCGCCTTTGGAGTCGAACTTATTGAGGATGCACTTGAGGTCGATGGTGGTGGATGGGGAGGAGGGATCAATGAGAAGGCATCATGAGCCGGAGGTGGATCCGTGTTCGAGCGGGTGAGAATTTGGATCGACATAAATGCGATGGAAGAAAGATGAGATCATGCCCGTTGGAGGAGGGAGCGGGGAATTGTATTTGGAGGAAGATTAGGGTTATGGTTAAAATTAGGAGAGAGGAGAGAGGAACAACCATGAAGATTAGAATTAGGAGAGAGGAGGGAGAAGCAACAAAATTAGCAACAAATACCAAATACGCAAGGAGGAGGATTTAAGGAGAGGGTTGAGTTAAGAGGAGGAAGAAAGGAGAAATCTCACCGGTTGTGATCTACATGCTGAGAGAGAAGGGTTTGGGGAGGGAGATAGAAGAGGGGAGGGTATTTTTGGGTTTTTAGATTTTATCCTCTCTTTGTGTTTAGTTGTCGGAGAAATAAGGGCATTGACACAATATTGCCTTGTATTTTGGCTTTATACACATGAATGAAAGTACAAGAAGCTGGGGCACATCAAGTTCTCATATTTGGGGCCTTGACATCATTTTCCCAAAATAACAGAAAATTTTAAAAAAGTTAAAATAATAAATAAATAAATAAATAAATAAAATAAAAACACGAAAAAGAAAAAAAAAAAGGATACTTGATATAGTTAACTGGATACTTGATATAGTTAATAGATACTAGATCTAATTAATGATACTTGATATAGTTAACTGGATACTTGATATAGTTAACTGGATACTTGATATAGTTAACTGGATACTTGATATAGTTAACGGATACTTGATATAGTTAACGGATACTTGATATAGTTAACGGATACTTGATATAGTTAACTGGATACTTGATATAGTTAACAATTACTTGATATTAAACAGAACAAATGAAATTTAACAGTATATAATATAGTTAACATGATACTAGATATAGTTAGCATATATTGTATATAGTTAATGATACTTGATATAGTTAACGGATACTTGATATAGTTAACAACTAATGGATAAATTTAATGACTAGTGTTCAAAATTAACATGTATTGTCCAAATTTATCGGTTATGCTATAAACCTACATACATCAAGTAAAGTTAACATACAACAGAGTCAAACACAAGCAGAAACTATTATCAATCAATAAGACTCAAATAACAAAGCTCAGTTCGAAGTTCAATAACAGTAGGTCCTTCAACTTAGCAATAAATCCAAGTTTATCCTCAAAGAAGAACATCAACTAGATAAAACACCTTCAATTAGAGGAAAGTAAGGACAAAGAGTAGTAAATATAAAGATAAAAATGATGGAATGTCTTTCTTCATAAGGGAAATCCTAGCTCCAACGAGCCATATAGCATTTCTCAAGAAACTTCTGAATGATCAGGTTACTTAAGATCCAATTACGAGTGAGTCAACCCCTTAAGACACGAGTGATCAAAGAACCCATTAACATCGAAAGAGCTCAGCCGCCTTTGTTCCTTCATGTTTTTGCTCATTAACCACAATCATAGTGTTCCACAGAATGAAAGTTTTGTGAGTCATTTCATCAAACAAGTAGTGAGCAACCATCGCGGTCCATGAATACGTCGCTATCATAGTCGGTCTCGGCCATCATGCAGGAGAGTTTAGAGGTAGAGGGGGGGTGGTCAAGGGAGGAGAAGATGACGGTGAGGTCGAAGGAGGAGATCTTGCCTTCGCCTTTGGAGTCGAACTTATTGAGGATGCACTTGAGGTCGATGGTGGTGGATGGGGAGGAGGGGATCGACGGAGAAGGCATTGGCGGAGCTGGAGGTGGATCCAGGTTCAGAGCCGGGTGAGAATTTGGATCAGATACAGCGGCGATGGAAGAAAGATGAGATCATGCCCGTTGGAGGAGGGAGCGGGGAATTGTATTTGGAGGAAGATTAGGGTTATGGTTAAAATTAGGAGAGAGGAGAGAGGAACAACCATGAAGATTAGAATTAGGAGAGAGGAGGGAGAAGCAACAAAATTAGCAACAGCGCCAGCGACAGAGGCGGGGGAGGAGGATTTAAGGAGAGGGTTGAGTTAAGAGGAGGAAGAAAGGAGAAATCTCACCTGGTTGTGATCTACATGCGTGAGAGAGAAGGGTTTGGGGGGAGGGGAGATAGAAGAGGGGAGGGTATTTTTGGGTTTTTAGATTTTATCCTCTCTTTGTGTTTAGTTGTCGGAGAAATAAGGGCATTGACACAATATTGCCTTGTATTTTGGCTTTATACACATGAATGAAAGTACAAGAAGCTGGGGCACATCAAGTTCTCATATTTGGGGCCTTGACATCATTTTCCCAAAATAATACAGAAAATTTTAAAAAAAGTTAAAATAATAAATAAATAAATAAATAAATAAAATAAAAAACACGAAAAAGAAAAAAAGAAAAAAAGAAAAAAAGGGAAACGCGCGCGCGCACACATCTAGTAATCTGGAACTTTCTTTTTTTACAATTTAACAAGCTACACTATAACAAAAATCTCACATACAAGCGTGTCGGCCTATAAAGTAAGACTAATCATTCACGAAACATTATCATCTATCAATTTACACACAAGCTGAATGTGTCAACAAGAAGAATAAAATCCCACAAAAAACAGTCTAACCCTGTTCCTTGTAAGGAGTCCAAATCAACTTAGCGACATCAACCTCCAGCCCACCTCGACCAGCAGCCTTGAGGTGGCGATCGAGTACCTTCGGGTCAGCGCATATCGCATGAGACCCTTTCCTGTACTGGATCAAGTCAAGGCTCTGCAAAGTGTTCAGGATGTCATCGGCTTTTATTGCAGTCAGATCACTGAGCTCCTGTAGACCAAGAGAAATTTTGGGTGATAGATTTTTAGTTTTAGAAATCTGGAATATTCAACTTTCTACAAAATTCAATCACAAATTTTTTGTTTTCTTTTTCTTGTTTGGTGGGATGGAAAGCTGAGTGCAGGACCCACTTCGCATTTCCCCCTCGTATCCTTTTGAGAGAATAGGAATTCTAATAAAGGATTTTGCCAATATGACAATAAAATCCAACTACTTTTCCCAACAGATTCTCCCACAAAACAAGCAAGAAAGCTTTGAGAGGAATTTGCTTCAGACAAAGGTATCAACATGGAGACCTACTTTTTCGATGGAAGCCTAAAGATTACATCGTGACAAGCAGACCTACAATAGAAAGCCAGATGCACCGACGCCCATTTTCAAGCCTATTGGAAATTAATTTTTGTTCACGCATGACCGACTCTTTTGTTGGTTTGGTAATCCTGATATCGTTATCTGGTTAGTCCACATGTGCTATTAAGAAAGCTTGCTATGTGACCAAATTGTCCATGTGTCCTCTCTATTGGACGAGATTGTTACAATGGCGCGAGAGAGCGTGGGAGGAATATGCTAAATGCTCACGTGAGTTATTTAAGATCTGCGAGCCCACGTGAGCGAAGATTTAATCTCATACTTTGATAAGGAAAAGAGCTGACCAAGGTCGAATTTGTCAATTTGAGATCAGGACGAGCTATCGATGGTCAACCTTGAGTAAGGAATGAACAATCATGTTGCTCGAGGTGGTGCTCGGTCGTTCGACTCGTGCCCGGTTTCTAGTCTGACATCTGACATCCTTCTATTGGTGTTTTTTTAGAGAGGACAGTTTTGTAGCATAACATATCCCTTTTCCGGCTCATCGGACTTCTAATTCCTATCTCAAACATCAATTAGGTTGTTCTAAATCTCTACATTCTTGTCTTCTAATCTAATCCTAGTCTTTAATAATGATGGAAAGCAAATAGAATGTCATTATTAGAGTGCAGTTCGGTGAATAGCGAGTCTCACCCGTTAAAAAAGACTCTCTTTCCTTTGGGGCTCTTCAAAACTCTAAAGAAGATAACCTTTGAACATAGGAAGGACTTTGAATCCATGAATAAATATTAAGATGAAAATATTATTGAGCAAATAGTAATACCTTTGACGTTTACAATTTTTGCTTAAAAATAGAAAATATAACAGTCCTAATAGAACTCAAATCTTTAGAAATAGAAAAGTGTATAAATGTATCCTAAAAAGACTCTAATTGAAGAAAAAATTGGTTAATTTGAGACCATATTCGATTTATTTCCTAATCCGCATGCACTCTCGATTTATTACCAAATATAGCAAAATGTCCGGAATGATATTGCAAAAGAAATTTCATGAATCTAATGCCACAAACTCAACTTTGGTGTATTTGGTTGACTTTGTCTCATCAAATTACGGGATTTTTATAAATTATATATAACTAAGAATGCCTTCCGAATTGGGAGATATAACTTTTTCTTTAAGGCAAGTCAACAGATCTTTCCCAATTTTGTTTAGGTTTTTGATGGTTCAACCGCTTCCATACGCCCGCTCTACATCGGCCTTCCCTAGTTGAAAAGAGTTCGACCCAAGCTTATACTCTATTTTCTTAAGCCCTCCACATAGGAAAATACAACTCTTTCTTCACGAGCAAGTCAAACCCTTACCATGCTCTCTTAGGCTACTAACAGTCTAACCGTTCTATGAACTCATCTGTTACACGTTCTACATTCACATATCTTTTTAAAAAAATTTAAATAAGATATTGTTTCAATAACTCGAACAACATGTAGAAAATGATGTTTGTAGAAAATGATGTTTGTTATGTTCCAACTGTTGAGCTACGTATAAAAATGATGCGCATACAATATTTCTCCGTAAGTTTGGTCTAAAATAATTTTAGGTCTCATTTCCCTAGTCCTATCTCGTTAGGAAACCAATTAAAAGCTCTAGTCAGTGTCAAGAATGAAACAACCTCGTCCATTTGTGAAGAACGGTATATTTCTTTCTCTACAGTGTTCTTCCAAAAACTCACAAAAAAGCCAACGAGAACTTCAAACATCTCCCTTTAACCCATACGACATTTATATGGGCATTAGATCTCAACTGTTGATAGCTAACTATCCACCTTATGTCCAATATGAGAAATGGCCCCTCCATAGAAAATGACGTGACATAAGCTAGCTACAGCTAAGAAAGCAAGAAAGCTGACAAACTTTTTTCTTTTTCCCCCCTCGTCCTCTGCCCGTGTCAGCAGAGCAAGGGTAGGACAGTGTAAATATTCGAACTTTTACCTAGAACTACCATGTTTTGTGGCCCATACTTGATTAATGCCAGCCCTTCTCATTCTATCTTTGCATTATAAATAAATAAACAAGCATTCATTGCTCAGGATCTATTTTATTAAACATGTTATTTTCCTTCTCAATAAACGCACCTAATAATGAGAAAATAAGAAAAGGATCACTTTACATGTTATTTTTTTCTTACTAATCGGAGAGGATCCGAATGCTATCAACATTCACATTTCTTGATACAAACAACCCTAGATGTAACTAGAAAATGCAGCAAAATATTAAGACAAATTGGCTACAACAGTCCATTTAGCTATTTGTACCAAAAAAGGTAATTAAATTCCTCCCAACTAAAAAGGACTTGAGATTTAACAAACTTCCAATTGAGCTTTTGGCAAAGTAAGAGTCTTAGAACACTTGAAATAACTTTGCATTTAAACTAATAACAGCGACAGTGGAAACAACAAAACCTTCATCTTCAAATATTTTGGGTTCATCCAAATTGTACACGGAATATATTAAATGAATGAACATACAAAAGAAGCCACAAAAGACAATCAGCACATTCAATGCCCACTGAAATCTTTGCTGATGTGATTAATTAGTGGTATTGGTGATTGGAGCTGAATGCGGGGAATCCTAGGTTCAACGCCATGGTTGTCTTTTGTCAAAAAAATAAATTAAAAATAAAGATAAAAATAAAAGGGAAAATTGTGTCAATGCCCTAAATTTGAGAAGGTCATGTGACTCGGCCCTTCCTACTTTTGCCCATGTGCTTAAGCCCTCAATTATTGGAAAAAATGTGGCCCGTCCCTTCTATCTCATCTATGGCCCAATGTTATACGTATTTGACCCAAAAACCCAACTTTACCCCTCCCCCAAAAATTATATTTTACCCATGTTTCCCGTTTTACCGCTCTCCACCCACTCAAAAGCTCCATCATCTCTCCTCCATCAAAATGCCCCTTCTTCCTCCTCCTTCCTCATTCAAACCTGTTCCAAACCTTAACCCTAGATCCGACCTCCTTCCCCACCACCACACCCTCAACCTCCTGATCCTCATTCCGTCATCCCTTCTCCCTCCTCCTCATCCCTCCCTCTCCCACCCCCTGTCCTCCCCAAACCCAACTCTAACCCTAACCAACCCCCTCTCCTCCTCCTCCCGCCCCTCCTTAATCCCCGATCTCGCTCTGCAAACCCTAGGTGCAGTTCAGACTTAGAGTTCGAGCGTGGGGATTCGTGAGGGGAAGGAGATCGAGGATCTCCCAGGAAAGGCAGTGAGGGGAGGAACCCGACATGAGGTTCGCATGCCGTCGAGGAAGATGGTGTCGGTCAATGGTCGGGCGCGGTCGGCTGCTTCGGAGAGGTGCGTGTCACCTTGCAAAGTTTGAGGTCGGGCCGAAGCAATTGGAGGCTAGGGTTAGGGTTTTGGCACTTCAAGTCCAGATGGTAGTTGGATGCAAGAAAGGTGTCTAATGAAATGTCGCGACAAGAATTTTATTGCTTGAGCCGTATATACTATTAAAACTTGAATTCATCAAAAGAAGCAACTCAAATTACTATGATTTTTATTAATTTATTTTGTTGGTCGCTCACAGATATGAGAGATATCGTTGAGAGGATTAGTCTTTGTTTAAAATTTTATTATACAGAGGCCATTTTGTTGGCTTGGGAATTATATGTAGTCTGTACATAATGCATTGGTAATTAAGAAATAAAAGCCTACATATAAAAATATTCATTTGAAATAATGGATGTATAAATATTTAGTAGATTAAAAGTTTTACCTAACACATGAACTATAGCTCATTAACCTAACGCTTTACTTGTTCCATGCTAAGTATAGTTGAGTAAGTATTAACTTTTTCTTTTAAATGTTAAGTTTAGTTGATTAACTGTTAAGTTTTACCTAATACATGTGAACTATAGCCGACATTCAACGCTACATGTTCCATGTTACGATAGTTCAAGAATCAACTTTTTTCTTTTAAATGTTAAGTTTAGTTGATTAACTGTTAAGTTTTATCTAATACATGTGAACTATAGTGATTGATCGTTAACATTTACATGTTCCATGTTAAGTATAATTGAGTAAATGTTAACTTTTGAATTATGAGAACTGAGTGTACCAAAAGATGAGATCGATATTACCACCAATTACTACTAAAAGGAAGGGGAGAAATAGAATAAGACTATATAATGTAAAATATCAAGTAATTGTTAATATATGTCTGTTAAAATTCAATGGTACCTATTAAGGGTTGCTTAACTCTTAAATTGTTCAATTTTAACTTTGTTTCTTTAAGTTTTTAGTTCTAATAAACTTAACAGATAATCGATATTGTTAACATGAATTAGGTAAAGTTATTTCATTCTTGTTAACGTTTCAAGTACCTATTAAGGTTCTAACATATCTCATAAAGTTAGGTCATACCGTTAACTAATAAAGTACATGTTAAGTTTATATTATAAGCGTGAGGGTTATACAATACATATTAAACTTACTGCTAACTGCTAAGGTTATGTCATACATGTTAATTTTATGGTGTATATTTTAAGCTTATACTATAACTTGTAGCATATTTTACTAATTTTAATTTAAATGTTTTAGATATAGTCACTTAATCTCTAATGTTGCAAGGTCTTGAGAGGAATCATGATCTAAGGGGACTATGAGATTGAGAGGAAATTAAAACTAATACATGATATAGTTAATAGTACACTTAGATGACCAACATTTGGATAATCATGTTTTATGACTATTGTTAACATGTATTGAACATATTAAACCGGTACATGATATAGTTAACAATTACTTGATATTAAACAGAACAAATGAAATTTAACAGTATATAATATAGTTAACATGATACTAGATATAGTTAGCATATATTGTATATAGTTAACAGATACTTGATATAGTTAACTGATACTTGATATAGTTAATAGATACTAGATCTAATTAACGTGATACTTGATATAGTTAACAACTAATGGATAAATTTAATGACTAGTGTTCAAAATTAACATGTATTGTCCAAATTTATGGTTATGCTATAAACCTACATACATCAAGTAAAGTTAACATACAATGTGAGTCAAACACAAGCGTAAACTATTATCAATCAATAAGACTCAAATAACAAAGCTCACCAAGTTCAATAACAAGAGGTCCTTCAACTTAGCAATAAATCCAAGTTTATCCTCAAAGAAGAACATCAACTAGATAAAACACCTTCAATTAGAGGAAAGTAAGGACAAAGAGTAGTAAATATAAAGATAAAAATGATGGAATGTCTTTCTTCATAAGGGAAATCCTAGCTCCAACGAGCCATATAGCATTTCTCAAGAAACTTCAATGATCGTTACTTAAGATCCATTACGTGAGTCAACCCTTAAGACACGAAAGTGATCAAAGAACCCATTAACATCGAAAGAGCTCACTTTGTTCCTTCATGTTTTGCTCATTAACCACAATCATAGTGTTCCACGAATGAAAGTTTTGTGAGTCATTTCATCAAACAAGTAGTGAGCAACCATCGCGTCCATGAATACGCCGCTATCATAGTGGTCTCGGCCATCATGCAGAGAGTTTAGAGGTAGAGGGGGTGGTCAAGGGAGGAGAAGATGACGGTGAGGTCAAGGAGGAGATCTTGCCTTCGGCCTGAGTCTAACTTATTGAGGATGCACTTGAGGTCATGATGGTGGTGGATGGGGAGGAGGGATCAATGAGAAGGCATCATGAGCCGGAGGTGGATCCGTGTTCGAGCGGGTGAGAATTTGGATCGACATAAATGCGATGGAAGAAAGATGAGATCATGCCCTGGAGGAGGGAGCGGGGAATTGTATTTGGAGGAAGATTAGGGTTATGGTTAAAATTAGGAGAGAGGAGAGAGGAACAACCATGAAGATTAGAATTAGGAGAGAGGAGGGAGAAGCAACAAAATTAGCAACAAATACCAAATACGCAAGGAGGAGGATTTAAGGAGAGGGTTGAGTTAAGAGGAGGAAGAAAGGAGAAATCTCACCTGGTTGTGATCTACATGCGTGAGAGAGAAGGGTTTGGGGGGAGGGGAGATAGAAGAGGGGAGGGTATTTTTGGGTTTTTAGATTTTATCCTCTCTTTGTGTTTAGTTGTCGGAGAAATAAGGGCATTGACACAATATTGCCTTGTATTTTGGCTTTATACACATGAATGAAAGTACAAGAAGCTGGGGCACATCAAGTTCTCATATTTGGGGCCTTGACATCATTTTCCCAAAATAATACAGAAAATTTTAAAAAAAGTTAAAATAATAAATAAATAAATAAATAAATAAATTAAAAAACACGAAAAAGAAAAAAAGGGAAACGCGCGCGCGCACACATCTAGTAATCTGGAACTTTCTTTTTTTACAATTTAACAAGCTACACTATAACAAAAATCTCACATACAAGCGTGTCGGCCTATAAAGTAAGACTAATCATTCACGAAACATTATCATCTATCAATTTACACACAAGCTGAATGTGTCAACAAGAAGAATAAAATCCCACAAAAAACAGTCTAACCCTGTTCCTTGTAAGGAGTCCAAATCAACTTAGCGACATCAACCTCCAGCCCACCTCGACCAGCAGCCTTGAGGTGGCGATCGAGTACCTTCGGGTCAGCGATATCGCATGAGACCCTTTCCTGTACTGGATCAAGTCAAGGCTCTGCAAAGTGTTCAGGATGTCATCGGCTTTTATTGCAGTCAGATCACTGAGCTCCTGTAGACCAAGAGAAATTTTGGGTGATAGATTTTTAGTTTTAGAAATCTGGAATATTCAACTTTCTACAAAATTCAATCACAAATTTTTTGTTTTCTTTTTCTTGTTTGGTGGGATGGAAAGCTGAGTGCAGGACCCACTTCGCATTTCCCCCTCGTATCCTTTTGAGAGAATAGGAATTCTAATAAAGGATTTTGCCAATATGACAATAAAATCCAACTACTTTTCCCAACAGATTCTCCCACAAAACAAGCAAGAAAGCTTTGAGAGGAATTTGCTTCAGACAAAGGTATCAACATGGAGACCTACTTTTTCGATGGAAGCCTAAAGATTACATCGTGACAAGCAGACCTACAATAGAAAGCCAGATGCACCGACGCCCATTTTCAAGCCTATTGGAAATTAATTTTTGTTCACGCATGACCGACTCTTTTGTTGGTTTGGTAATCCTGATATCAATATCTGATAGCTCCATTTTCAGAGTTATCCAAGTCAACTACGGAATGCAAAAAGGTTGATGGGACCAATTAACTTCTGCTTTCGTTTCGTGAGAGAACAATTATTTACTAAACAATGATGTCGCCGAATGACAAACACATCTGTCCACTTGAAATTTAGTAAAACCCAGTTGTTGGTACTAAAAGCGAGTAGTATCTGCACAAACAAAGCCACTTGTATGCTAGGGAGGTCAAATCTACAAAAGAAATATTGGGGAATACTTGCTGATTCCTAAGGTTAATCCGATGGAGAAGATATATGGAGGAAGAAATATGGACATGCTGATGACAGTGAAACAGACATTGTAATTACAATAATGGCAACCCACTTTCTCAATGAACTAACATAGAGGACAATGCTCAAGGAGACTTGTCTATCCCAAATCTATATCTATAGAAGAGTTGATTCCTTTCAGTCAGTCTGATGGAAGACTACATGGACAAATCTAACAGTCAACCGTATGCAGGAGTTGACTGCTTTTGTTCATTCTTGGTTTTAATTAGTAATATAACATAACTTCACCAGGAAAAAGGAAGTTTCATAAAAGATAGATAAACGCTATGCTGTTTAATTATTCATCAAAAATTGCTTCCACAAAAGAGAGAAAAAGAAGTGACATGCTTTCTCCCAGAAGAAGGCTGATACACAAACTAAGGTGCACCTGGTCAAATCCTAGAGCAAATTAATATTATTATAAAAATCCAGTAGAAGTAGGTTTGTAGGCCAGCAAACATTTTAAATTGGCAGGCAGGATATGGAAAAATAAAAAGGAAATTAACAGCATATGTATGAGAAAAAATACACATAAACTGAAGACTATCACGTAAAAAACAACTATTTCCGGACATAAGAAAGTGTATGGATTAGGTTCACGATGAGTATTTCTGGACATAAGAAAGTGTATGGATTAGGCTCACGATGATTACTAAGATTGCAATGTGTTAAATTTTTTTAAAACTTTAGAAAGAACGCCACGGAAAAGCATGGAAAGATGTAGAAAAGTGAAAAATCATTGCATACCTTGATGGAAATGTTGCTTTTATGTTTTTCAGGATTTCTATGAGAACTCTAGTCCAGTATCCTCTGTAGCTTAAAAGTCCAAGATCTGAAAGTGGTCTCTCTGGTGTACCCACTTTGCCCTCCTTCTTTGAAAGTTCATATGCTGCTTGGAATAGATATTAACTTAAGTACATTTTTTACTATAAAACGAAGTATAGTGTACTGAGATTAAAAAATGACAAATATTTCTTGTCTCATCTTCCTCCTCATAAGTATGAGCTTCAATGTTCATCAGAGAAAAGTTTCAAGAATATTGTCTGTGTCTAAAAACTCTAGACATACTTCGAAGTTCAATAACATGGGTCCTTCAACTTAGCAATAAATCCAAGTTTATCCTCAAAGAAGAACATCAACTAGATAAAACACCTTCAATTAGAGGAAAGTAGGACAAAGAGTAGTAAATATAAAGATAAAAATGATGGAATGTCTTTCTTCATAAGGAAATCCTAGCTCAACGAGCCATATAGCATTTCTCAAGAAACCGAATGATCGGGTACTTAAGATCCAATACGAGTGAGTCAACAAGACGAGTGATCAAAGAACCCATTAACATCGAAAGAGCTCACCGCCTTTGTTCCTTCATGTTTTGCTCATTAACCACAATCATAGTGTTCCACAGAATGAAAGTTTTGTGAGTCATTTCATCAAACAAGTAGTGAGCAACCATCGCGGTCCATGAATACGTCGCTATCATAGTGGGTCTCACCATCATGCGAGGAGAGTTTAGAGGTAGAGGGTGGTCAAGGGAGGAGAAGATGACGGTGGTCGAAGGAGGAGATCTTGCCTGCCGTTGGTCGAACATTGAGGATGCACTTGAGGTCGATGGTGGTGGATGGGGAGGAGGGATCGGCGGAGAAGGCATGGCGGGCTGGAGGTGGATCCGTGTTGAGGCCGGGTGAGAATTTGGATCGAATCTGGCCAGCGATGGAAGATAAAGATGCGTTGGAAGGCGAATTGTATTGGAGGAAGATTAGGGTTAAAATTAGGAGAGAGAAGAGGAACAACCATGAAGATTAGAATGGAGAGAGGAGGAACAACAAATTAGCAACAACAGGCCAGCGAAGGAGGAGGTTAAGAGAGGGTTGAGTTAAGAGGAGGAGAAAGGAAAATCTCACGGTTGTGATCTACATGCGTGAGAGAGGTTTGGGGAGGAGATAGAAAGAGGAGGGTATTTTGGGTTTTAGATTTTATCCTGTGTTTAGTTGTCAGATAAGGGCATTGACACAATATTGCCTTGTATTGGCTTTAATGAAAGAATTACAAAGCTGGGGCACATCAAGTTCTCATATTTGGGGCCTTGACATCATTTTCCCAAAATAATACGAAAATTTTAAAAAGTTAAAATAATAAATAAATAAATAAATAAATAAAATAAAAACACGAAAAGAAAAAAAGAAAAAAAGAAAAAGGAAACGCGCGCACATCTAGTAATCTGGAACTTTCTTTTTTACAATTTAACAAGCTACACTATAACAAAAATCTCACATACAAGCGTGTCGGCCTATAAAGTAAGACTAATCATTCACGAAACATTATCATCTATCAATTTACACACAAGCTGAATGTGTCAACAAGAAGAATAAAATCCCACAAAAAACAGTCTAACCCTGTTCCTTGTAAGGAGTCCAAATCAACTTAGCGACATCAACCTCCAGCCCACCTCGACCAGCAGCCTTGAGGTGGCGATCGAGTACCTTCGGGTCAGCGCATATCGCATGAGACCCTTTCCTGTACTGGATCAAGTCAAGGCTCTGCAAAGTGTTCAGGATGTCATCGGCTTTTATTGCAGTCAGATCACTGAGCTCCTGTAGACCAAGAGAAATTTTGGGTGATAGATTTTAGTTTTAGAAATCTGGAATATTCAACTTTCTACAAAATTCAATCACAAATTTTTGTTTTCTTTTCTTGTTTGGTGGGATGGAAAGCTGAGTGCAGGACCCACTTGCATTTCCCCTCGTATCCTTTTGAGAGAATAGGAATTCTAATAAAGGATTTTGCCAATATGACAATAAAATCCAACTACTTTTCCCAACAGATTCTCCCACAAAACAAGCAAGAAAGCTTTGAGAGGAATTTGCTTCAGACAAAGGTATCAACATGGAGACCTACTTTTCGATGGAAGCCTAAAGATTACATCGTGACAAGCAGACCTACAATAGAAAGCCAGATGCACCGGCCCATTTTCAAGCCTATTGGAAATTAATTTTTGTTCACGCATGACCGACTCTTTTGTTGTTTTGGTAATCCTGATATCAATATCTGATAGCTCCATTTTCAGAGTTATCCAAGTCAACTACGGAATGCAAAAAGGTTGATGGGACCAATTAACTTCTGCTTTCGTTTCGGTGAGAGAACAATTCATTTACTAAACAATGATGTCGTCGAATGACAAACACATCTGTCCACTTGAAATTTAGTAAAACCCAGTTGTTGGTACTAAAAGCGAGTAGTATCTGCACAAACAAAGCCACTTGTATGCTAGGGAGGTCAAATCTACAAAAAGAAATATTGGGGAATACTTGCTGATTCCTAAGGTTAATCCGATGGAGAAGATATATGGAGGAAGAAATATGGACATGCTGATGACAGTGAAACAGACATTGTAATTACAATAATGGCAACCCACTTTCTCAATGAACTAACATAGAGGACAATGCTCAAGGAGACTTGTCTATCCCAAATCTATATCTATAGAAGAGTTGATTCCTTTCAGTCAGTCTGATGGAAGACTACATGGACAAATCTAACAGTCAACCGTATGCAGGAGTTGACTGCTTTTGTTCATTCTTGGTTTTAATTAGTAATATAACATAACTTCACCAGGAAAAAGGAAGTTTCATAAAAGATAGATAAACGCTATGCTGTTTAATTATTCATCAAAAATTGCTTCCACAAAAGAGAGAAAAAGTGACATGCTTTCTCCCAGAAGAAGGCTGATACACAAACTAAGGTGCACCTGGTCAAATCCTAGAGCAAATTAATATTATTATAAAAATCCAGTAGAAGTAGGTTTGTAGGCCAGCAAACATTTTAAATTGGCAGGCAGGATATGGAAAAATAAAAAAGGAAATTAACAGCATATGTATGAGAAAAAAATACACATAAACTGAAGACTATCACGTAAAAAACAACTATTTCCGGACATAAGAAAGTGTATGGATTAGGTTCACGATGAGTATTTCTGGACATAAGAAAGTGTATGGATTAGGCTCACGATGATTACTAAGATTGCAATGTGTTAAATTTTTTTTTTTAAAACTTTAGAAAGAACGCCTACGGAAAAGCATGGAAAGATGTAGAAAAGTGAAAAATCATTGCATACCTTGATGGAAATGTTGCTTTTATGTTTTTTCAGGATTTCTATGAGAACTCTAGTCCAGTATCCTCTGTAGCTTAAAAGTCCAAGATCTGAAAGTGGTCTCTCTGGTGTACCCACTTTGCCCTCCTTCTTTGAAAGTTCATATGCTGCTTGGAATAGATATTAACTTAAGTACATTTTTTACTATAAAAGCGAAGTATAGTGTACTGAGATTAAAAAAATGACAAATATTTCTTGTCTCATCTTCCTCCTCGCAAGTATGAGCTTCAATGTTCATCAGAGAAAAAGTTTCAAGAATATTGTCTGTGTCTAAAAACTCTAGACATACTTCTAACTTCTAAGCATTGTCGTGAACTTATAAACTAGGAAAAGCCACACACACAAAGGAAGGGGGAAAAAAAGCAAAGAAAAGAAAGAGTAACAAGTATCCCAAATTAATTGGCAACAGAAGAAATACTTTTCCCATGCTTTACTCTATTTACTGGGAGCATTCTAGTTGTTGCCAAAAATTAGCATTCACTGTAGGTTCTCATGATATGAACAGCAATAACCACAGAACAATATTTAAAATCTGGATGACAGAAGCATCATCAGACTTGGCCCACGTCTGATTCCCAAAACTTAGAAAGAAAACAACAGAGTGTCCATACATTTACTCAACAAGTCTGATTTGAAGTTCAATAAGGGAAGGAAGTGGTGTTATTTGAAGTTCAATAAGGGAAGAAAGTGGTGTTTTTGCCTAGTATGTGTCACGTTTAAGCCTGAAGAATGAGACATAGGGGCATTCAATGGACCCTCACGTGTGGAATAAATATAGTACTTCAAGTGAATTGGATGACATAGCACTGATAGAATGGGGATTTATCATTATAAGACAATTTGAAGCATGAATATAATTTATAATTTTAAATCTCTCTTGAATGTCTGGATTGTTACAAATACTAAAACTTGAAGATCCTGGGTATCAATGCTAGAAAAAAGCAGGAAACATGCCTCCATGTTAGTTTCCTGCCTCCATGTTAAGTACCATAGTTGTCGGAAACGTGGGGCGCTATAGCAAAGCACGACCCATGTTCAATAGTCCAGTTCACCAACTCCAGCGACCCAATTCAGGATTCAAACCAGTTAAAGTTTAAAAAATATATAACTCTTTTTCAAGGTTTATATTTGTAACAATCCAGACAAGAAAAGCATGAGAAATTAAGCAAATAAAGTATGCATAAATAAATAAATAAATAAATAAAATAAAAACACGAAAAGAAAAAAAGAAAAAAAGAAAAAGGAAACGCGCGCACATCTAGTAATCTGGAACTTTCTTTTTTACAATTTAACAAGCTACACTATAACAAAAATCTCACATACAAGCGTGTCGGCCTATAAAGTAAGACTAATCATTCACGAAACATTATCATCTATCAATTTACACACAAGCTGAATGTGTCAACAAGAAGAATAAAATCCCACAAAAAACAGTCTAACCCTGTTCCTTGTAAGGAGTCCAAATCAACTTAGCGACATCAACCTCCAGCCCACCTCGACCAGCAGCCTTGAGGTGGCGATCGAGTACCTTCGGGTCAGCGCATATCGCATGAGACCCTTTCCTGTACTGGATCAAGTCAAGGCTCTGCAAAGTGTTCAGGATGTCATCGGCTTTTATTGCAGTCAGATCACTGAGCTCCTGTAGACCAAGAGAAATTTTGGGTGATAGATTTTTAGTTTTAGAAATCTGGAATATTCAACTTTCTACAAAATTCAATCACAAATTTTTGTTTTCTTTTCTTGTTTGGTGGGATGGAAAGCTGAGTGCAGGACCCACTTGCATTTCCCCTCGTATCCTTTTGAGAGAATAGGAATTCTAATAAAGGATTTTGCCAATATGACAATAAAATCCAACTACTTTTCCCAACAGATTCTCCCACAAAACAAGCAAGAAAGCTTTGAGAGGAATTTGCTTCAGACAAAGGTATCAACATGGAGACCTACTTTTCGATGGAAGCCTAAAGATTACATCGTGACAAGCAGACCTACAATAGAAAGCCAGATGCACCGGCCCATTTTCAAGCCTATTGGAAATTAATTTTTGTTCACGCATGACCGACTCTTTTGTTGTTTTGGTAATCCTGATATCAATATCTGATAGCTCCATTTTCAGAGTTATCCAAGTCAACTACGGAATGCAAAAGGTTGATGGGACCAATTAACTTCTGCTTTCGTTTGTGTGAGAACAATTCATTTACTAAACAATGATGTGTCGAATGACAAACACATCTGTCCACTTGAAATTTAGTAAAACCCAGTTGTTGGTACTAAAAGCGAGTATCTGCACAAACAAAGCCACTTGTATGCTAGGGAGGTCAAATCTACAAAAGAAATATTGGGGAATACTTGCTGATTCCTAAGGTTAATCCGATGGAGAAGATATATGGAGGAAGAAATATGGACATGCTGATGACAGTGAAACAGACATTGTAATTACAATAATGGCAACCCACTTTCTCAATGAACTAACATAGAGGACAATGCTCAAGGAGACTTGTCTATCCCAAATCTATATCTATAGAAGAGTTGATTCCTTTCAGTCAGTCTGATGGAAGACTACATGGACAAATCTAACAGTCAACCGTATGCAGGAGTTGACTGCTTTTGTTCATTCTTGGTTTTAATTAGTAATATAACATAACTTCACCAGGAAAAAGGAAGTTTCATAAAAGATAGATAAACGCTATGCTGTTTAATTATTCATCAAAAATTGCTTCCACAAAAGAGAAAAAGTGACATGCTTTCTCCCAGAAGAAGGCTGATACACAAACTAAGGTGCACCTGGTCAAATCCTAGAGCAAATTAATATTATTATAAAAATCCAGTAGAAGTAGGTTTGTAGGCCAGCAAACATTTTAAATTGGCAGGCAGGATATGGAAAAATAAAAAGGAAATTAACAGCATATGTATGAGAAAAAATACATAAACTGAAGACTATCACGTAAAAACAACTATTTCGGACATAAGAAAGTGTATGGATTAGGTTCACGATGAGTATTTCTGGACATAAGAAAGTGTATGGATTAGGCTCACGATGATTACTAAGATTGCAATGTGTTAAATTTTTTTTTTTAAAACTTTAGAAAGAACGCCTACGGAAAAGCATGGAAAGATGTAGAAAAGTGAAAAATCATTGCATACCTTGATGGAAATGTTGCTTTTATGTTTTTTCAGGATTTCTATGAGAACTCTAGTCCAGTATCCTCTGTAGCTTAAAAGTCCAAGATCTGAAAGTGGTCTCTCTGGTGTACCCACTTTGCCCTCCTTCTTTGAAAGTTCATATGCTGCTTGGAATAGATATTAACTTAAGTACATTTTTTTACTATAAAAACGAAGTATAGTGTACTGAGATTAAAAAAATGACAAATATTTCTTGTCTCATCTTCCTCCTCGCAAGTATGAGCTTCAATGTTCATCAGAGAAAAGTTTCAAGAATATTGTCTGTGTCTAAAAACTCTAGACATACTTCTAACTTCTAAGCATTGTCGTGAACTTATAAACTAGGAAAAGCCACACACACAAAGGAAGGGGAAAAAGCAAAGAAAAGAAAGAGTAACAAGTATCCCAAATTAATTGGCAACAGAAGAAATACTTTTCCCATGCTTTACTCTATTTACTGGGAGCATTCTAGTTGTTGCCAAAATTAGCATTCACTGTAGGTTCTCATGATATGAACAGCAATAACCACAGAACAATATTTAAAATCTGGATGACAGAAGCATCATCAGACTTGGCCCACGTCTGATTCCCAAAACTTAGAAAGAAAACAACAGAGTGTCCATACATTTACTCGACAAGTCTGATTTGAAGTTCAATAAGGGAAGGAAGTGGTGTTATTTGAAGTTCAATAAGGGAAGAAAGTGGTGTTTTTGCCTAGTATGTGTCACGTTTAAGCCTGAAGAATGAGACATAGGGGCATTCAATGGACCCTCACGTGTGGAATAAATATAGTACTTCAAGTGAATTGGATGACATAGCACTGATAGAATGGGGATTTATCATTATAAGACAATTTGAAGCATGAATATAATTTATAATTTTAAATCTCTCTTGAATGTCTGGATTGTTACAAATACTAAAACTTGAAGATCCTGGGTATCAATGCTAGAAAAAAGCAGGAAACATGCCTCCATGTTAGTTTCCTGCCTCCATGTTAAGTACCATAGTTGTCGGAAACGTGGGGCGCTATAGCAAAGCACGACCCATGTTCAATAGTCCAGTTCACCAACTCCAGCGACCCAATTCAGGATTCAAACCAGTTAAAGTTTAAAAAATATATAACTCTTTTTCAAGGTTTATATTTGTAACAATCCAGACAAGAAAAGCATGAGAAATTAAGCAAATAAAGTATGCATATCTAAATTGCAACACGATTCTCAAGGTTCTTTTATCTACTGATATCAACTAGCATAGTTCTCAAATTTGATTCTTGCAAAACTTCAGATTCCAACGTTTAAAAACCGAACCTAAAACATGCCACGTTCCCCAACATACCCTGTAAGCCTATCCCACTCGTACCTGATTCCTAATAAATGGCGTGTTCCTGTCCCGTGAACCAGCACGAACCAGGTTCCATGCAACTATGTTAAGTACTAATGGCGTCATACGAAATTGAACTTAATTTTTAATGACCATATGAAACTTGGAGGACGTAATGACATGTCATTTAAAGGACATAAATGGTATGATAAAGTTAATATGGCCACCATTCTTCTTTACCCGCCTCTGCTCCTTTTTCCCCCATCAACTACTTTGGAGAGAAAAAGAGGTTAAAGAACAGATGATGGAAGAAGGGAACGAGGACTGTGGAAGATAAAAGTAAAAGAGGAAAGGAATAGAGGTGGAAAAATAGAATAGGATACCACAGTGATTCACATCTGAATATAAGGCACAACAAAGCCAAAAGGCCAAAAGGAATTGCATTGCCACATTGATTAAACTAATCTGTTCAAAACATGTACCTTGATGGCTTGATTTGTACTTAATATTAAGATGCCTATCAAATATATCTGTGATAATGCACAATAACTGTCTAAAAAATATTTCCCATTAGCTTTTAGAAGTATCTTCATCGTTATTTTGTACTGTTCTCAATAAACTTAATAACTTAATTTCTACCTTCCATATGTTTCTTTGCTGTTTTCTGTTATTTTAAGTGTGTTTAATTCAATTATTAGTAGCCTCAAGTTGATCGTCACACAACTTCTTTCTTACTGCCAGCTACTCGTATTGCTTTCTAGTTAGGTATATTCTAGGTGACATTATTCTAAAAACATGCAACTGAATTGGCAGATCAATTTCTCATATTAATGGACTATATAAAATAAATACAAACCAAAATGGCTAACTATCAATGAGTCCCAAAAAATAAAGCCACTACTTAGTGCAGCCATATCATGTTAACAAGAGCATCAGAAGAAGTGGCTAACTTATCCATTTTATTAATGAAGAAGGAAAAAACAAGCATAACATGATTGAACTTACAGAATGCAATCAGAAATTTCCCATAGCCTTTCCTTTGGTATGGAGGAAGGGTGAGAATGCAGGCCAAATTATAGGACTCCTCGGAGTGCTTTTCCTGCAGAAAACAAGAAAATTTAAAATGAAGTTCTAATATATCATTCATAAAAGAAGCTCTTCTAACAAAGATATCCCACGGGCACACACACAAAATATAATGCAGGTTTTTCGGTCAAATAAGTGTCCACTGAAATTATTACCTTAGAAAAATACCCAACCATGTGGCATCCTCGATCATCACACTCGCAAAGAATGTAAAATAGAAATAGATCAACGTCATAGTAAAGTGTTTTGTGATCAAGAAACAATTTTGCCAAATAACATAGATTCTGCCCATAAACCTTGTTCTTCTTGCCATCAACCTGTTCAAATAATTCTGTCAGAGAAAGATGAGATCATGCCCGCTGGAGGAGGGAGCGGGAATTGTATTTGGAGGAAGATTAGGTTATGGTTAAAATTAGGAGAGAGGAGAGAGGAACAACCATGAAGATTAGAATTAGGAGAGAGGAGAGAGGAACAACCATGAAGATTAGAATTAGGAGAGAGGAGAGAGGAACAACCATGAAGATTAGAATTAGGAGAGAGGAGAGAGGAACAACCATGAAGATTAGAATTAGGAGAGAGGAGAGAGGAACAACCATGAAGATTAGAATTAGGAGAGAGGAGAGAGGAACAACCATGAAGATTAGAATTAGGAGAGAGGAGAGAGGAACAACCATGAAGATTAGAATTAGGAGAGAGGAGAGAGGAACAACCATGAAGATTAGAATTAGGAGAGAGGAGGGAGAAGCAACAAAATTAGCAACAAATGCAAAGGCTGGGAGGAGGATTTAAGGAGAGGGTTGAGTTAAGAGGAGGAAGAAAGGAGAAATCTCACCGGTTGTGATCTACATGCGAGAGAGAAGGGTTTGGGGAGGGGAGATAGAAGAGGGGAGGGTATTTTGGGTTTTAGATTTTATCCTCTTTGTGTTTAGTTGTCGGAGAAATAAGGCATTGACACAATATTGCCTTGTATTTTGGCTTTATACACATGAATGAAAGTACAAGAAGCTGGGGCACATCAAGTTCTCATATTTGGGGCCTTGACATCATTTTCCCAAAATAATACAGAAAATTTTAAAAAGTTAAAATAATAAATAAATAAATAAAATAAAAAACACGAAAAAGAAAAAAAGAAAAAAAGGGAAACGCGCGCGCGCACACATCTAGTAATCTGGAACTTTCTTTTTTTACAATTTAACAAGCTACACTATAACAAAAATCTCACATACAAGCGTGTCGGCCTATAAAGTAAGACTAATCATTCACGAAACATTATCATCTATCAATTTACACACAAGCTGAATGTGTCAACAAGAAGAATAAAATCCCACAAAAAACAGTCTAACCCTGTTCCTTGTAAGGAGTCCAAATCAACTTAGCGACATCAACCTCCAGCCCACCTCGACCAGCAGCCTTGAGGTGGCGATCGAGTACCTTCGGTCAGCGATATCGCATGAGACCCTTTCCTGTACTGGATCAAGTCAAGGCTCTGCAAAGTGTTCAGGATGTCATCGGCTTTTATTGCAGTCAGATCACTGAGCTCCTGTAGACCAAGAGAAATTTTGGGTGATAGATTTTAGTTTTAGAAATCTGGAATATTCAACTTTCTACAAAATTCAATCACAAATTTTTGTTTTCTTTTTCTTGTTTGGTGGGATGGAAAGCTGAGTGCAGGACCCACTTCAGATTTCCTCGTATCCTTTTGAGAGAATAGGAATTCTAATAAAGGATTTTGCCAATATGACAATAAAATCCAACTACTTTTCCCAACAGATTCTCCCACAAAACAAGCAAGAAAGCTTTGAGAGGAATTTGCTTCAGACAAAGGTATCAACATGGAGACCTACTTTTTCGATGGAAGCCTAAAGATTACATCGTGACAAGCAGACCTACAATAGAAAGCCAGATGCACCGACGCCCATTTTCAAGCCTATTGGAAATTAATTTTTGTTCACGCATGACCGACTCTTTTGTTGGTTTGGTAATCCTGATATCAATATCTGATAGCTCCATTTTCAGAGTTATCCAAGTCAACTACGGAATGCAAAAAGGTTGATGGGACCAATTAACTTCTGCTTTCGTTTCGGTGAGAGAACAATTCATTTACTAAACAATGATGTCGTCGAATGACAAACACATCTGTCCACTTGAAATTTAGTAAAACCCAGTTGTTGGTACTAAAAGCGAGTAGTATCTGCACAAACAAAGCCACTTGTATGCTAGGGAGGTCAAATCTACAAAAAGAAATATTGGGGAATACTTGCTGATTCCTAAGGTTAATCCGATGGAGAAGATATATGGAGGAAGAAATATGGACATGCTGATGACAGTGAAACAGACATTGTAATTACAATAATGGCAACCCACTTTCTCAATGAACTAACATAGAGGACAATGCTCAAGGAGACTTGTCTATCCCAAATCTATATCTATAGAAGAGTTGATTCCTTTCAGTCAGTCTGATGGAAGACTACATGGACAAATCTAACAGTCAACCGTATGCAGGAGTTGACTGCTTTTGTTCATTCTTGGTTTTAATTAGTAATATAACATAACTTCACCAGGAAAAAAGGAAGTTTCATAAAAGATAGATAAACGCTATGCTGTTTAATTATTCATCAAAAATTGCTTCCACAAAAGAGAGAAAAAGAAGTGACATGCTTTCTCCCAGAAGAAGGCTGATACACAAACTAAGGTGCACCTGGTCAAATCCTAGAGCAAATTAATATTATTATAAAAATCCAGTAGAAGTAGGTTTGTAGGCCAGCAAACATTTTAAATTGGCAGGCAGGATATGGAAAAATAAAAAAGGAAATTAACAGCATATGTATGAGAAAAAATACACATAAACTGAAGACTATCACGTAAAAACAACTATTTCGGACATAAGAAAGTGTATGGATTAGGTTCACGATGAGTATTTCTGGACATAAGAAAGTGTATGGATTAGGCTCACGATGATTACTAAGATTGCAATGTGTTAAATTTTTTTAAAACTTTAGAAAGAACGCCACGAAAAGCATGGAAAGATGTAGAAAAGTGAAAAATCATTGCATACCTTGATGGAAATGTTGCTTTTATGTTTTTCAGGATTTCTATGAGAACTCTAGTCCAGTATCCTCTGTAGCTTAAAAGTCCAAGATCTGAAAGTGGTCTCTCTGGTGTACCCACTTTGCCCTCCTTCTTTGAAAGTTCATATGCTGCTTGGAATAGATATTAACTTAAGTACATTTTTTACTATAAAACGAAGTATAGTGTACTGAGATTAAAAAATGACAAATATTTCTTGTCTCATCTTCCTCCTCGCAAGTATGAGCTTCAATGTTCATCAGAGAAAAGTTTCAAGAATATTGTCTGTGTCTAAAACTCTAGACATACTTCTAACTTCTAAGCATTGTCGTGAACTTATAAACTAGGAAAAGCCACACACACAAAGGAAGGGGAAAAAGCAAAGAAAAGAAAGAGTAACAAGTATCCCAAATTAATTGGCAACAGAAGAAATACTTTTCCCATGCTTTACTCTATTTACTGGGAGCATTCTAGTTGTTGCCAAAAATTAGCATTCACTGTAGGTTCTCATGATATGAACAGCAATAACCACAGAACAATATTTAAAATCTGGATGACAGAAGCATCATCAGACTTGGCCCACGTCTGATTCCCAAAACTTAGAAAGAAAACAACAGAGTGTCCATACATTTACTCAACAAGTCTGATTTGAAGTTCAATAAGGGAAGGAAGTGGTGTTATTTGAAGTTCAATAAGGGAAGAAAGTGGTGTTTTGCCTAGTATGTGTCACGTTTAAGCCTGAAGAATGAGACATAGGGGCATTCAATGGACCCTCACGGTGGAATAAATATAGTACTTCAAGTGAATTGGATGACATAGCACTGATAGAATGGGGATTTATCATTATAAGACAATTTGAAGCATGAATATAATTTATAATTTTAAATCTCTCTTGAATGTCTGGATTGTTACAAATACTAAAACTTGAAGATCCTGGGTATCAATGCTAGAAAAAGCAGGAAACATGCCTCCATGTTAGTTTCCTGCCTCCATGTTAAGTACCATAGTTGTCGGAAACGGGGCTATAGCAAAGCACGACCCATGTTCAATAGTCCAGTTCACCAACTCCAGCGACCCAATTCAGATTCAAACCAGTTAAAGTTTAAAAAATATATAACTCTTTTTCAAGGTTTATATTTGTAACAATCCAGACAAGAAAAGCATGAGAAATTAAGCAAATAAAGTATGCATATCTAAATTGCAACACGATTCTCAAGGTTCTTTTATCTACTGATATCAACTAGCATAGTTCTCAAATTTGATTCTTGCAAAACTTCAGATTCCAACGCTTAAAACCGAACCTAAAACATGCCACGCTCCCCAACATACCCTGTAAGCCTATCCCACTCGCACCTGATTCCTAATAAATGGCGTGTTCCTGTCCCGTGAACCAGCACGAACCAGGTTCCATGCAACTATGTTAAGTACTAATGGCGCCATACGAAATTGAACTTAATTTTTAATGACCATATGAAACTTGGAGGACGTAATGACATGTCATTTAAAGGACATAAATGGTATGATAAAGTTAATATGGCCACCATTCTTCTTTACCCGCCTCTGCTCCTTTTTCCCCCATCAACTACTTTGGAGAGAAAAAGAGGTTAAAGAACAGATGATGGAAGAAGGGAACGAGGACTGTGGAAGATAAAAGTAAAAGAGGAAAGGAATAGAGGTGGAAAAATAGAATAGGATACCACAGTGATTCACATCTGAATATAAGGCACAACAAAGCCAAAAGGCCAAAAGGAATTGCATTGCCACATTGATTAAACTAATCTGTTCAAAACATGTACCTTGATGGCTTGATTTGTACTTAATATTAAGATGCCTATCAAATATATCTGTGATAATGCACAATAACTGTCTAAAAAAATATTTCCCATTAGCTTTTCGAGAAGTATCTTCATCGTTATTTTGTACTGTTCTCAATAAACTTAATAACTTAATTTCTACCTTCCATATGTTTCTTTGCTGTTTTCTGTTATTTTAAGTGTGTTTAATTCAATTATTAGTAGCCTCAAGTTGATCGTCACACAACTTCTTTCTTACTGCCAGCTACTGTATTGCTTTCTAGTTAGGTATATTCTAGGTGACATTATTCTAAAACATGCAACTGAATTGGCAGATCAATTTCTCATATTAATGGACTATATAAAATAAATACAAACCAAAATGGCTAACTATCAATGAGTCCCAAAAAATAAAGCCACTACTTAGTGCAGCCATATCATGTTAACAAGAGCATCAGAAGAAGTGGCTAACTTATCCATTTTATTAATGAAGAAGGAAAAAACAAGCATAACATGATTGAACTTACAGAATGCAATCAGAAATTTCCCATAGCCTTTCCTTTGGTATGGAGGAAGGGTGAGAATGCAGGCCAAATTATAGGACTCCTCGGAGTGCTTTTCCTGCAGAAAACAAGAAAATTTAAAATGAAGTTCTAATATATCATTCATAAAAGAAGCTCTTCTAACAAAGATATCCCACGGGCACACACACAAAATATAATGCAGGTTTTTCGGTCAAATAAGTGTCCACTGAAATTATTACCTTAGAAAAATACCCAACCATGTGGCATCCTCGATCATCACACTCGCAAAGAATGTAAAATAGAAATAGATCAACGTCATAGTAAAGTGTTTTGTGATCAAGAAACAATTTTGCCAAATAACATAGATTCTGCCCATAAACCTTGTTCTTCTTGCCATCAACCTGTTCAAATAATTCTGTCAGATAAACTGATGAAAACGTATAGCCTATGCCTGCATGCTCTCAAACCATAGAGTGAACGGCCAGTAACAAACTTCGAAGTACCAAAGTAAAAGAGCAAAATGTAGAAGCTCCACAGTGCGTGAATTAACATGGTAACTTCAACCATACGTATCAAAAAGTCACCAGATGTTTAGAACATATCTATGCTTCTTTTGGACAAAGATATAGTCTTCATTCAGAATCAAACGGAAGTCTCACCTCAAACATAGACAGGGTGCCATTGCGATAGATTTCATCACCAGGTGGATGCTTAAGATCACACTTCCTCTACATAAAAAAACAATATTTATCAAATAAAAAGCTTAGTATTACCATCACAATAGTTAATGACATCATAAATTTAGAAGAAAGAAAAGAATAAATAAACTGGCAACTCAAAATACAAACTGCAAAATAAACTTCAAAAGATATCTCACTTTCTAACATCCTGAAAGTTTTGAAAGTAAAAACTACACTATCCTGCAAGCTATAACTCAAAGATTTAGAAAAAGGCTTGAGATGCTTGATGCAATATTTAATAAAGCTCGCCTTAATTTGCAGCTCATGAATCAAAACAAGCTTTAGTTGCATAAAGATTGATAAACCTAATAGCTATTGGTAACCTGATAATCACATCCTGATTGCAAAGATTATCAGCGAAGCACTGGCAATTCATCCTACTAGGAAGAGACTGGAGAGATAAGACTGAGCTATAATTTTACTTATATATACTTTCCACTGAATGGGATGCAGTTATGATCCTCAGCTCATAGATCCACCATGACACCTGACATGATTAGAACACAAGTCCGAGTGTCTCACTTCTGCTGTTCTAAATCTCTGCATCAAGCAGATGACCCATGACACAAAAACTAAAACTGAGTGTCCTAAGGACATAAATATGTTTGTTATGACGAAACATGGATACACTAATAATTCAGTTGATAAAAGATGGATCATAGACTTTCCTCATGCATATATGTATTTTTTGGAATTAATAATTTAAGACTAAAGTCTACGGAGAGGCAACAGATAAAGAATTGTAAAAATCTGTTGAAGGTCCATTACATACAAGTGTATGCCCTTTCTGGTGGTCTACAATAACATGCTCGAACAGAGAGACCGAGTGTGTTTGAAGTTGGAAGATGGCACTAAGTTAGTAGCTTATCAGATTCCAAGATCTATATATGTATTACAGAATAAAAAAATTTCCTATCAGACAATGATTTGTAAGATGTCAGACATTTCACTCAAGTGCATAAACCTCTCCAAGAACTTGTGAAAAATATCATTTTAATCATGCATATCCATAGGTCCCCTTAACTTCATTCCCTCAAAAATCTTATGAGAAATTAGCTCTTTCATCCACAGATGTACTTAATAGTTCTGCAAGTAGTCCATCAAAGGTGGTTATGGCCTATTAGAAGCACAGTACAGGGATCAATTTGGTATATGGTAACTTTCACTAATTTGTGATATTACTAGTTTAAGTGCATGTATCTACAACTCTAACCAAGACTTACAGTAATGGTGACCTCTGCTAACATGTGTAACTTATATAAGTACACATTTCTATAGCTCATACTAACACTTATATGACTGCAATGGGATTCTTCTACTAACTCAGTATTGATCATGGATAACTGTAAATTCAAATTATCTCGTTGCCACAAGAATTTCAGAAAAAAAGTAGCTTCCATGGAAAAATATGTGACGACCAAGTAGGGGTATCACACAGTCCAGACTTTCGTCAAACTTCAAGTTTTTTTTGGTCTTAGTGACAGAGTAATAGAGTTGATAAGAACTCTCGTCTTGGACAATACAAAGCTTGATACAAAACTTGTTCTTACATCCAACATGATTAACTATTTAACTTGTCGATGGTGGATAACATCTTTAGACTCCACTACAAGAATCCAAGCCATAGTAACTCCTCAAATCATAGATGTTGCTAAAAGTTCTCTTTATAATTGACTTTGAACCATCAAGGACAGCCCATTGCAATACAGCTTGCCAAGCGCATGACAATATCCAACCATGCAGTGGCGGAGCTACCTCATTGAGAGTGGTGTCAAGTGACACCACCCTCTAGCAAAATTTTTCATGTAATAGCATTAACATAATAGTGAACCCACTACAAAAATAATCACATTTATAATTTATTTCTAATGGCCCAACTCTAGGCCCAACCCCAAAGTAGCAACTTATAGACCACCTCATTTAGAAAAAAAGAAATAAAAAGTTGGTGTGGGCTCCACTTCAATTTCATTAATCATCATTATGAAGGTATATTTTCTTATAAATTAACATTGATATTATCAATTACAACGGCTTCCATGGAGAGATCATTTTCTGCAATGTAAATTATGAAGAATCTTTTGCGAAATCGAACAAGAGATCAATGGTTGAACTACAACTTAGTAACTTACATTGAAAATGGTGTATTTAATGGTATTTCGAATGAGGCTATAATGCAACAATTTCAAAACATGAAGACACGTAGGGATTATTGTAATTTTACTTAGTTAAATATATATTTTGTATCTCACCAAAGCTCATGATATATTGAATACGAGAGAAATCAAAGCTCATGATATATTGAATACGAGAGAAATATTAGTTATATCATCTTTTTATATATATTACGACACCAGTATCATGAATTTCCGGCTCCACCACTTCAGCCATGCGTTGATGATAAATATAGCTTACAAGTGGATAGCAAAAGCTTTCTCGTCAAAAACAAAAAAGGGAAAAACAAGTGAACTGACTACTAACAGTTGTTTTAATTTTCGGAAGTATTCAGGACATTTCTGTTTTGATATGAATCATGAATTCTTTTCATTTGGAGAGACATAAATCATGAATTAATATGATATCGTATGAGATGTGAAATAGTGACATTGATTAAAGAGGGCACATAAATCTTTAATAGTTGATGGCATGAAACCTATGTGTTCACAATTAGCAAAGTCAATATACTTGAATTATTTGTTAACCAAGCAGAGAAAGATGTCTCATCAAGTTATTGATTTAGTAAATTTGCAAAATCGGTTCTTTTAAGGGCTATCACCCCATAACCATTTAAAGAACTTGGAACCCTTCAAGTAGGGAATTTTCTAGTAGCAGCTATTGATCGACTGACTGCCTATCTATACACCAAAACTTGTTATCCTCTGAAAATTCACCCAAAACTAAATAAGTTATGTTTATGCTAGAAAACTAAATAAAATGCAAACAAAGTCAATCTTCATGAGAAGATGTTCTAACTGGAGCATAATGATTCTAAGACAAATAGATAACTGAACAGGCAAATAAATACATCTAAACATTCCTTTCATGACGCATGTCAAACTTTCAAAGAGTCACACAATCTACTTCTTAACAAAGGCCAAGCATAAAGATGAGCAAATAATTTT
Source organism: Asparagus setaceus (assembly GCA_012295165.1). Lineage (NCBI taxonomy): Eukaryota > Viridiplantae > Streptophyta > Magnoliopsida > Asparagales > Asparagaceae > Asparagus > Asparagus setaceus. Next base: position 28,323,127 of record CM022704.1, on the reverse strand, counting down.
TATGTTATACCTAAACCGATATAAAAAAAAAAGATCTTTTCGATGTCAAATTCTTCAATCAAGACACAAGTGTGTAAAGGTGAGGAAGATGCTTGTGTCCACTAGGCAGAATGAACAGACTGATTTAGTTTATGGAAAGAAAGTAGACAATCACTGAGTACCACTACGATACACATAATGAGCCTGTGATTGTTAAATGAATGCCAGCTAATAGAAATTCAGTTGCAGCTCACCATATGCCTTTGAAGTTGTTCTTTACGCTTCATAAAATTTAGGCAGAACTCACAAAAGAACAGCTTTGAACAGTCATTATATTCTGCCGGAAATGGGGAGAAATACCATGTATCAATCTCATATCTTCCAAGTTCAATTTTTGCTATATTTTTCACTTTTGTAAACTCCTCATGTTCGCGCAGACTGGCAGCATCAAGCTCTTCATGGCCTTGCTGATGAACGAAAAAGCAAGTGGCATTTTGTTAGTTGGAAATTTGATAAAGCAATTGTACAATGAAAACAAAATTGTAGTCATATCACATGAAAAATACCAGCAAAAAGAAAAATCTCTTGAAGACTATGACAACAAATATATACAGTTTGAATTGGATTAAATTTGTTAACTAATATGAAATATATCCAGGACATGTGTTACATAATTTGTGTAATTCTTGCATAGTTTCATCAATCCACAAATAGTAACGTTTAAAAAATCCATGATTGATAACTTCTACATGATATGGAATTATAAAACTTCAGTCTTTAGTATTTAACATTGACTTTCTCATTGATGTTAGAGCAGAAAATAATTTCTACGAAAGAGAACTCAAAGCTCCTAGCAGTAGCATTGTCAAAGGGGAGGAGAAGAATTTTAGAAGCAAAAAAGAAAGGTTAGATTGAATAACAGTAAAACTTAGACAATAAGAATGGTAGTGTAAAGAAAGCATACCTCCACATGTGTCTCATCAATCTTCCGTTTTTGATGACGCGTCATTTTCAAGCTAGTTGCCTGTGAAAGGTCCACAGAATGTCAGTGCAAATCCAAAATTAGTCATAATTTTTTTAAGATGCAAAATTTCTTAGACAAAATAACTAACAGCCTCTCAGAAATCACCAGCAAAGTATGACTAAAGGAGTCCCAATTAACCAAGTAAATATGTAAAATAGTGCTAACAGTAAAGAGCAATCCAAGCATATACTGCATTTAGTGCAACCATAAGGTAGAAATCTCTCAGCGGAACAAACAAGAACGCACACGAAGATTACATGATGCCTCATATTTTCAAACCATGCTCGGGGTAATTCAACAAGTGGAGAATTTAAATTCAGAAAAAAACTACGAGATTGCATGTGCATGCACCGCATACCTGAAATAAGCAAAAAGTAATTTTCAAAATCATTTGATTCAGGTTCTACTTTAACTATTAGTTTACGCCACTATATATTTTCTCATGATCAATTTGATTCTTGATGATCATTCAGGATATCAGATTGATAATACCAGTAATCTGATTCTAACAGAAGTCTCAGGGCAAAACTATTTTGAAGTAATACCTTATCATCCACTTTCTCATCAACATCATTCTCCACTGAATCAAGGTCCAGCTGTTCAAGTTTAATCCACTCATCAAGCCTCCTGTTGACTGCAAAATCAATATAGGAAGTCAATAATAGTGCATCAATAATGGATGAATGTGAAAAATTATAATTGAAATTCTTCCTACAATACTACAGAAATTTTATAGCTGAACTAAGAAAAAAAATAATAATACATAACTGATGTTAAGGGAATGCTTCTGCATTAGTACAGTCTAGCTCAAGATAGTGTGCATTGTTTCCTATGACAACAGAAGAGGAAAACCTTCTGAATATGATGATGTCTACATACCCTAATTACGTGATAGGAACGTCTGGGCATTTTTTGGCCCAAATATCTAGCTAACTCCACTTATGTAGGGATATACAGGCCGTCAATATTATGGGCCAATTTAATTGGGTTGAACCAGTATTTGTCAGGTTTGGCCAATTATATTAGGGCTTTTACACCCTTGTTGATTGAGCCTCAATCCTATCAACCTCCTCTGCCTCATTCTCGCTCAATTGGCCTTGTCTCTTGCTCCATGCATCTTGTCCAGGCTGGTCATCTCTCCTACTGTCTTTCAGGATTGTTGTAGTCGCTGAGTAATGCCATACAAACTAAAAATGGTTTTTGTCTTCAGTTTTTCTTTCTTTATTGACTTATTATTATTATTATTATTATTATTATTGGAAATTTTGATTAAGATTCGGTTCTTCTTCATTTTATTCCCTCCTTAATTTCTCTCATTCCTTGCCAAATATTTAGGTGAATTGCTAATTTTATAGTTTTGAGTATTATCTTTCCTCCACTCATGTCAATTGTAAGATTATATCGACTGCAGGCAATATGCACCATAAGACACCAAGCAAATTCATTAATTACAAGTCAAACAGGATACATGCTTGATGTTAATCCTTGTTTTATGGTGATGGGATATGTTCTGCCCAGATTAGTCTTCTTAAAGTCCCTTACACTTCACCAAAATTCTGAAGGTGATAAGAGTTGAGGGTATAATTTTATACTCTAATATGCCCCTGAGGTTTGAGCTTCATAGTCAATAGAGTATTGAGACTAGATGGCTATGTTACACAGGTGCGGGTACGGGTATGAGCACTGAAATTTGTACAATATAAGGTATTGAGACACAGCTATACACACACACACACAAGACAACAATAATTTTATTTATTCGCATGTTATGAAAACTAAAACCTATAATGTTTTTATGTTTCTTTCATTATGTAGATAATAAATTAGAAAAGGTCTTGTTTTTTAACTCGATACCAAACAGGCCCTTAACGATCATATTTTTTTTAATTGAGTACAGGCTGAAATGAACCCAACCCGTGCCAAGCGAGTTCCGAGAAGTGTATGTGAACTGTAGAAAGTACATCCAAGAACTGTATGACAGGTGTTTTAAATTAAGGCATATATTATTTATATGAGCCAATATTCCAATAAGTGTATGCATATATCCAAGGAGTATCTAGTTAAGTATTGGTGTCCTGTGCGGTCATGACAGGGTACAACGTTGGTATGATTTCATGGTATAAGTACTTATACAACATAGGTAGAGGGCCTGGTTAAACATGGATTGGTGTTGTCCTATGTTACCTGGGTACTTCTATCTTGAAGCCATACCCGTACTTGTACCAAAACTCCTTGGACACCTTGCATATATGCATACATTTATTCAAGCATGTACTCAATTAAACAATACATGTTTTCATTTAGAACCCTCGTCAAACATTTCCTGTACATAAATCCTACACCTACACATCACATCCACTTCTTGAAACTCATTGGGTTCCAAACTATGATTTTAATGGATGTTTGGGTGTCTAGTTAAAAAAACGTGCGTTTTTAGAATTTATAATCCACCAAATAAAAGAAAAATAAAAATGTTATAGGAATTTTAGTTCTCATAACATGTGAATAAAAAAATAATTGATCTCATATAAACTATTAATTTCATTATATAATATAAACGTGTACATAAAAATAGCCGTGTCCCCATACCCTAACTCTTGCAAATTTGTCGTGTCCCGTATCTGTACTGGTACCCGTACCCGTATCCATCCAACACAGGTGTTGTCATAAAGAATAAGTTAACTAATAATCTAACCAAAGCAATAGTTCTTAACAAAGTAGAATAAATACAATGATGCACGTAGCTGAATTCAGGGACTAAATTTTTTCTTGTGTCCATCTTAGATAATAATATATACAGTACTACTACAACCAGCCTATGTGTGTGAAATGTGAATCTTGTTTAAACTTTATATAAAATAAATTTCCCAGCAAGATCAGCTTTTTACTCAAGTTACATGTTTTATTTGTTTACCTCAGAATAAATGAGAAAGGGTAGTACAATTAGAAAGGGTAGTACAATTTGCATTTATAAATTACTCATCGGGGCAAGAGAAAGCATCAGATATCTAGGATAAGGGGAATTATCCTACTCGTTATCACCACTACTTCTTATCCTGTTAGGTAAATTAGAAATCCAAAACACCTGACCTTATTGGGTAGTTTTAAAGTGAGTTCTATTTAAATGGCTCCTAATAAGCACAAGTGCAGTTAGAAATTCAAAGGCCAAGTAGTCGTGATTAAATGCAAGCCAGATCTGCCCATCCAACTAGCACCCCTAGCTTCCTAGGTGAACAAGATTAAAATTTGAGGCCAATAAACTAGGCCTTTTACCTACATCCTTGTATTGAAAGGACCTTGCTTGGAAGCAAATGCAAGTACTCATGACCAATTGTATACTAGTCAGTCAGTCAACTATTTGCAGGATTTCATCTTTGTTATAGACACTATAGCCAATGACTCCGATTGTAGACTAGTTGAGAACTATTCTATGACTGTTAATGGTCTATCCACCTGTCATTCCATAATACATAGTTTCTGACGTAGCACAAGCTCAAATGAATTTGGTTCAATAATGAAGAAGGAAACCACTTGGGCACCTTTTTCTTCAAATAAATTTAAATAATGTCAAATAAATACTAATTAGAGACTCAAACATAACTATATACCAAATAGATACTAATTAGAGACTCGAACACAACTCTGACACTAGTTACTAACTAACCAGGACTCTCTTGTATAAGGATGAGCTTTTGACTAATTGTATAAGGATGAGCTTTTGACTAATTGGTTCATCTTTAGCCATATCCACTTCCACGTCGAACTCAAGAAGTCATTCTAGGTCAATCTACTACCACAGTTAGTCTCAATTTGAACACACCATATATGCTAAGCAGAACAAGAATATTAATTAACTGGTCGGCAGAAAGAGAATAGTTTTAAGCTCTATCTAACTATATTGTATTCGTTTGGAAAAGTATCCGAGTGATCTAAAGACATATCACATCAGCAAACCTTATACTCAAATTTTCAAATGACAACACAAATGAAGCCTTCGAATTAAAAGGTGTATTCTCATTCTTTTTGCGAACCAATGTCCTTATATTACCCATTGACAAAAACTCTAAAGAACAAGAAATTACTTAGTCTCCCAAAATGAATTGAATCTATGTTGTTCTTATAGGTTTCAATTTCATGATCAAATAGAACCATTCATTATTTGCATTCTTAACTCCTTTCTTAATTTAAGACAAGATACAATCGTTAGAAAGGGTAGTACAATTTGCATTTATAAATTACTCATCGGGCAAGAGAAAGCATCAGATATCTAGGATAAGGGAATTATCCTACTCGTATCACCACTACTTCTTATCCTGTTAGGTAAATTAGAAATCCAAAACACCTGACCTTATTGGGTAGTTTTAAAGTGAGTTCTATTTAAATGGCTCCTAATAAGCACAAGTGCAGTTAGAAATTCAAAGGCCAAGTAGTCGTGATTAAATGCAAGCCAGATCTGCCCATCCAACTAGCACCCCTAGCTTCCTAGGTGAACAAGATTAAAATTTGAGGCCAATAAACTAGGCCTTTTACCTACATCCTTGTATTGAAAGGACCTTGCTTGGAAGCAAATGCAAGTACTCATGACCAATTGTATACTAGTCAGTCAGTCAACTATTTGCAGGATTTCATCTTTGTTATAGACACTATAGCCAATGACTCCGATTGTAGACTAGTTGAGAACTATTCTATGACTGTTAATGGTCTATCCACCTGTCATTCCATAATACATAGTTTCTGACGTAGCACAAGCTCAAATGAATTTGGTTCAATAATGAAGAAGGAAACCACTTGGGCACCTTTTTCTTCAAATAAATTTAAATAATGTCAAATAAATACTAATTAGAGACTCAAACATAACTATATACCAAATAGATACTAATTAGAGACTCGAACACAACTCTGACACTAGTTACTAACTAACCAGGACTCTCTTGTATAAGGATGAGCTTTTGACTAATTGTATAAGGATGAGCTTTTGACTAATTGGTTCATCTTTAGCCATATCCACTTCCACGTCGAACTCAAGAAGTCATTCTAGGTCAATCTACTACCACAGTTAGTCTCAATTTGAACACACCATATATGCTAAGCAGAACAAGAATATTAATTAACTGGTCGGCAGAAAGAGAATAGTTTTAAGCTCTATCTAACTATATTGTATTCGTTTGGAAAAGTATCCGAGTGATCTAAAGACATATCACATCAGCAAACCTTATACTCAAATTTTCAAATGACAACACAAATGAAGCCTTCGAATTAAAAGGTGTATTCTCATTCTTTTTGCGAACCAATGTCCTTATATTACCCATTGACAAAAAAACTCTAAAGAACAAGAAATTACTTAGTCTCCCAAAATGAATTGAATCTATGTTGTTCTTATAGGTTTCAATTTCATGATCAAATAGAACCATTCATTATTTGCATTCTTAACTCCTTTCTTAATTTAAGACAAGATACAATCGTTTGAAATGGTAACTACTCAAAACCCTAGAAACGACATCCACATCTAGTCAGCTTTAAAACTAACACTTCAATGTAACAAAACCTAGAAAATTAAAAATTGGCGGCAATCAACAACAATCAATTCCCAAAAACAAATTCTTCTATAGAAGCAACAAAAGAAGAAGAAATCAAGTTCAAATATTTTCCAAAGAAATCAAAACCCTAAACCTAACCCTAACCCTAACCCTGAAAAACGAAAGGAACTAACAAAAAGAGCAGAGGCGGTGACAGGACTCGAGTACTCACACTCTGTGTAGTGAACGTAGTACTCGTACTCGGTGCTTCCGGCGGAGGACGACACCTTGCGGCGTTCGATGACCTTAACGGGGTGGAGCTTGTCGTCGCGCCACTTGCACATGACCCGGGTCCCCACCTCCAGCGGTAAGTTCACCGCCCTTGACTTCTGAGCTCCTCCGCTGCCTCCGTTCTGGTGGCAGCCGCCGTTGGTGGCGGTGGCGGTGGCGGTGAGCCTACCGTTGTCGGCCTTGGGTGCCTCCATGGAGCCCATAGCGTGAGAGAGATGGATGGATTGGGTTTGTTAACAAACGGTTCTCGTTTTTAACTGGAACTTGCTATATAATTTTGCACCCGGATCCGATTCGTTTTTCGAGTGGGCTAAGTGTTATTTGTAGTCAGTAAGGACGCCAGCTACAACTGCTAGACAATTGGTTGTAGGCCTGAAGTTGTTCGGGCCCATATAGTTCTCACGGAATTTTATTCATGTTTTAAATTTTATTCGACGGGAATCGTTGTTTCCGTGACGTTTTGTTGTGTATTATTTTTATGTCTTTTCTTTTTATCTTATTTTGAAGTAGATGCGCATGATCTAATGCATCAGGAGGACCCTGGAAACTGTAATGTTTCACTATTTTTTAAAATAAAGTACTAGCATGTGAGATAATATGTAATTTTTAAAGATATTTTTTGGTGTGGTTAATGCAGTCAAAAGTCTAAAAAAGTCTAGAGTCTATGGTTTAAAAGTTACTCTTCAAAGGAGTATTAAGTGGTGTCAATTTCCTAGAGTCTTTATTAAGGCTCTGTTTGGTTTGAAGGAATAAGAGAGAAAAGAAAAAGAAACAGAAAGGAAAAAGGAAAGGAAAAGAAACAAAAAGAAAATGGGAATCTTTTGTCGTTTAGTTAACTAGAAAATTGTAAAGAAAGTTGAGGGAAAATCACAAGGAAAGTAATATCTCTTATTTGGTTACTCTATTATGAAAATTAAAAGAAAGTGGAATAAAGTAATATTAGATCCACACTTTTTGGAATTAGTTTCTAGATTTTAAACAATTTAGCATACAATTTCTAAATTTCAAGAATAAAGTGGAATTATTTTCTACATTTAACTTCAAAATCCACAAAAGTAGAATATTAGAAGCACCAACACTGTTCCCCTCAATTAAGAAGTATATAAGGAGAACAACTAACATAGCGAACAGCTCATACAACTTCTATAAATTTCCAAGAAACGAGCATTTATGTGTGCAAGAACTCATATACATAGAATAATAAAGTGCTGCTTGCAACAAAAGGAGCCTTGTAACTGAGGCAAAAAAAAATGGTGCTTCTATTTATTTTGATCTTTTCCTAATCATTTTAAAAATAGAAAAAGGACTTGCAACAAAATTATGACAATTCTTAAGGTCAAGAGAGTTAGTTTGGGTACTGCTCGGCAGGACATATATAAATGAGCATGGATCTCCTAAGGCGAGGAAATGGAGATCTCTTATTATCGAAGAACTCTTATTATAGAAAATAAACAAAAGGACTGTGCAACTCAATTATCCATCTTTCCCAAAGAGGCGCTTCCTTATTTGCAAAGGACAAACTGGAGATTTGTCCATACAATTATCCATACAATTTCTAAATTTCCAAGATTTACATTTCACATAAATACATCAAAATTATTTCAACAATATAAACTTATAATAATAATGAAACAACACCATCAACCGTTATGCAATCATGACATGACGAATGATTCAAAATTTTTGCTAGGCAAGGTATTAAACAACAAAATCAAACGAAAAACACATAGTTTCCATTGTCTTGACAATAACCACAAAAAGCAAATAATTGCAATAGCAGTGCAAGCCCAAGATTAAACAAGTACTTCTTGTGCAAGGTCCCAACTAGAAAAGCAAAATAAAAAAAAATTTGATCTTATCAAACAACAAAATTAAGCCGTCTTCCTGGATTCGTCTAAATTTAATCATATGCTTTCTTCAGCTTCCTCATCTGCTTTGCTCCCTGAAGAGGAAGAAAAGAAAAGATTTATATTCACTTTTAAAGGGATATAACAAAAATAAATACATAAGTACTATGAACAACAATAAGAGCTATAACTTTATGGTTCTTGCATCTATATCACACTCTGAGTTACCCATCCTCATTGTAAGTTTTAATTTTAGAAATCCTTAAAAGGCACTTGTAACAAGGTAAATGGTTATGGTAATTTTGTTTATTTTTCTAAAGAAAGTGCCAGAATTAAGTCATATTTGTACCTGTCACGCTAATTGTAACAACCGTGATTTTTCGATATCGTATTTTTCGATATTAAAATACTAAATGATATTTTAGAATTTTGGATATTATATTTAATCATATATATATAATGATAGAGGTTATTAATATTTAGTTAATAATATTATTAGATTAATCGTTACAAATTATCATGACTATGTATAAACTATTTGATTTGTATTATTAATACGTGATTGGTGATATTAGTTCCACGTGCATGCATACCCTAACCCTAACCCTAACCCTAACCCTATATATATGTATATATCACTTTCTTTTCAAAACCCGTACTCCTACCACCCCTCTCTTTCTTTCGCTCCCGTGATATGCCCACCGCCCTCCTCCTCTCCTCGCATTCACTCGACCTCAACCTCGCCGCCGTCTCACCCCCTCAGCCACAAACCCGCACGACCACGAACCCGCCTCCTCCCAGCCCACACCCACCGTCGCCCTCAAGCTTAATCATGAATTACCAAGCCGTCGTTCAATCGCAATGAAATGTGAATCGCTCGACGATATCCCCGAGGCAAGATCCTGTTATTTTTGACTTGTATTTATAATTTTTAGATTATTTATGAATTATTATGTGCATAGAATAATTATGATATATTATGAACCGTATGGGATTGCTCGATGATGATTTTATTATTCTTAGTGTGATTATGGGAGATATTATTGAATAAGGAAAATCGATTATTTTATAAAAATGAGTTTATTTTCAAAAAGGATTTATCCAAATAACTATCTAAAAATATTATTTAGAATAATTGTGAGGAAAAATAATGTTTAAAAGAATTATTTTGTAAAAGGATTATTTAAATTATTAGATTTATTGTAAGATGAATATTTGAATTATTAATTTATTATATAAAAATAATATTTAGAATAATCATGATGAAAATCTAACTCTAAAAAGAATTTTGGGAAAAAGGATTATTTTGAATTATTTAATTATGACCGATAATAATGATTATAAACGTGATTATTACGTGTATGAAACGACGTTATTTTCGGTCCTTTGACATCAAGTATTGCTACATATTATCTAGTTATCGATAATTTTATGAGACGCTTCGAGATTTGAGTGGTGATGTATTGATGATTTCGATTTTCATGTGTATTTAACTATTCATAGATATTGTTCACGATACCGTATTTTGTTCAAAATTATTATTCTTGTTTTATGAACGCTTTCAAATTGCCATGCTATTTAATGTTATGAGTCTGGTCACATTTTCACTATCTTATTAAATTGAGATGTTAGTAGTTCATGATTTAGGACTTAGCGCCATGAACGAGACTTAGTGACATGTGTGAGTTGTGTTGACTATAATTAGGAGATGAACCAAGGATTTGTTTGACCATATCGTTAGCTTGTAATTACTCGAGACCTGGGATGGGAAGTTTGGGTCAATGTTTTAAAAGCCTCCCGCTTAGCCCGTTTGTATGGACGCCTAGGCTAAGCGGTACATTGTCAGCCTACTCAGCTTTAGCATGGTACCTAGGTTGCCCACCTAGGTTTTGGGAGCGCCTAGGGGAGCATGGTCTGCCTACATGGACTGCACCCTTTAGGCATTGATCGTAATTTCCTCCATTGCAACATCCACATCCTCCAACCTTCTCCAAAATCTAACTATGAACACCTCTATTTCTCCCGACCTTCAGCAAAACCTCCTCCACCACCACTTAAGAAATTTGTCTAGTGTCGCATTCAGCCTAGTGTCACCAGTCAGAAACTTTCTATAACACCGCATTTACTATCAATAATTGTAATTGAAAACTAAAAATAGGAAAACGCCTAGTCCCCCGCTTAGGCTTCCGCTTAGTTTGTTGGTCCAACGCCTAGCCCGCCTTAGCCAGAACCTGGTTTGGGTTCATGTTATCGGATGTGACTGTTGATGTATCTTCCGACTCGCTCCAAGTGAATCAAGCGACTTGGGTTGGTTTGTTGGGCCATGAATCGCTTCGACGTGCGCTGAAATCGCTTTCGTCACCGAGTCCCGCTTTGAAAGGACAAGCCGAATCGAATTGCGTAGTCCTTTTGATCAATCATGTATCGTGCCAGAGGAATATGACAAATGGTTATCCAAAGTATATGAACGCGACTCTTGTGAGATATAGACCCGAGACCCGATATAGGATGGCTAGACTCTAACATCAAGTTGAGATATTTGACAATTAGGACACCTTGTTGCACGGACACATGGGTTGTACATGTTGATGCTTATTCCAGCTATATGTTCCATCCGTGTATAGTTCGGGATTAATATTTAGTTATTTACAATCCGAGACATATGTTATATATATGAGGGTTTCCTTGTTTGGATTATTTCGCTCGACGTACTACATCTCGTGTTGTAAATTTCTAAATATTAATCTCACCCGGATTTACATGGATGGTTAATCGGATTGTTATACTTGGATCATTCGCAGTTTCTGATTACTTGCATTCATTTATTTTTATTATTATATGTGTGGTGTAAAAATCTCCTCTCGGATTTGAATTGCTTGTTTACAAATCAAGAATCGCTTTATTAAATGAGGGCGAAGGCCCTTCTGTTTAATGGGTTCGCTTCAAGGAGGCCTCCTCGATGCTCGAGTCGAAGTTCGCTTCCTCGACGATCCGATCGACGCTTACGAGCCAAGACGCAAAGAGAAGCTCTGAGTTGATGGAGTTCGGTTCTACCCGAAGCTTGATGAATTGCCAAGGCCAATTTGTGCTCCTGAGGCTAGCATGCAAGAGTTTAAGAGCCAAGAGTCTCCGACTGAGAATTCAGATAAGACTCTTCTCCAAGCCCCCATGGCTTATAATAGCAAGGAGAGGCATGGCCACTTGATTTGTGGGATATGGCCATGCCGGTTGAGGAGAGCCATACTTCTATGGTGCCATCCCTTTGACTTGTGGATGTGACCACTAATGGGTGAGGAGCACCATGCCCTCTGGAATGTGACCACTATGGGATGTGACATCTCCCATGCTTCTGGGCTGGTCTTGGGAAGTTCATGGGCGAAGCTTGCTTTTATGTGCTAGCTTCAAGCAAGCGGGCGAGTCGCGACCCCGCGAGCGCAGCATGGTCTTCATGGGCTCGCATGGGCGAACTTAAGTCCAGCGAAGCTTCAGTTCCTCAGCGGCTTCCGCGGCGAGCCAGTATGGATGGCGAGCTCGAGCATTGGTGGCATCTCGAAGCTGCAGTAAAGCTCAAGCGACACCGGGCGAGCTCCGGCATACTACGAGCTCTTGGTCTTCGTGCAAGACTAGATCATACAGCGAAGCTCATCGCCGGGGCGAAGCTTCAGCGAATTCCGCCTCAGCGAACTCATGTCAGCCAGCTTGAGCTTCAACCCTTCGTGCTGAAGCTTGCGCGCCCGCACAGCTTCAAGCACGCAGCGAAGCTCAGGTTCATGCGAAGCTTGTTCTTGAAGCGAAGCTCTCCTTTGCAGCTTGCTCTACAGCAGCCCTTAACATGCTACTAAGAATGTGTAATTTCAAACCGACGCCGAATTGGACGAATTATATATAAAATCGACTATCTCGACGAGATCTGAGCTAACCAAATGACCAAGGGTTCGGTTTGTTCTGTTATTTTGCTCCAATCCGGCTTGAAAGATATAATGCACTTTGTAAAGTCAAGCATTCGGTGAACTTAACCTTCGTTGGGCCGACTTTCCTCGTGGGCCCGACTTCACTCAAATGAACCCCTAAGCTCTTTTGCTTATTCCGAGTTGCTGTGCAGGGATCAAGGCAATTTTTATTGCTTACATTATACCGCCATTTCATGTGGATCTTAAGGTTATACATCACCGATGTACTCCATTCTCTTGGTACGATTTATGATGATGGACAAACCGGATGGAGTGATTCGAGCCAAGTATTTCAGCGAGTGCCGGTAGAAGAACCGCGTAAGCCTAGTCTTTTATTTATGCAGTAGATGTTGAACATTAGACTTCGGCCATACTTTACTTTAGTTCAGAGATGTTCCATTGACTATTCGTTTAGCTTTTATCCGGATGTATTGAAATCATATTTATTTTTGTCCGGAATAATATTTTCTTTGGTGATAAGTATCATGTTGTTCGATTTGTTTATTATAGTCTTGCCGATCGACTGTGATCGGAGACTCGCGGATTTATTATGATTATTGCTTGACGCCATGATAGTTGAGGAGAAGAGTTTTATTTTACTCTCCTCGATCTAATACGTCAGGATTGTTCAGGTCCGCTACCGCGGTAATTGGGAAGCGGGGCGTGACACCAATCCTAGAAAATAAATAGCCACAAAAAATTGTTCATAATGACATATAACACTTTACACCAGGATAAGTACATATTTTGACTCTCAACACTTCTAGTACAATTGCAACAAATACAAACATCAAAATACCTATAAAAAAAGATGATGCTCTATGGCATATTAATGAAGGAGGAATAACAGGAAATATGGCAGCATTTATTTTGTCATCGAACTAAAGGATTACATGTCTAAAAAATGCTCTAGCAACCAAAAACTATTTTTATACTCAGTACCATTCCTCATTACTAATTTTTTGATGTCCTTGATGATGTAACGTGTTTAAAAATTGTCAATATCTTTTCTATTCCCACATGTCCGGTATGGATATGCAGTGTCCATTATGAATATGGCTCTGAGATAGAAGTACTCATGTATATAGCTAGAATCATATTCAAGTATCAATCTCTCCTCTCGTGTAGCACATACTACCTCAACAGTTATTGTTGACTACATCCAGGAGCTGAATAATTTTTTTACTAAAACCAGCATAAAATAACTTCCGTTCGTCTCAGACTAAAGTTGCCTTACTTTTCAAGATAATAGATACATAACATATATGGAAATATTTTGGACACAAATTTGTCATTACATTGTGCCCAGAGGGAAAACAGTTCATGGAATGTGTTCAATCAAACTAATGGAGTTGGTTTCATCAACATTTCAAGATGAAAGTTAATGCTTACTTTGAAAAATTAAGCATACATTAATTTTCATATAACATTTCCCAAGTCTTTCTAGATTTTTGCTGAAGAAACTACTTTCAGTCAGAGAACCTATTTGTTGCCCAAATTCAAAGATATAAGAATGGGATACCAACCAATTGATCCCTAATTGGCTGCATACTTTCAAGGCTAAATATCAGAACCCCCAAACATCTTGGTATATCTATTCATGGGCTGGTTTAAGCCCATGCTACTAAGAATAAAACCTGCATATTCCTCATAGTAAGAGAAGTGCATGGATGAAAAGTGAGATGACAAATTCTGATACACACAGAACATGTATCTGAAGCAAAACTATGACAAAGAGGTAATTCAATGTCCCTTGATATCAAATAATATATATGGACAAGGTTTCAAGTTTGGATATCTAGATTCATTGATCCTCTTTCTTGACAAATAATGGAAATTTTGGTCTGTAGTTTGTATGTCTTTAAGCTATATAGTAGGTATAGTGACTTGAAACTAGCTGACTAGGCTCTTAAAAAAACAACAAAGACAACATATTGAAACCACCAGTAAAGAAGATCACATTCTCAAAACTAAACTCACAAAGAAACCTGAAAACAAATTTAAAACATTTAATAATTTGATTAGGGAGGTGATTAATCAATGTTAACAACCATGAGTTCCTTTCTTGCAATATTCATAGATAGCAGTAGTAAATTAGCATCTTCTATAGCAACTATTTGATTTTTCCCTCCCTTCACCTGCTTTTGAAACCATTCTAACAGTTGAGACCAGGTTCTTAATGAAGTTCTCAACTTCATTTCTTGCAAATAGCTATCAATACCAAACTTCTTATTGCTAGACCACCTTCAATTTCATGTAGCATTCTCTTAGGCAACATAAAAAATCTGAAACCAATAGAGCGTTAAAATTACAGATTGCTTGAACTGAAGCCTCCCAGTACCAATAAACTAGTATCAGCTCCCTTAGAAATATTCAGTTAAACCTTTGAAGACTTGATGTTTGTATATATATATATATATATATATATATATATATATATATATATATATATATATATATATATATATATATATATATATATATATATATATATATATATATATATATATTGTGTTTTGGAGAGTAGCCCCAAAAAAAATGATATTTTGTACTAAGAAAATTGATAAGAATAAAATATTCCGTATTCAAATTTGTACATCATTTCTAAAAGTAAATAGTTCCTAGTATATAAACTCAAATATTAATGTATAGTTTCAAGATTTTTCAATCTAGTGAAAAGAACTTTTTGATCAAGTAAGTCACAAGGTACTTTGGTCCTAAATCAAACCAAATAAATGCATTTTTTGAAGATCATAAGCAAAAAATTTTTTCTTTGAAGGAATTTCTTCTTTGGAGAGAACTATACATGGGGGCAACTACCTATACCTTGTCCTTATGACTATTTTAATCCTATCCAAAGGCCAATTCATCACTTCCAAAATAAATAACTTCAAAGTCAGAATGTTCATCCAAAAGAATAAAAAAATGAGGAACAAGACAAAGAAACTTCACTGTTTCACCTTGTTCAATGATTGGATCAAATCATGACAAAACACTTTGATCGCATCTTAATTCTCATTGGCTAGCTAACTAAAGGATTGGATAATAAAATCTCAGGGTTGAACGGATCATTTTAGGATCGTACCATTGAATTTGTAAGATGCCTTTTGTAGACATTATTATGAACCCACTTTTGCTTATGGAGAATAAAGTTGATGCTTTGGCCGGGCAATTTGGTCCTACTTAACCTGCGCACATGATACTTAACAGGACTACTTCTCACAAGATATTTTCATATGAAAATGATATTTTTTAGAACCAATTTTGATGAATTGAAACTTACAAAGAGTTGGTAAGATCATCTGGTGAAACTTCGTAAAAAGGCAAAGATATTTGAGAAAAGTTCAGATGCAGATCATAAAAGGATGTAATCGGCGAAGGAGAAAGGATGACTTCAACTAAGGGATTGTTTGGTTTTGCTGCAGATGTCGAGATTGGAACTGAGAAATTTAATATCATTTCCAGTTGTTTGTTTCATTGCAATGAGTAACTACATTTACAAAAGATAGTTGTAGTCAACAAATAAAACAGGTTTGGATGCAAGGTCATAATTTGTGATATTTTTTGTTATGATTATGGTTTAGGCTAGCTTTTAGAAAAATTATTCTTAACTTTGGACCGATTATCAGATATCCTCTCATAATTTTAAAATATTAGAAAACCCTCCATTCACTTTAGGGTTATCAGAAAACTCCCTCCAACTTTCAACATTTTAAAAACCCTAAAAGCATAAACTGTAATTTCACTCATAAAATATTCCCATGCACTTTTTACTCACCAATGTAAAATTGCTTAGCTGGTTTTATGAAAAGTTGAATGGGTTTTGATAACACCTAAGCTTAAGAAGAATTTTATGATATTCTGAAAATTATGGCGGTTATTTGATAATCGTTCAAAGTTTAAGAAGACTTTTCTGAAATTTATGTTGCAACTTCAATTGTAACTAAGTTGAAGTCCCACAAATCTAATACTTCAAAACAAATACTTGGAGATACAATTGCCGTTAGGAATTGAAACTTCTTAGAACTCAACCATGCAACTGTAACTATCATTTCCATTAAAATAATATTTACAATGGTTAGTATATATTCACAGTAATGTATATATTAACCAAACACATAACTAGAATATCAAATAAATCTACATCATCATACCAATTCCAAAAACAACTAAATATATATATTCTAAAAATTCTAAAATTCAATTGGAAATTGAGCAGACCATCCTAAGCTTAATCCAACCTAAATTAAACTTCAAAACCAACAAAATATGAGTAGAATTTACCTCTAACGATGAATTCTGATACATGTTGACCGGAGAGATCCAAGAGAAATCTGTAGTTGAATCTGGAGTGGATCGGAAGATCAGAGAGCACTAGGGTTCAATCGACAACCCATGAATCAATCGGCATCGAATTAGGGTTTGCTCGAACTAGGGTTGCTCAAAATAGGGTTTGCTTGAACTAGGGTTTGCTGGAGAGAGAGAGAGAGAGAGAGAGAGAGAGGTCGGGGATGGAGTTGACTAGGTCGGGGATGGAGTTGGGAATTTTTGGGGAGGCATCGAGCGAGATTTTCCCTCCCTCTCTCTCATTTTCACTGCGTTCAAGTAGGGAAAGGGGAAAAGAACCGAGTATATACATGAGTTTCTGCAGTGATTTTCACGTTCACTTTCTTTCTCATTTTCTTTCAAACCAAACAAGGTAAAGCTACTTTCTCTCAAACTTTTTTTCCTTTCCTCTACTTTCCCTTAAACCAAACAGAGCCTAAGGGTCTTTTCATATTCCTATAAGAGTTCCAGAGAACTCTATCACTTGTATTTTGTTGCAGACATTTAAGGGTGAATTGTAAACAAGCTTTTAAGCTCAATCAAAGAAAATAGAAAATAGGTGCAAGAGTCTCCTGCTTCAAACACTAGACTTTATTATAGTTTACTTGCTTTATAGATGTAGACAAGCCAGAATTAAGTCATATCTGTACCTGTCACGCCAATCCTAGAAAATAAATAGCCACAAAAATTGTTCATAATGACATATAACACTTTACACCAGGATAAGTACATATTTTGACTCTCAACACTTCTAGTACAATTGCAACAAATACAAACATCAAAATACCTATAAAAATGATGCTCTATGGCATATTAATGAAGGAGGAATAACAGGAAATATGGCAGCATTTATTTTGTCATCGAACTAAAGGATTACATGTCTAAAAATGCTCTAGCAACCAAAACTATTTTTATACTCAGTACCATTCCTCATTACTAATTTTTGATGTCCTTGATGATGTAACGTGTTTAAAAATTGTCAATATCTTTCTATTCCCACATGTCCGGTATGGATATGCAGTGTCCATTATGAATATGGCTCTGAGATAGAAGTACTCATGTATATAGCTAGAATCATATTCAAGTATCAATCTCTCCTCTCGTTAGCACATACTACCTCAACAGTTATTGTTGACTACATCCAGGAGCTGAATAATTTTTTACTAAAACCAGCATAAAATAACTTCCGTTCGTCTCAGACTAAAGTTGCCTTACTTTTCAAGATAATAGATACATAACATATATGGAAATATTTTGGACACAAATTTGTCATTACATTGTGCCCAGAGGAAAACAGTTCATGGAATGTGTTCAATCAAACTAATGGAGTTGGTTTCATCAACATTTCAAGATGAAAGTTAATGCTTACTTTGAAAAATTAAGCATACATTAATTTTCATATAACATTTCCCAAGTCTTTCTAGATTTTTGCTGAAGAAACTACTTTCAGTCAGAGAACCTATTTGTTGCCCAAATTCAAAGATATAAGAATGGGATACCAACCAATTGATCCCTAATTGGCTGCATACTTTCAAGGCTAAATATCAGAACCCCAAACATCTTGGTATATCTATTCATGGGCTGGTTTAAGCCCATGCTACTAAATAAAACCTGCATATTCCTCATAGTAAGAGAAGTGCATGGATGAAAAGTGAGATGACAAATTCTGATACACACAGAACATGTATCTGAAGCAAAACTATGACAAAGAGGTAATTCAATGTCCCTTGATATCAAATAATATATATGGACAAGGTTTCAAGTTTGGATATCTAGATTCATTGATCCTCTTTCTTGACAAATAATGGAAATTTTGGTCTGTAGTTTGTATGTCTTTAAGCTATATAGTAGGTATAGTGACTTGAAACTAGCTGACTAGGCTCTTAAAAAACAACAACAAAGACAACATATTGAAACCACCAGTAAAGAAGATCACATTCTCAAAACTAAACTCACAAAGAAACCTGAAAACAAATTTAAAACATTTAATAATTTGATTAGGAGGTGATTAATCAATGTTAACAACCATGAGTTCCTTTCTTGCAATATTAGATAGATAGCAGTAGTAAATTAGCATCTTCTATAGCAACTATTTGATTTTCCCCCTCCCTTCACCTGCTTTTGAAACCATTCTAACAGTTGAGACCAGGTTCTTAATGAAGTTCTCAACTTCATTTCTTGCAAATAGCTATCAATACCAAACTTCTTATTGCTAGACCACCTTCAATTTCATGTAGCATTCTCTTAGGCAACATAAAAATCTGAAACCAATAGGCGTTAAAAATTACAGATTGCTTGAACTGAAGCCTCCCAGTACCAATAAACTAGTATCAGCTCCCTTAGAAATATTCAGTTAAACCTTTGAAGACTTGGATGTTTGTAAGCGATATATATATATATATATATATATATATATATATATATATATATATATATATATATATATATATATATATATATATATATATATATATATATATATATATATATATATACAGTTGGAGAGTACCCCAAAAAAAATCATGTCCATTGTATGTACAAAGTAGTGGCAGATATAAAACTTTGATTTCAATATTATTACTCGAGAGAAGTTATATGTATTGGCACTAAGAAAATTGATAAGAATAGAAATATTCCGTTTTCAAATTTGTACATCATTTCTAAAAGTAAATAGTTCCTAGTATATAAACTCAAATATTAATGTATAGTTTCAAGATTTTTCAATCTAGTGAAAGAACTTTTTGATCAAGTAAGTCACAAGGTACTTTGGTCCTAAATCAAACCAAATAAATGCATTTTTTGAAGATCATAAGCAAAAAATTTTTTTTCTTTGAAGGAATTTCTTCTTTTGGAGAGAGCATTATACATGGGGGCAACTACCTATACCTTGTCCTTATGACTATTTTAATCCTATCCAAAGGCCAATTCATCGCCCAAAATAAATAACTTCAAAGTCAGAATGTTCATCCAAAGAATAAAAATGAGGAACAAGACAAAGAAACTTCACTGTTTCACCTTGTTCAATGATTGGATCAAATCATGACAAAACACTTTGATCGCATCTTAATTCTCATTGGCTAGCTAACTAAAGGATTGGATAATAAAATCTCAGGGTTGAACGGATCATTTTAGGATCGTACCATTGAATTTGTAAGATGCCTTTTGTAGACATTATTATGAACCCACTTTTGCTTATGGAGAATAAAGTTGATGCTTTGGCGGGCAATTTGGTCCTACTTAACCTAGCACATGATACTTAACAGGACTACTTCTCACAAGATATTTTCATATGAAAATGATATTTTTAGAACCAATTTTGATGAATTGAAACTTACAAAGAGTTGGTAAGATCATCTGGTGAAACTTCGTAAAAGGCAAAGATATTTGAGAAAAGTTCAGATGCAGATCATAAAAGGATGTAATCGTGAAGGAGAAAGGATGACTTCAACTAAGGGATTGTTTGGTTTTCTGCAGATGAGATTGGAACTGAGAAATTTAATATCATTTCCAGTTGTTTGTTTCATTGCAATGAGTAACTACATTTACAAAAGATAGTTGTAGTCAACAAATAAAACAGGTTTGGATGCAAGGTCATAATTTGTGATATTTTTGTTATGATTATGGTTTAGGCTAGCTTTTAGAAAAATTATTCTTAACTTTGGACGATTATCAGATATCCTCTCATAATTTTAAAATATTAGAAAACCCTCCATTCACTTTAGGGGTTATCAGAAAACTCCTCCAACTTTCAACATTTTAAAAAACCCTAAAAGCATAAACTGTAATTTCACTCATAAAAATATTCCCTTAGTAATTTTTACTCACCAATGTAAAATTAAGCAGCACTGGTTTTATGAAAAGTTGAATGGGTTTTTTGATAACACCTAAGCTTAAGAAGAATTTTATGATATTCTGAAAATTATGGCGGGTTATTTGATAATCGTTCAAAGTTTAAGAAGACTTTTCTGAAATTTATGTTGCAACTTCAATTGTAACTAAGTTGAAGTCCCACAAATCTAATACTTCAAAACAAATACTTGGAGATACAATTGCCGTTAGGAATTGAAACTTCTTAGAACTCAACCATGCAACTGTAACTATCATTTCCATTAAAATAATATTTACAATGGTTAGTTCACTATATATTCACAGTAATGTATATATTAACGCAACCAGAGAACGATATATTAAATAATCTAGTCATTATTGCAATCAAAGATAATATTCTCATTATTCATAAAAATTATCCCCAAGTTACAAAGCGACCCTAAAATTATATATATAATTCTAGAAAAATTCTAAAATTTTGGAAATTGAGCAATGTGAACCAGACCATCCTAAGCTTAATCCAACCTAAATTAAACTTCAAAACCAACAAAATATGAGTAGAATTTACCTCTAACGATGAATTCTGATACATGTTGACCGGAGAGATCCAAGAGAAATCTGTAGTTGAATCTGGAGTGGATCGGAAAAGATCAGAGAGCACTAGGGTTCAATCGACAACCCATGAATCAATCGGCATCGAATTAGGGTTTGCTCGAACTAGGGTTGCTCAAAATAGGGTTTGCTTGAACTAGGGTTTGCTGGAGAGAGAGAGAGAGAGAGAGAGAGAGAGGTCGGGGATGGAGTTGACTAGGTCGGGGATGGAGTTGGGAATTTTTGGGGAGGCATCGAGCGAGATTTTCCCTCCCTCTCTCTCATTTTCACTGCGTTCAAGTAGGGAAAGGGGAAAAGAACCGAGTATATACATGAGTTTCTGCAGTGATTTTCACGTTCACTTTCTTTCTCATTTTCTTTCAAACCAAACAAGGTAAAGCTACTTTCTCTCAAACTTTTCCTTTCCTCTACTCCCTTAAACCAAACAGAGCCTAAGGGTCTTTTCATATTCCTATAAGAGTTCCAGAGAACTCTATCACTTGTATTTTGCTGCAGACATTTAAGGGTGAATTGTAAACAAGCTTTTAAGCTCAGAATCAAAGAAAATAGAAAATATTGCAGGAGCAGTAGCTCTGCGGATTTCAGCACTAGACTTTATTATAGTTTACTGCTTTATAGATGTAGAGCAGTCTGAGAATTCTTAATCATTCACAAAGAAATTGCTAGCATCAAGATAAAATAGAGAAGAGAAGTGCATGGATGAAAAGTGAGATGACAAGTTCTGATACCCACAGAACATGTATCTGAAGCAAAAACTATGGCAAAGAGGTAATTCAGTGTCCCTTGATATCAAATAATATATTTGGACAAGGTTTCAAGTTTGGATATCTAGATTCATCGATCCTCTTTCTTAATAAAAGAAAACACAAAAGCGGCGCCAAAAACTTGATGGGAAATAAATGATTACCTCCTAAGTTGCAAGTATACAACCTTTATCAAGTTATAGTATTTAAGATTATCGATCCCACGAGGAACGGGAAGTAGGAAGAGTTTTGTTCAAGTTTTGGTTCTCAAATTATGCATGACAATTAGGAGTTATTCAAATAAAATGAAAGTGAAAATGGTGAAAGTGGTTCGTGAGATAAGAGAGTGGATTGTGGATTATGTGCAATAAAGCGAGGAAGAAAATGAGAGTGGAGATTTAGAAAATGTGTGTGATAAAATGAGGAAGAAAATGAGTGTGAGGGGTTTAAAGATGGAAGTGGTAAAGTGAAAATAAAAGAAAATGAGTGTGAGAGAAGGATTGATTGTGATTTGTGTGAAAAAAAAGAAAAAGAAATCAAGAGAGGAGAAAGACAATTAAAGAAAAATAAACAAATGAAAACAAGAATAAGAGGAAAATAAAGAATGTAAAGTATGGAGGATTAATTAAAGATATGAGGAATCTAGAGTAGATCCACTTAGCATCTCAATCTCACAAGAATGAGTTGGATTGTTAGCTAGTTTCAAACAATCTCTAGGGATCCCACAAATATTAGCTCCACACTTAGAAAGGGTAATTCCCTAGAGGGTTCTAGCCTCAAGGTGAATTAAAGAAAAGAAAAATCTATTCTAGAAAGTAAATACAAAATTAAATATATTGCATGAAAGTAAATTGCATGAAAGTAAATTGCATGAAATTAAATTGCATGAAAGTAAATCTAAGCTACAAAGCAATTAAATGAACAAGAAAGAAAATGAAAAAGAAATAAAATAGAAACCAACAACTCTGATCTTAATCTAATCCTCCTTTTGGTCCTTGGATTAGAAGAAGAGAAAGGAAATTGAAATGGTGAAAAATTTCATTTATTGTGTAACAAAATTATAATTTTGGAAGGTCTTCTCAATTAAGAGTAACCCTCCTCTCCAAATGGAGTTTTACAAAATATTTCACAATCTCGCCCTCACTCTACCCTCTATTTATAGATAACAAGAATCTCCATGGCAGCTGGATTCTTGTGGCCCCAGTAACACTCACAACCATGGGATTTAGGTTAGCCCTAAACAACCCTCATAGCCATAGGATCTCTCCAAATAATCTAGACCATTGATTTAATCCTTGAGAGATGGGCTTTGTGGGCTTTATTTCTTTTATATTTAATTCCTTTAAGACTCTTGGGCTTCTCTTAAATGCTCTTGGGCTTCTTAGAATTTAACTTAGCCTTCAAATAATTGAATATATATCACTTAAATTCGGATTTCTGTCATAACCCGCTGTTGCTGATAAAATTTTGAGAATCTGGTAATTTGTATGGCTCCGTCTCGTCGAGATAGGCGATTTTTATATATAATATGTTGAATTCTGCTTCCCGGATTGAGAGATATCGCCTTTTCTTTGCGGTTGACTATCCTGAGCACGAATTTGACCTTTTTTTTTTCCATATTTGATTTGATTCTTAATTGTAAGCCAATGTATTAATAATTCTGACCAAGAAAGTGATGTGTGTTGAGATTTTGCTTCTAAACTTAGTCGTGGGCTTTGGATTTAGGCATTCTGGGCTTCATTAGAGATCTTTTGGGCTTGAAATAATCTTCATTTGGGCTCTTATTTAATAATACTCCATTAGCCTGCAAATTAAGATAAAAACAGTTATTAGCAGGATATTTATTCATATAAAATAGGTAATGAGGGTATAAATTTGTAATTAAAATGTGATAATCAAATACCCCCACACCTAAACTTTTGCTAGTCCTCTAGCAAATAAAATAAAAAGAAAATCTAACACACTTTCGCAGGAATCGCGGTTGTATTTAGCACATACAACAAGCCTTTAAACCCCTAGGTTACCCTAGTGGACGAGTTGTAGTCTCGTGAGGGTTTGCAGTGAATATACCCACAAAATTCAGTCAACTTGCCAATTTAAAGAAATTAATGAAATAATTAATTCATTTGATATCTTCAAACATTCTAATTGAAGTTGGTTAATACTCAAGAAAATATTTTTATCATAACTTCAATGTAATTTTCTTAAAAATCCTTCCATTATAGTTATACAAAACCAAGTTTAACTCAAAATTTAATTTAAAAGTTTTGAAAAGAACATGCTAACTCTTTGTTTTAAACAAACTTCAAGTCTTTTAATCCATTTAATTCTTCAAGAACATATACAAATATAACTATGTATAAAAACATGGTTAGTATGATTTTTTTTAATTTAAAATTTTTTATTTACTCTTTATTTCTTGGTGGTTTTGTTCTTTTTAATCGGGCTTTCTAAGTGACCATTTAGTGAGTTTTGGGCCAATGAATCCCAACCCAATTGGGCTTAGGTCATTAAGCATAGAAATACTCCTCGGGCTTAATTACTCAGTCAACTTAGGCTTAGTAAAATAGAACCACCAATGATTTTAAGAGAAATTTTTCTTCTTTTTGTTAAGTTAGTATAATATATATATGTGTATATGTATATATATTCTGAACAATATTTGGATCAAGACAACTTGAAAATTTATTTTTAACTCTAAGTTAGGCATGCAAAATTTTATTACTTTAATTAAAAATCTAAGTTAAAACTTAAGTAAAGTATACTACTTTAAAATCATTTCTTAAGAAATTTATTTGGAGTTATCATAAAAGGTAAACTTGAGTATAGAACTAACTAAGGATTAGAAGCCTTAAATTCTATCAAATAGATCAATTATTAATCAACTCTATTATGTTGGCAAGTGACTTTTTTTATGAAAAGAGCAAAAATGACATAAAAAGAAAAAAAATGGTAAGAAAAAGAGGAAAAATGACTAAGATAAAGAGCAAAATGACTAATTCCCACCCCACACCTAAATTTTGCATTGTCCTCAATCTGATTCTATTATGCACAAAGTAAAGCAGATAATAATTGAAGCACTTACATTTGTTCCGCTAGCTTGAACAATGATAAAAATGCAAATACCTTCAAGATAAAGGGGTGAAGCCAAAATTTATTCTCTTTTTTTTTTTGAAATAAAGAACAACAAGAAACTCTCATGAGAGAAGAATAAATTCTTTTATTATTATGAGACAAAAATAAAAATGTAGAATAAAAGATGAAACATGAGAAGCTCACATTCTACATTAAATCCTACCTTATTGCTGAAAATTCTACGAAATTTAAAGAATTTCAAAATGATATAATCAGCGATGTGCTTAAATTCCAAAATTTCAGGGTTTTAGTGATGTTTGCAATGGAAGGTAGGTATTAATGGTTGTATGCTTTTGAACTTAGATTAGTTATTAACAAAATTTCATCAAAAATAAAATCTTGTTGTTTTCTATTTTCCAAAATCTAAGTTCATTGACAAAGGGTTCTTCAAATGTTGGCTTCAAGATGCATGTATTCAACATAATTCTCTCGTTGAAGGACTTGATTATTAACACAGTTACATTTGTTGTGAATGGATTGCATTCACTTGATCTTGAAAAGTTGAACTTGACCGTTTCTTGGATTGGTCACGGATTGACTCGGAAATGATCCTTTCTCTCTCTCACTTATAAGCTAGCTAGTTGACCAAGTGGGTTTCTAATCTAGCTATGGCTTGAGTGTTGGAGTTGAGAATTTGTCTGTTGATTGCATAAAGGAGTTCATCGTGCTAGATGTTTGAGTCAACAAGTTAGGTAGTGCGTGTAGAGGTTTTAATCAAGGCTTCCAAACCCCTTTCCAAAACATTAAGGCGTTTCTCAACATTTGAAGGAATATGATTTATAGATTGATGATGAGGAAACCGATTTGGAAATGGTGATTTGATTGTGGAAAATTGGTTTGAGCTGAAAAGCTGCGTTGCCCTAGGGAATTGTTAGTTGGAAGAGGTGAAATTTTGATTTCAGAAATTACCACGATTCCATGCAAAATTCGGATGATTTCTCCAACTGGATTATAGGTTGGAGAAAATGGATCATGTCGGATCTTTGGAATGCGGCATTCATCATTCTAGAGATTGAGTATTTCCTAAGAGTGGACATTGCTTTGAAGCATGGGTACGTAGAAAACGATTATGACAACTTTGAGAAACTTGATTGATTTGTCTTGGGAGCTCGTTCTTTGGTTTCTAAAGTTTCTAACTGCGTAGAATTGTAGCCATCTTAGCTTGGAGGCTATGTTTGACTCTAAGGAAGGACCTCTAGAAGCTGGATTGGGAGGCTGATGAATCACAGTGTTCCCATTTGCATGGTTTTCTCGGATAAATTCTCTAAAAGTCCGCTTAAATTGACATTTTCTTCATGAAATCCCCTTGACACATTGACTCTAAGGAAGTTTTGAAGAATAATCCAATCCTTCATAAATGATTTGGCATAATCGCCACTTTTCAAGACCATGGTGAGGACATTGGATAAGATCTTTGAATTTATCAAAATACTTTCAAAAGGTTCTCGGGACAATTTTAAAATTTTGAATCTTGTTTCTAAGCTTGTTGTTTTGTGGATAGGAAAGAATTTTTGAGAAAAGCAGTTACAAATTCACCCCAAATTGAGATGGAATCGTGGGCAAGCTATCTGACCATTTTTGGCTTTGTCCTTAGGGCAAATGGAATAAATCGGAGTTTGATCGCATCTTCGGTTAAGTCCCTCATCTTGATCATGAGGCAAACTTCTTCAAATTAGGAGATGAAAATGTAAGCGTCTTGGTTTCTACTCCTAGGAATTTGGGAAGCATGTTAATAAAATGCGGTCTAAGTTGAAATTTGCTCCATTGACCTCGGGGAGTTTTATGCAAGAGGGATTACATTTCTTGGGGTAACAAATATCTTGAAGAACAGTGGGTTGGTATTGGCCATTTCGTTTGGTTCAAGAGATGGATCAAAAGCAATTAAGCGATTGGTATTATCCCTAACCCAAGTTTGCATACACCAAAATCATTTTTTTATTTTTATGAAAAGGACAAGAGAAAAAGTTAAGAAGATGATGAGAAAAAAGAAAAAGGAAAAACTAACTAAAAGTAAATAAAGGCAATCACTTTTCAATCACCCTAACTCTAGGGTTAAGCCTAAACTTGACTTAGACCAGCTCTAACCAAAAATTCTCTTAGTGAAAGATCAAAGTTTACTCGGGTAATTAGCCGGTAAGGATAGTACTAGAGGAGATCAAAGATCAATTAAGTACCTCTTTCCTTCGGAGTATACATAACCCTAAACCTTGTCTTAGACACCAATTAATCGGATAAACTTGGACGGTTCACTTAAGGATTTCTTGTTCCTTAATGAGCTCGAATCCTTAGGGCCAACGTCTAATCAAATTTTAAGAGGCTTGGGTAAGTGTAGTGAGGAATTAGTAATTTGTGGGCTAACGAAAGGGTGATGAAATCCCTCACCTTATCTTGATTAGGAGGTTTTTGCCCTTAAGATATTTTCAAGTGTGTGCCAAATCAAGATGCTCAAATCACTTTGGTGAATTCCTACTATTATATGAAGTGCAACTCTAGAAATTAAAAGCAACTAAAAGGATGCAAAAATAAAAATCTTTTCATTTTTATTATGGTCGACAATCAAAGAAATGAAGTTTATTAGGGTCGACAAGGGTAAAAATCTTTTTTATTTTATTTTATTTTTTAATCCTAATTGTCTCTAATGTATATGAACTATCTAAAGGGTGGAATTGAAAATACTAGATAGAGAAGTTACCCATAAAAACAGCATAAAGCCTGGTTGAGGCAAATCCTCAATCTCAAATCTTCAACTCTTAACCTTCAAGCTCCAAGTTCCTTACACAAAAGAAAACACACAAAATAAGGAACCAAAGTTAATCAAAATCCTACTTATGCAGTTCACGAAGCGGCGAAAACTTGATGGGAAATAAATGATTACCTCCTAAGTTGCAAGTATACAACCTTTATCAAGTTATAGTATTTAAGATTATCGATCCCACGAGGAGCGGGAAGTAGGAAGAGTTTTGTTCAAGTTTTGGTTCTCAAATTATGCATGACAATTAGGAGTTATTCAAATAAAATGAAAGTGAAAATGGTGAAAGTGGTTCGTGAGATAAGAGAGTGGATTGTGGATTATGTGCAATAAAGCGAGGAAGAAAATGAGAGTGGAGATTTAGAAAATGTGTGATAAAATGAGGAAGAAAATGAGTGTGAGGGGTTTAAAGATGGAAGTGGTAAAGTGAAAATAAAAGAAAATGAGTGTGAGAGAAGGAGGGTGATTGTGATTTGTGTGAAAAAAAAAGAAAAAGAAATCAAGAGAGGAGAAAGACAATTAAAGAAAAATAAACAAATGAAAAACAAGAATAAGAGGAAAATAAAGAATGTAAAGTATGGAGGATTAATTAAAGATATGAGGAATCTAGAGTAGATCCACTTAGCTTATCTCAATCTCACAAGAATGAGTTGGATTTGTTAGTGAAAAATTTTATTTATTGTGTAACAAAGTTACAATTTTAGAAGGTCTTCTCAATTAAGAGTAACCTCCTCTCCAAATAGAGTTTTACAAAATATTTCACAATCTCAAGCCCTCACTCTACCCCTCATTTATAGATAACAAGAATCTCTCACAACCTTTGGATTTGCCTTGGCCCCAAGTAACACTCACAACCATGGGATTTAGGTTAGCCCTAAACAACTCTCATAGCCATAGGATCTCTCCAAATAATCCGGACCATTGATTTAATCCTGAGAGATGGGCTTTGTGGGCTTTATTTCTTTTGTATTTAATTCCTTTAAGACTCTTGGGCTTCTCTTAAATGCTCTTGGGCTTCTTAGAATTTAACTTAGCCTTCAAATAATTGAATATATATCACTTAAATTCAGATTTCTATCATAACCCGCTGCTGCTGATAAAATTTTGAGAATCTGGTAATTTGGATGGCTCGTCTCGTCGAGATAGGCGATTTTCATATATAATATGTTGAATTCTGCTTCCCGGATTGAGAGATATAGCCTTTTCTTTGCGGTTGACCATCACGAGCACGAATTTGACCTTATTTTTTTCCATATTTGATTTGATTCTTAATTGTAAGCCAATGTATTAATAATTGACCAAGAAAGTGATGTGTGTTGAGATTTTGCTTCTAAACTTAGTGGTGGGCTTTGGATTTAGGCATTACGGGCTTCATTAGAGATCTTTTGGGCTTGAAATAATCTTCATTTGGGCTCTTATTTAATAATACTCCATTAGCACGCAAATTAAGATAAAAGCAGTTATTAGAGGATATTTATTCATATAAAATAGGTAATGAGGGTATAAATTTGTAATTAAAATGTGATAATCATATATATATATATATATATATATATATATATATATATATATATATATATATATATGAATAGTGTATATAAGATGGCACCTTAGATTCAATCTAAGGTAGCCTCTTGATTCATGAATTAGACTATTCCAATTAATGATCCGCTCCATTCATTTTGATCTAAATGTCTTAAAACATGTATAAAATAAAAATCATGATGATTAAATATTTCTAATACATATTTTTCATTGTTTCTTTAGTTATATTGTTATAAAACCGTTAATTTTACAATCACTTGATGCATGAGTAACTACAACCTAATATGGCTAATTTTTGTTTGTATACAATCTAAAACATATAAATCAAAATGAGCAGTGGATCGAATAATGATAGCATATAATGTAGTTTTGAAGCCGCTACCTTAGATTGAATCTAAGGTGCCACATTATACACACTTTTCTCTCTCTCTCTCTCTATATATATATATATATACACACACACACACACACAGAGAGAGAGAGAGAGAGAGAGAGAGAGAGAGAGAGAGAGAGAGAGAGATACATACATTTTGGAGAGTACCAAAAAAAAAAATCATGTCAATTGTATGTACAAAGTAGTGGCAGATATAAAACTTTGATTTCAATATTATTACTCGAGAGAAGTCATATGTATTGGCACTAAGAAAATTGATAAGAATAGAAATATTCAGTCTTCAAATTTGTACATCATTTCTAAAAGTAAATAGTTCCTAGTATATAAACTCAAATATTAATGTATAGTTTCAAGATTTGTCAATCTAGTGAAAGAACTTTTTGATCAAGTAAGTCACAAGGTACTTTGGTCCTAAATCAAACCAAATAAATGCATTTTTTGAAGATCATAAACAAAGTATATTTTTTTCTTTGAAGGAATTTCTCTTTTGGAGAGAAAATATACATGGGTGCAACTACCTATTCCTTAGCCTAATGACTATTTTAATCCTATCCAAAGGCCAATTCATCTTAGCACCCCACCCCAAAAAAAAAAAACAATGGAGACAATTAAATAACTTCAAAGTCAGAATGTTCATCCGAAAGGAGAAAAAAATGAAGAACAAGACACAAAGAAACTTCACTGTTTCACCTTGTTCCATGATTCGATCAAATCATGACAAAACACTTTGATCGCATCTTAATTCTCATTGGCTAGCTAACTAAAAGATTGGATAATAAAATCTCAGGATCGAACGGATCGTACCATTGAATTTGTAAGATGCCTTTTGTAGACATTATTATGAACCCACTTTTGCTTATGGAGAATAAAGTTGATGCTTTGGCGGGGCAATTTGGTCCTACTTAACCTGCGCACATGATACTTAACAGGACTACTTCTCACAAGATATTTTCATATGAAAGTGATATTTTTTAGAACCAATTTTGATGAATTGAAACTTACAAAGAGTTGGTAAGATCATCTGGTGAAACTTCGTAAAAAGGCAAAGATATTTGAGAAAAGTTCAGATGCAGATCATAAAAGGATGTAATCGGCGAAGGAGAAAGGATGACTTCAACTAAGGGATTGTTTGGTTTTGCTGCAGATGTCGAGTTTGGAACTGAGAAATTTAATATCATTTCTAGTTGTTTGTTTCATTGCAACGAGTAACTACATTTACAAAAAGATAGTTGCAGTCAACAAATAAAACAGGTTTGGACGCAAGGTCATAATTTGTGATATTTTTTGTTATGATTATGGTTTAGGCTAGCTTTTAGAAAAATTATTCTTAACTTTGGACGATTATCAGATATCCTCTCATAATTTTAAAATATTAGAAAACCCTCCATTCACTTTAGGGGTTATCAGAAAACTCCCTCCAACTTTCAACATTTTTAAAAAAACCCCTAAAAGCATAAACCGTAATTTCACTCATAAAAATATTCCCTTGCGTAATTTTTACTCACCAATGTAAAAATTGCGCTTAGCGCTGGTTTTATGAAAAAGTTGAATGGGTTTTTTGATAACACCTAAGCTTAAGAAGAATTTTATGATATTCTGAAAATTATGGCGGGTTATTTGATAATCGTTCAAAGTTTAAGAAGACTTTTCTGAAATTTATGTTGCAACTTCAATTGTAACTAAGTTGAAGTCCCACAAATCTAATACTTCAAAACAAATACTTGCAGATACAATTGCCGTTAGGAATTGAAACTTCTTAGAACTCAACCATGCAACTGTAACTATCATTTCCATTAAAGTAATATTTACAATGGTTAGTCCACTATATATTCACAGTAATGTATATATTAACGCAACCAGAGAACGATATATTAAATAATCTAGTCATTATTGCAATCAAAGATAATATTCTCATTATTCATAAAAATTATCCCCAAGTTCATGAAACAACGACCCTAAAATTATATATATAATTCTAGAAAAATTCTAAAATTTTGGAAATTGAGCAATGTGAACCAGACCATCCTAAGCTTAATCCAACCTAAATTAAACTTCAAAACCAACAAAATATGAGTAGAATTTACCTAAAAATATGAGTAGAATTTACCTCTAACGATGAATTCGGATACATGTTGACCGGAGAGATCAAGAGAAATCGTAGTTGAATCAGGTGGATCGGAAAATATCGAGAGAGCACTAGGGTTCAATCGACAACCCATGAATCAATCGGCCGAATTAGGGTTTGCTCGAACTAGGGTTACTCAAAATAGGGTTTGCTTGAACTAGGGTTTCTTTGGAGAGAGAGAGTCGGGGATGGAGTCGACTAGGTCGAGGGGATGGAGTCGAGGAATTTTAAGGAGGAGGCATCGGCGAGATTTTCCTCCTCTCTCCCTGCGTTCAAGTAGGGAAAGGGGAAAAGAACCGAGTATATACATGAGTTTCTGCAGTGATTTTCACGTTCACTTTCTTTCTCATTTTCTTTCAAACCAAACAAGGTAAAGCTACTTTCTCTCAAACTTTTTTTCCTTTCCTCTACTTTTCCTTAAACCAAACAGAGCCTAAGGGTCTTTTCATATTCCTATAAGAGTTCTAGAGAACTCTATCACTTGTATTTTGCTGCACACATTTAAGGGTGAATTGTAAACAAGCTTTAGCTCAGAATCAAAGAAAATAGAAAATATTGCAGGAGCAGTAGCTCTGCGGATTTCAGCACTAGACTTTATTGTAGTTTACTACTTTATAGATGTAGACAGTGCAGAATTCTTAATCATTCACAAAGAAATTGCTAGCATCAAGATAAAATAGAGAAGAGAGAAGCAAATTTCTCAAAAGAGAATGAGGAATAAGTATCTTATACTTGCATGAATGTTGAAGAGAAATCTGAAAAGGTATGATTTCTTGATAGTGGTTGCAGTAGTCATATGATCCGGGAACAAGGAACTTTTCTCAAGCTTGATGAAAGTGTCTCAAATGAAGCCACTCTTGAAGATGGTAAATCTAAAAGTATTCGAGGAAAAGGAGTCATCGCTGTTAGCTCCAAATCTGGTGATAGAAAGTACATCCATCATGTTCTTTATGTACCAAATTTAGCCCACAATTTGCTGAGTGTTGGGAGCTTCTTCAAAGAGGTTATCAGGGTTTTCTTTGACTATAATGAGCGTAAGATCATTGACAAGAAGAAAAATGTCATCATGGCAAGAGTTAAGATGACTCAAAATAAAGTTTTTCCTCTTGTTATGCCACAATCTAGCAAGCTAGCATTGAAGAGTGAAAGCCTTAATGAATCCTATTTATGGCATCTTCGCTATGGGCATCTTAATCAAAAGGGGCTACAGTTGTGGAAACAGAGGAATATGGTGCTTGGGCTTCCTCAAACTAGCAGAAAAGATAAAGTTTGTGAAGGGTGCATTTTTAGAAAGATGCATCGCCTACCATTTCCAAAGACGGCTTGGTGAGCTAAAGCTCCTCTAGAGCTTGTGCATGCTGATATTTTCGGGCCTACGAGGATTCCATCACTTGGTAACAAAAGATACTTCCTATTGTTTGTTGATGATTACACTCGTATGATGTTGATTTATTTTATTCATAAAAAATCAGATGCTTTTACTATTTTTATGGAGTTTAAAGCTTTCGTTGAAGGGAAAAGTGGCTATTAAATGAAGACATTGAGAACCGATCATGGTGGAAAGTTTATATATCAACTGTTGGGATGCGGGGACACGCCCACACGTCGCGGAAGCGATATCACCCGAGACAAGGCTCTGATTATATTCCCGTTTCACAAAGGAAATAAGAATAGAAAGTAAAATATCTCAACAAAGTGAGATATATACTCTTCCTCTCAACAGTACTAGGACTGAATCAAGAAAACCTACAAAAAATAGCCAATCCGCTTGAGCGATAAAGACACGAGATTTCGTGGTTCGGCAAACTTGCCTACGTCCACGGGAGGGGGTGAGGGGAGATTCGACTATGAAGAAGATCACCGATGACTTGTACAATCCACAAGCTCGTCCCAAAGATAAAGCTTTGATTTTTTACCCAAAAGAAATTGACCTCTCTCTTATAGAATCTCTCAAAGCTCTCTCTTTTTCTCTCTCTAGCCGCTGCCAAAAACCCTAGTTTTTTTCTCCCACAAATTCCACACCTAAACCCTAGGTTTAATTCCCTATTTATAGGGAATTAAGAAATAACTTTCCTTTTTTATTTTTAGCGGGACAAAACTTCGAGCGGCTTTTGTGTCGCAACGCGACTTGATGGGGCCCCCGATGCGTTCACAATTCTCCACCTCGTACATCATTTGATAAACCTCAAATTTTGGACGAACACCAGAAGAACACCGCGAACATTACTAGAGAGATCTCCATCACCAAACCAGGCCATCAATGCTTGCGCTATCTTTGCGGTACTACATTCACCCTAGCAGGGATCAAGCTAATCGTAGTTTTGCAATTCTTCATATAATCTCCACCTCACCCCATCACCGCCCCGAAGGGCCATGCCCTCTTGGGCAGATCAACACGGGCTGATATAAAGCAAGTCCAAGAAATGCTTAAACTTGCTACCTGTGACCACCTTGGTTAACATGTCTGCGGGATTCTCATTCGTGTGCACCTTCATGAGAGAAACATCGCCTTTCTCTATGACATCTCGTACGAAATGAAACCTGACATTGATATGCTTGGTACGAGCATGATGAACTTGATTCTTCGCCAAGTGAATTGCACTCTGACTGTCGCACCACAAGTTCACGTTCTCCTGCTCAATCCCCAAATCATCTAGAAGACCCCACAACCACAATGCTTCCTTCACTCCTTTGCCATGGCCATGTACTTTCGACTCTGTAGTAGAAAGTACCACTGTGCTGTAACATCGATCGCCAACTAACGAGCCCCATGTATCCCGAATACATGACCGGTGAGTCGATCGCCGCCTATCTAGATCGCCCGCATAATCGAGTCCACAAATCCATCAATCTAACACGTTTCTCCACCAAAACACGGACCGTGTATTAGCGGTACCCTTTAAGTACCTCGGGACCCACTTCCTTTGCTTCTCGGTCGCCTTTCGGTTCGCCATGAATCTCGATCCTGTGACCGCTGTGAAATATCTAGGAGTGTACACACCATTCGCGTACATTGGCGCCAACCGCACTAGCATAGGGAACCGCTCCATATCGCCTTCTCTTCGTTGTAGTGGGAGATTGTTTACCGAGAAGCCTAAAGTGTGGAGTCAATGGAGTCACCACCGACTTAGCACTTTGCATCCGAACCTCACGATCACCCGCCTATGTAGCCCTTCTCGACTAAGAACAATCACGGTTCACCCGCTCTATTTTAATTTTCATACCCGGTATTTTCCTAGCGGCCCATGTCCTTCATCTCAACTCTTTACCAAGTTGAGATTTCAGCCTATCTATCTCCACCCTGCTCTTAGAAGCAATAAGCATGTCATCCACATACAAAAGGAGATAGACATAATTACCTCCACGAAGCTTCCGAATGTAAATGCAACAATCATAGTCGCCGAAAACCCATGCTTCAAAGATGAAGGAGTCAAATCGCTTGTACTCTTGTCGGAGATTGCTTCAACCATCTGATGATTTCTTCAAACGACACACATGATCCTCCTTGTCCTCAACCTTGTAGCCCTCAGTTGATGCATGTAGATCTCTTCATCCAAGTCTCCGGTACAAGAAGGCCGTTTAACATCGAGTTGTTCCACTCAAGATCACCATGAGCAACAATACTCAATAGCACTGAATAGAAGTGTGTTTCATCACCGGAGAAAATATCTCATTGTAATTCACACCCTCTCTTTGTGCAAACCCTTAGCCACTAGCCTTACCTTGTACCTTGTACCACCGAGCTCGAAAGATCTTCCTTTTTTATACACCCACGCATAACCAATAGCTTTTCTTCCTACGCAATGGGTCCACCTCCCATGTTTGGTTCTTCCAAGATATTCCATCTCTTCCTCCATCGCAGCCAACCAACTCTCACTATCCTTGTCGAATAGCTTCCTTGAAGGAGACTGCGTCCTCCTCCACCGAGCGATTCAACTTAATTAACCTCGCCCATAGTGCTTGAGGGGATTGATCACCCCAGCTTACGTACATGCTTGTATGCTTGCCTTGGCCTAGTGGAAGCCAAACTATCCTCGAAATGCTATTATTGTAGTGCTGTGTATTCTCTGTTGAACCTCCTCCCGCCAAGCTCATCATCTACCTGACTTCCCACTTGAACACGACTAGAACCTGGTTGGTTTTTAGGTTCTATTTTAATAACCTGAGACTTAGAAGTCTCATCAGTCCTAACACCATCATCCTTGGGCGCCCTAGCAATCATGGATTTCTCATTAAAGGTAACATCCCTGCTGATCACGAATTTCAAATCTTCCGTACACCAAAGGCGATAGCCTTTTACGCCCTTCGCATATCCCAAGAATATTGCCTTCTTGGCCATCGCGTCAAGCTTTCCCTCGTTGACTTGATAGTAGGCGGTACATCCGAAAATTCTGAGCCTATCATAATCTGCATGCTCCCCCGACCACACCCTATAGAGTGTATCACCATCCAATATCGAATGTGGTGAACGGTTCACGATGTAACAAGTCAGACACCACTTCGCCCACCATTCGTTGCCCAATCCGGTATGATCGCATACTCATTGCTTTCTCCGCAATGTTGGTTCGATCTCTCTGCGACCCCATTCTGCGTGGTGTTGACTGGTGTCGGTGTCGAACAATTCCCTCGATCACGAGAACTCCTTGAAAGTACCATCACGTATACTGCTGTGCCGTTATCGGATCTCGGTGTCTTCAATTTCTTTCCGGTCTGTTCTCAACCATTGCTCTCCACTTCTTGAATGTCTCGAACACCTCATTCTTATGCTTCAAAAAGTAAATCCAAGCATACCTCGAATATTCATCTATGAACGAGACATAATATCTGGAACCACCCTTAGAAGTGGTCTGAGCCGGACCCCAAACATCCGTGTGCACATAATCTAGTATCCCTCTGCTCTTAGACTTGCTTCTCATAAACTGAACCCTGTGTGACTTTTCATACACACAATCCTCACAAAATCCATGCTAGGTTCCTTGATTCTTGTGAGACCCTCTTTACCAAGCGAACTAGACCCTTCTCGACATATGCCCAAGCCTATGCCATAACCGTGTGTGCTCACATGGGTCTCTACCACTTCGCCGGTTCCAACCCATTTGCATCTCCGTCACGTGTTACTAAGAGAGTATAAATTACCGTGACGAACACCCTTCATCACTATAAGGGAACCCCGAACAACCTTCTTCACTCCGTTCTCGTAATAATTTTGCAACCGCCGAGTCCAATGCACCAACCGAGATAAGATTCTTCCGCAAGTCGGGAACATGCCTCACATCCGTCAAGGTTCGAACCACTTCATCATGCATCTTGATTTTGATATTACCAAGCCCTACCGTTTTACAAGCATGGTTGTTTTCCATCAATACAGTTCCACCATCAATGCCTCTGTAGGTAGTAAATCACTTCCTATTTGGACACATATGGTAAGAGCAACCAGAATCAAGTATCCACTTCCCTGAGATATCCTCGCCACCCGTGACGACATATTACTCCTTATCGCTCCCTTCCTCTGAAACGTAGCTCGCCTCTTCCTTGCCCTCTCTTCTCTCAGTCTTGTTGTTGTTCTTCTTTCCACCTACTCTCTTATTTGGACAGTCGACCTTGAAATTGCCAATTTCACCGCATTTGAAACACGATTTTCCCTCAAGAGGTCTCGATTTAGATCTAGACTTTCCTCCCTTGCCTTTTCCTCGCTCATTGCTCCTTCCTCTAGCAAACAATCCCTGCGCTTGTTCTTTGTTACCACCAGTAGTCATGTCACTAGTTACAATCTTCCGAAGGTCATCCGCTAGAAGCGCCGTTCTAGTCTCATCCATCTTCAAATTATCTCCTACAAGCATCAGTATTTGCACCAGGTTCTCATAAGACTTCGGCAGAGACAGAAGTAGTAGAAGCGTCTGATCCTCATCTACAACTTTCACATCTATGTCTTTCAAGTCTGATATGATCCTATCAAACTTGTTGATGTATTCCCGGATTGATCAGCCCTCCTCCATCTTGCAAGTATACAATTTAGATTTTAAATAGATCCGGTTCGTTAGACTCTTCATCATGAAGGTACTTTCTAACCACCACACAAGCAGTCAAGTACCTCTCCATCTACCAAGAAAGCTACATCCCTTTCAAGGCATAGGATAATCGACCGCCGCCTTATCCTCCCAATCCTCATCGGACATATCCTTGTGCTTCTTCTCTTTCCAGCCAAAGCCTTGTGCAATTTTTGCGAAATCAGTGAGTTTTTCATCTGCATCCTCCAATAGGAAAAATCATTCTTCCCATTGAACTTTTCAATCTCGAATTTTCCCACTTTGACCAATTTACTGGTAGACGCCATTCTCCGTTTGTATTAATAAACCTGCTTCTCTCAGAAATTACCGAGCACCACCTCAAACTAGAAGCTACACTATTCCAATCTGAATAACAGCTCTGATACTAATTTTTGGGATGCGGGGACACGCCCACACGTCGCGGAAGCGATATCACCCGAGAGAAGGCCCTGATTATATTCCCGTTTCAAGAAGAAAACAAGAATAGAAAGTAAAATATCTCAACAAAGTGAGATATCTACTCCTCCTCTCAACAGTACTAGGACTGAATCAAGGGAACCTACAAATAATAGCCAATCATGCAGTAAACAGTAAGGACACGAGATTTACGTGGTTCGGCAAACTTGCCTACGTCCACAGGAGAGGGTGAGGGGAGATTCGACTATGAAGAAGAACACTGACGACTTGTACAATCCACAAGCTCGTCCCAAAGATAAAGCTTTGATTTTTCACCCAAAAGAAATTGACCTCTCTCTTGTAGAATCTCTCCAAGCTCTCTATTTTTCTCTCTCTAGCCGCCGCCAAAAACCCTAGTTTTTTTCTCCCACAAATTCCACACCTAAACTCTAGGTTTAATTCCCTATTTATAGGGAATTAAGAAATAACTTTCCTTTTTGTTTTTCAAGCAGACAAACGCTGGCTTTTGTGTCGCAGCGACACTTCGTATGGCCCCCACATGCGTTCACATCAACCCTTCATGGACTATTGCAAGAAAGAAGGTAGTCAGAGGCAGCTAACAATTAGTAGGAGTCCACAACAAAATGGCATTGCTGATAGGAAGAATCGCACAATTGTTGAGATCGCAAGAAGCATGCTCAAAGGAAAAAGCCTTCCAAATAGCCTCCGGGCTGAAGCAGTACATTCAGCCATTTATATTCTGAATCGATCTCTTAAAAGGCTGTCCGGAATAAGACGCCATTTCAGGCTTGGAATGGGTTTGAAAGCCCATTGTAAGCCATTTGAAAGTCTTTGGCTATATTGCCTATGCTTTGAATAAGTCTCTGAACATAGATAAATTTGATGAGGAGGGAGAAACATTTTTGTTCATGGGCTACAGTGACGAAACTAAAGGCTATAGAATACTGAATCCACAAACCAAGAAGGTGGTTGTGTCCAGAGAAGCTATATTTGATGAGTTGGCTGAATGTGAATGGAATAATTCAAGCCAAACACCAATTAGATCCAAAGATTTTGCTCCTCTAACTAGTCCAGGTGCTGTCCAACCTAATCATTCTACAAATCCAAATGTTTGTTCATCAAATAGTTCATTACAAAATCCAAATTCAGATTCCAATGCTTCAAGTGATGAACATGATTCAACCAGTCTACATGAGACACCTCCTTCTCTGCCTTTGAGACAATCTTCGAGAATTAGTTGTCCACCAGACCGCTATGGAGATTCAGATGTCATGAGGCTTATGCAGACATCAGTCAAGCTATTGAATTTGCTTTGCTTGCTTGTGAACCACAAAACTTTGATGAGGCAGCAAAGAAATGACCATGATCGAGAAGAACAGAACTTAGGAGCTTGTTGAGCTTCCATCGGGCAAAGATGTTATAGGCCTCAAACGGGTTTATAAGACAAAGTCGAATGAAGATGGAAGTATCCAAAAGCACCAGGCACGTCTAGTTGCAAAGGGCTATGCACTACAACATGGAGTTGATTTTAATGAGACTTTTGCACCCATGGCACGCATTGAGACCATCAGATTGGTCATCGCTATGGCAGCTCAGTTAGAGTTACAAGTTTTCTAGCTTGATGTGAAATCAGCCTTCCTCAATGGAGAGCTAGAGGAGGAAGTTTATGTCAGCAGCCACAAAGATACGAGTTGCTAGGCAAAGAGGACAAAGTTTGTTGCTTAAGAAAAGCTCTTTATGGCTTGAAACAAGCGCCTAGAGCCTGGAATAGCCGAATTGATTGCTATTTCCAATAGCATGGCTTCAATAAAAGTCCAAGTGAGTCTTCACTTTATGTGAAGAGAAATGACCAAAATTTCTCATCATATGTCTGTATGTAGATGACTTAATATACACAGGGAATGATCCAAAGATGATGGCAGATTTCAGAGGATTCATGATGAAGGAGTTTGAGATGATAGATTTGGGTCTCATGAAGTACTTCCTTGGCATTCAAGTGAAGCAAGCTAAGGGAGAGATTTTATCTCTCAAGAAAAGTACATTGATGATTTATTGAAGAAATTTCAGATGACAAATTGCAAACCAATGACTGCTCCGATGGCTACAAGTGAGAAGCTAAGGTAGGATGATGAAGCAAAGAAAGTTGATGCAAGCTTGTACAAGAGCCTAGTTGGACTGTTGTTGTACTTAACTCATACAAGGCCTGATATTACGCAAGCTGCGAGCATGGTTTCCAAATTCATGAATGAGCTAAGCAATCTCCATTATGCTGCTGCAAAGAGAATTCTTTGGTATCTTCATGGTACTAGAAAACTTAGCATCAAATACTTGAAAGAAAAGGAAAGTGCACTAGTTGGATACACTGACAGTGATTGGGCAGGTTCTACGGGTGATAGAGAAGGAACTTCAACATATGTGTTTTGTTTGAGTTCAAATATGATTTTGTAGAGCTCAAAGAGGCTTCAAATGATGGCTTTGTCTTTAGCTGTAGCAGAATAAACTACAGCTACGGAAGTGGCTTGTGAGGCAATTTGGTTGAGGAGGATAATTGCATATTTGGGCCAAAAGCAAGAGAAGCGTACAACTATTTTCTGTGACAATATGTCTGCAATTGCCAAGACAAAATTTTGGTGTTTCATAATAAAATAAAGCACATTGAACTTCGACATCATTTCATCAGAGGCTTGGTGAACAAAGGAGAAATTCAACTAGAGTTTATCAACACCAATGACCGGCCAGCAGACATGCTTACTAAAGCAGTTACATCTGAAAAGTTTGAGAAGTTTAAGGCTCTATTGAAAATTACAAATTAAGAGGGGGAATTTGTGAGATAATATGTAATTTTCAAAGATATTCTCTGGTATTGTTAATGCAGTCAAAAGTGTAAAAAAGTCTAGAGTCTAGGTTTTAAAAGTTAGTCTTCAAAAGAGTATTAAGTGGTGTCAATTTCCTAGAGTCTTTATTAAGGGTCTTTTCATATTCCTAGAAGAGTTCCAGAGAACTCTATCACTTGTATTTTGCATCAGACTTGCAAGGGTGAATTGTAAGCAAGCTTTTAAGCTCAGAATCAAAGAAAAGAAAAAAAAATATTGCAGGACAGCAGCTCTGTAGATTTCAGCACTATACTTTGTTGTTCTTTACTACTTTTTAGTCGTTAAACACTTTTATTTTTCTTATCCCAAACCCACCATACTTCCATCTGCCTCCAACAATTATTATAGCACATGCAAATGCACGTATGACAACAATTAAATTTTCTGTGCATAACATTTTGAGCATGTAAAATCTAATTAAGACTATGATTGCAATATAATTTTTAGGAGTTTGTATCAAAGAAAAAGTAGTAACTGTTCTTTCATGGTGAGATTGTAAAATTGAAACAATCATCTCTTTT
The DNA here is from genome assembly GCA_012295165.1 of Asparagus setaceus. NCBI lineage: Eukaryota > Viridiplantae > Streptophyta > Magnoliopsida > Asparagales > Asparagaceae > Asparagus > Asparagus setaceus. The sequence goes on along the minus strand of CM022704.1, from coordinate 28,281,205 downwards.
ATCTTATACTTTTTATTTTCCAAGTTCTAACTCAGCAGTAAGGTGAATCATAAAGGGTATTTTCACAAAACTTCTTGAACTTTTTTGGGGGCCCTTTTTTTGAAATTTGGGTGTCGTAGAAAGCACCCTGAACTTTAAAATTTTCTTATTGATTTTTCTATTTGTAATTTGCAAATAACTAAAATTTTCTTAAAAGAAAAATCTTTAAAGTCAGTCATTTGCCATTTGTAGATAATGTGCCCCCTTTCTCCAATTGAGTATTTTTTCCTCTCAACAAAAGTTTATTTATTTACAAATTAAAGGAAGAGAAAGTCTAATTTCAAGGTGGTTTTGTGAGGCAGTCCAAAGTTTAGGGTGTTATGCATAAAACCCCCCAGAATTCAGGAAGGTTTTGTGAAATTAATCTAATTATAAATGTTATTGTGTAATTTTTACTTCTTTTCTTCTAAAGTGGAGTTAATAAATCAAAATGACATCTGTGTAGTTATCTAATTGAGATACTTTTTCTTTGAATTTTACCATAAAATTTCACAGGTAATTGAAACTAGCTTTCATATTAGTAGTGAAGTAGTTAATTTGTACCATCTTTTCTACTTTTTTTTGTGTTTCAAATTTAAAAAGGTGCTCCTTAAGATTTTAGAACCGTATAGTTTTGAATGAAAATGGAATCTTGAATTCGAGATATTATTTTGAATGGAAATGAAATCTTGAATTCAAGATATTCCCTTGATTGTTTGGCGTCACACCTCATAGAAACGGAACATTGTACACACTATCAAAAATAATTAGTTTTAGAATTGTGAAATATTGATGTGACTTTAACAAAATCTAATGAAACTGTTTATTTAACACATCTATTTTACAAAGTGCACCCCTATCTCAAGGTAAAGGATAAAAGAAGGTGATATGCAAGAAGACATAAAAGAGTGAGATTAGTAATAGAGGTGGTAAGTTGTGGAAATGACAAATTTGCCCTTAACAAAAGAACTATGAATGAAGGAATGAAGGACATTTTTCTAAAAGTTGATACCCTCACTTGGTTTTAATATATTAGCATAGAGAGTAGCTATTTTTCCAATTTTTATGGAAATTTACAAAAAGAATAAACAACAATACAACAAGTTTTATCCCAAAACTTTGGGATCAACTATATGACTCTTACGTTTCCATTTAGTTCTTCTAAGAGTTGTATCCTCCATCAAGTTAATTATTGTCATATGTAAAGAAAATAGAAAAGACAAAAGATCATTATTCATCTAATCCTAACCTCTTTTAAATAGAGATTTGGAGGAGATTATAAAATAGGTATGAGATAAAATCATATCTAATCACATCTCATAGTATCTTAATAATATTTCATAATATCTACTAAATTTACTAATACCAAATTACTAATAATATCTAATACTTCCCTCAAGCCGAGCATATATACTATATATGCCTAGCTTATTACAAATGGGAACAAAACAGCTAGTTTCAAGAGCTTTGGTAATGTCATCTTTGTCTAGAATACTTGAAGATGTCAACAATCAAAATATTATAGTTACAGCAGTAGAAACCCTAAGTGGGTAAGCCAGTAGAAAAAATCCTAAGCGAGTCAGCTAATAGAAATCTATGCGGGTAAGCTAGTAAAACCCTTGGGCGGGTCAGCTAGTAGAAACTATAGTCCGTGCCAAGAGAAACCCTAAGTGGGTAAGCCAAGAGAAAAATCCTAAGCGAGTCAGCTAATAGAAATCTATGCGGGTAAGCTAGTAAAACCCTTGGGCGGGTCAGCTAGTAGAAATTATAGTCGGGTACGCCAGTAGAAACCCTATGCAGGTAAACCAGAAATTCTAGGCGGGTAAGCCAGTAGAAATAATGTCGAAAGAGAACCATTGTCATCGCATATAACTACCAATAGTAACTCCCATTACTGTTCATCAAGTGAGCAGTAACCTCAATACTGTTCATCTCATGAACAATAGAATCCAACTTTTTTTATTGAGGTTATTTTGTGGAAAGTGTTTGATAAGATCTAGAAAACAATGATGCTGAAGTTGTTGATGTTGTTGAAGCCGTCATGCCCTCAAAGATATTGTTGTAGCCACCGAGGAGAGCATGAAGGCCATGCAAAACTCCCTCGACAGCCTCGACATCTAGAAAGATGGGAGAAGTTGCTAGGATCGAGTAGGCTCTGATACCATGTAAAGAAAATAGAAAAGACAAAACATCATTATTCATCTAATCCTAAGCTCTCTTAAATAGAGATTAGAAGGATATTATCAAATAGGTATGAGATAAAATCATATCTAATCACATCTCACAATATATCAACAATATCTCATAATATCTACTAAATCTACTAATACCAAATTATCAATGATATCTAACATCATATATCCTAGAATTATAATCCTACTTTTTCTTATTACATCCATTAATTATATTCTTATCATTTGTTTTTCTAATCCTTCTTCTTGTTACCACCATTAATTATAATCTTATCATTTTTTCTTAATCGATGTAGTTGGATGAGGGAGACGACATCTAGGAGACGGTTGTTTACGGTAGAGGATGCTGATGGCGACAATGAGGAGGCGGAAGGAATGGGAGAGGAGGAGGAGAAGAGGAGGGAGTCATTGTGGATGGAGTAGACCCAATGAATGAGGGAGAGGACAGAGAGGGGGCGGCGACGGTCAGCGACAGAGAGGAGAGAGAGCGGAGAGGAGGCGGTAAAGGTGGTCAGGGGCAAAGAGAAGGGAGAGGAGTTCAGAAGGGAGAGAGGAGAGGGGTATAATGTTCATTCAAGAAAAAAAGTTAAAGAAAACGAAATATTTCCCATCTATTTTAATACCAACTAATTAGAGGGACTGATATAAGGACATTAAGGCAATTTGGGGACTAATACGAAGATATGAGAGACTAGTGTCAAAATACTAATAATTTATGGGACTAATATCTAAAAACACATTTCTAAATTAATTAATTCTCTCTTTCTTAGTAGGAGAATCTCTAAATTATTAGGTTCTCATTTCTTATCCTATTTTTAGTGTATATACGCCTATTTTCTCAATTCTGCTATTAATTTACATATCGTTTCCTAATTGTTTCATATTGTAATCCATTAACAAAACATATTATATTAGTAACGTAGTCAACTATACACGTTTAAGCCATGAAGATAGACATTTCATAATAATTGGGATCATTGAACGTATAATTTACTCCCACATCTCTCTTTTTCTAACTACGTGTATTACATTATTCACTAATTCAATCCACCCAAAAACAAATCCGCAAAGCTCTCCATCTGCTCCACATCAAACGAAACTGACACTAGCTCCTCCCTCCCGCCAACTAAAGCAAACTCCCCATCAAGATTCATCGACACTGACTCGAACCTCTCCGGTCCACCCCACCCGAAATCAGCCCCATAAACCCTAAACCTCGGCGATGCAGTTGCATTAACAAGCCTATATATCCAACGGCGCCATTGATTGAAGCTCAGCAATCCAATCCTCACAGTCACTCAACGGATCCTTCAGAATGTTAACTATCGAGTAGCGTATCACAGTGCAAGCATTAACTAAGCCTTCTTTTGAGGTGAGTTCGCAGGCTGAAGTTCTGGCGAAGACCCCGTGGACGCACGTGCCGAAATAGTTATTGGGAATTGGTGGGTTCAGTCGGGATCGGCAGTCCATGAGGAAGAAGAAGACTAGCTCGACGTTGGGGTCGAAGGACTTGGTTCGGGCTATGGAGGTCCAGACGTGGGCCGAGATGGCTATGAATGTCGATGGCATGTTGCAATGTTCTTGTAATTTTGTACTGGCTCGCTGCTTTAGAGACTGAACTGCTTTCGCGTCGACTGTGAAAGTTCGCCGGATAAGATGAAGTTGCTCTTCTTTTACTTCGATTGGATCAAGGGAAAGCTTGTCTGTTGAAATGATGATAAAGATTAATAATTAAAAGCATTAATCTCACAAGTGAAGTCGCACGTGCATCATGCACGTCACATAGAAAAATGGTAACAATGTAAATTGATATAAGGCTTTGGTACACTATGAAAGTACATGTTGAGAAATATTCTAATGCAGTGAATTAGAGATCGAGAGTGAAATTTTCTTCCCCCTGATCATTGGGCATATTTATGATTAATTATGCAGTGCGATACAGAAACAAATATATTAAACACCAAATCTTACGTTGGGAAGATTGGGTGCCAAACTCTGAAGAAATTTTCGTGCAATTTCATCGTCTGTGGGATGCTTGATCATGGTTCGATCATACGATGGTTTGTGGGTGTTGATCGATAATTCAATGCCGTTCATCTTTGCCATACATGAACTACTCCATGCTTACTATGAACTGCACCAGAGCTTTGCCATCAACCACCGAGTGATGGGCAGAATATCCAGTGCTTATTCCGCCAGATTTGAATCTTGTCACCTATGTGAAAGGTGAAAAAAAAATTGAAATAAAATGGAAGTATAAGAATATGAGTTCACAGTTTTCATTGAATCAAAATATACAAGTAAATCGCAAATACACTACCAAATCATTTGTACCTCGTCACAACAGATTGTAATTAAAAGGATAAGTTACATAATGAACCCCCCTAAAGTCCGTGGGATTAGAAAAGGTCCGGATCAGGTATCAAAAGTGACAGCTTAATCCTGCAATTTCTATTTTTACAATTTTTAAAAGATTTTTCTCTTATATAAACGCGTAAAGTTGAGAATTGATTATTTCAACAAAAGAATTGATGACAACGTACTAGAACCTGAAAATAAAGGGGTAATATCAATTTGAAAATCATATAAGTTCTCTGCAATGACAACAAACCATAAGCGGAGTTTTTTGAATTTATCCATAAAAATATAAAAGCAATGGAAATATATATGTATTTCCTAGTATTAATATTGATCGACTAGCGATTTGACTTACCTGTACTGCAAATACAGGAAACGGCAAGATACTGACATCAATTCCGGGTACCAGTTTCTTGAAAGATCCAACATCATGGATCTCACTAGTTGTAAGTCGTCGGATGTCAAAATCCGCCTCAGCTTCGATGAAGGTAACATTTGGTTCGGAGAAGTCTATTTGGACATCCCCGGTGGAGGGGATGTAAGTGAGTTTCCCGGCAAGTGGTAAGTAATTAACGCAGCGAGGAAGTAAAAACCTCGGAATTCACCAAGGGTTGTTCTCTGAATCCACAAAGAACGATTTCCTAATCCACGAAGAGCTTCGAATCCATGAAGAAGTATTAAAGAGGAAATTTTATTGATAAAAAAAGATATGCCTCTAGGGCTTACAAGACACTGTTTAAATAGAAAATAAACAAGACTCCTACTATGACTCGAACTTTACTAAAAATAGAAACAAGACTTCTAATTGACCCGAACTTTATCAAAAATAGAAATAAGAAAACTATCCTTAAAAGACTCTCTATGATTAGAGAAGTAATTCGGTCAAATTTAGAATCAAACCGGATTTGCTTCCTAATCAAAACAGACTCCTAAAACATTACTAAAAATAGTAAAAAACTGACAAAAACCCAGATATCTCTCAATCCGGAAGGAATTTGGTGAAATGGACGGCAGCAAACTGAATATAGGTGGGTTTGGTTGACTCCGTCTCGAAAAAAAAGCGATTTCAAAAAAAAATCGTCCAAATCCGACTTACAGTTTGAAAGTTACGTCATGTTCTTCGTTGCAAGATATTTTCCTCGGCCGGGTCCGCGTTTGGGCTTGTGACGGTCCCGTTTCTCCATGAATATGTCCACAACACGTTCTACATCAGTCTCCCTTGCTTGAAAAGAGCTCGACCCCGAGCTTATATTCGCATGAAAAGTCATTCCTTCTGGCGGATAATACTTAAACAAATCTGCAACATTGAAACTAGGAGAAATCGCCAAATCTGCAGGAAGGTCAACGACATGAGCATTTCCACTAATCTTCTTCAGTATTTTGCACGGACCATACTTTTTATTCTTCAGCTTGTTGTAGGTGCCCACTGGAAAACGCTCCTTTCGCAGAAATACCATCACCATGTCTCCCTCCTCAAACACCTTCTTCTTCCTGTATTGATCAGCATCCGCCTTATATTTAGCATTAGACTTCTCTATCTTCTCTTTTACTTCCTGTTGGATAGCACGTATCTTTTCAGCCATATGATCTGCAGCAATACTCTGTCCGAAGCTTAGGCAATGGAGCTAGATCAAGATAATGGTTCGAAGCCTTCCATATACAATCACAAAGGGAGCTTTGCCTGTAGTTCGACTCTCCATTCAGTTATAAATAAATTCAGCATGTGCCAGAGTAAGATCCCACTGCTTTGGACGATCGCCAGAGATGGATCTAAGAAGGTTACCGAGAGTGCGATTTACTACTTCAGTTTATCCGTCCGTTTGATGGTGATAAGCAGTACTGAATTTAAGTGAAGTATTGAATCGCTGCCACAATGTCCTCCAAAAGTGGGATAAGAACTTTGAATCACGATCAGATGTGATGGATTTTGGCACTCCATGAAGGCGAACTATCTCTCGAAAGAAAAGATTGACAATGTAGCTAGCATCTGCTGTCTTCTTGCAAGGAATAAAGTGTGACACCTTTGAAAATCTGTCAACAACAACAAAAATAAAATCCATGCCTCGTTGGGTTCGAGGAAGTCCCAACACAAAGTCCATCGAGATATCATGCCATGGCGCATCAGGAACAGGTAAGGGTTATACAATCCTGTATTTTGGGACTGTCCCTTAGCAACTTGACAAACTGGACAACGCCACACATATTTTTCTGTCCCCTTCTTTAGATGAGGCCAGTAATATCGCTCTTCAATGGAAGCAATAGTCTTATCACGCCCCAAATATCCTCCTAGCCCGCCAACATGAAGGTCTCGTATTATCTGCTCTCTCAATGAACTTTGGGGTATGCACAACTGATCTCCATGAAATAAATAGCCATCCTGGATATGAAAACCTCTGACTAATTGCTTTTGTTGGCCATCGTTCCAAATCTCCTTAAAGTCTTCATCCTCTGCATATAGCTTCTTCAAGTATTCAAATCCAGTCACTTCTACCTGCAAAGTCACCAACAAACCAGCTCTCCGACTGAGTGTCTGCAACTTTATTCTGCTGCCCCTACTCGCACTTCAAAACAAAGGTAAAATGCTACAGAAACGCTATCCAACGAGCATGCATACGGTTGATGGTAGTCTGACTATTGATGGACTTCAAAGCCTGATGGTCAGTATTAAGAAGAAACTCCCGTGAGATTAAATAATGCTCCCAATGTTTCAAAGACTGAACTATGGCATACAACTCCAGCTCATATGTAGTCCACTTCTTTCGAGCTTCACTGAGTTTCTCACTATAGAAAGCAATTGGACGCCCTTCTTAAGATAGAACACCACCAATTCCTATGATGGACACATCACAATCAACTTCAAACACCTTTTGAAAATCTGGAAGGGCAAGTACTGGTGCTGTGGATAACTTCTCCTTGATTAATGCAAAGCTACGGTCCGCATCTTCTCTCCAATTAAACTTGTCTTTCTTCATGTATTCAGTAATAGGTGCCACAATGCTGCTGAAATTTCTAACAAATCTCCTGTAGAAAGTGACTAGGCCATGAAAACTACGAACTTCGCTGACGGTCTTCGGCGTAGGCCAATCTCGAATAGCACGCACCTTCTCTTCATCAACATGGATGCCCTCTGCACTGATGACAAAGCCCAAGAACAATAGGCTACTGGTCATAAAGTTGCACTTCTTCAGATTGATGTACAACTTGTTCTGCTGCAAAATCGTTAGTACCTCCCTCAAGTGGTCCAGATGCACGGACTCTGTCTGGCTATAAATCAGGATATCATCGAAATAAACTACAACGAACTTGCCGATAAAGGATTTTAATACCTGATTCATCAACCGCATGAAAGTGCTAGGAGCATTGGAAAGGCCAAAAGGCATGACCAACCACTCATACAAGCCTTCTTTTATCTTGAAGGTAGTCTTCCACTCATCTCCTTCTCTAATCCGAATTTGATGATAACCACTCTTGAGGTCAATTTTGGAGAATACTTTTGATCCAGATAACATATCCAGCATGTCTTCCAGGCGAGGGATAGGAAATCGATACTTCACGGTAATCTTATTGATAGCCCTACTATCCACACACATGCGTCACTCTCCGTTCTTCTTTGGGACAAGTAACACTGGCACGACACACGGACTCATGCTAGCTCGAATGAGGCCTTTCTGTATGAGTTCGTCCACTTATTTTTGCAAGATCTCTCCTTCCTTCGGGCTCATCCAATAGTGTGGCAGGTTTGGTAAGCGTGATCCAGGGATGAAATCAATTTGATGTTGGATGTCTCGAAGGAACGGTAACTCGGAAGGCAGCTCGTCAGGCATAACTGCGTCAAATTGTTGCAAAAGGGTCTGGACTTCAGGTGGAATTTTGGTGGAGGCAGAATCCTCTTTTCCTGAAACAACAAGAGCATAAATCTCGTCATACTGTTTCACATCTTTCTTAAAATCTTCATTGTTAACTAAAAACGCCTTCTTTTCAGCAACATCTATTTTGATTGACCCCTTCTCAGTAAGAGGCAGGAGCACAACTCGGCGACCATCCTTCTTAAAGATATAAACATTATCCTTCCCCCTGTACGTGGCATCAACATCAAACTACCATGGCCTGCCTAACAGCATATGACAAGCGTCCATCTCTACTACATCGCACATCACCTCATCAACGTAATTACGGCCAATGAAAAAAGACACCCGACACACCTCATCGACCTGTACGTCATTACCCTTACGAATCTAGCCAATCTTGTAAGGGGCAGGATGTTTCTCTGTCTTCAAACCTAATTTCTCTACCATGCACCGAGAGATAATATTCTCACTACTGTCACTATCAATGATGACATAACAAGTCTTCTGTTTCACGGTGCACCTTGTGCGAAAGATATTATGCCTCTGGGGTGGTTCTTTTGTCTTTGGAGCCAATAATAATCGTCGCACAACACACGAGAGTTGGTCCCCATCATCAGCACCCACTCCTTCATGGCCGTAGTCTTCAGCGTCATCTTGGTCTATATCCTCCTCTTCATGATCCACCATATTCACAGCACCTCTTTTAGGGCACTGATTGGATCGATGACCAGGTTGACCACATCGATAGCACTTGATTGGATCGGGTTTGGCATATGGATTTGGTGGTGTAGCCTTCTTGGTCACGTTGTCGCCGGTCCTGCACTTCTCACCGTAGAATCTTGATCGAAGCAATTGAAGATCGTTTGTTCCCGCCACGATTAAAACTCGTATAACCATCGGAGTTGCCCATGATCCTCTAGTATTCCGTCCAAGTTGCCGCTCCACCTTTTCGACTAGGCTAACTGTGTCTGCCAAAGTATATGTCTGCTGCAAAGACACACGATCCTGAATTACTATCCTCAATCCCCCAGTGTAACGAGACATCTGTTGGGACTCGCTCGCTTAAATTATTATGGATGACACCGATAAAACTCCTCCGTGTACTCATCAACTGTTCTTCCACCTTGTTTGCAATTCTGGTATTGTCCGAACAAGACTTGTTCATAGTCACCTGGTAGGAAACGGGCTTTCAGCAACTTCTTCATCTTCTCCCACTTATTGACCTTCGGCTTTCCTTGACGAGATCGATTCATGCATACTGATTCCCACCAAGCAGATGCTCCACCCTTAAGTCGGTAGGCCACCAACTTAACCTTTCATTTATCTGGGATCTCCATATACTCGAAAAACTCTCTACCTCTGCAACCCAACCAAGAAATTCTTCAATATGAAGTTGCCTGTTAAAAGATGGCAGATCCATCTTCATCTTGAATCCTCCAGCATCATAATTGTCCCGTCGACGGCGGTCTCTACGATCATAACCACGGCGTTGGGCTTCATAGTCATCACTGTCGCTGTTGAATTCGTCTTGTGGAGTCAGATCACGTCGTTGGCGACCATCAACGCGATTTTGGACTCCTGCCATGTTCAGACGCTCCAGTGCCGACGCAAGTCGATCTATAGTAGTCTTAATCTGATTAACATCGATCTTCAACTCATCGAACTCAGTTCGAGAAAAGGGGGCTTCGTCGCCTGCCATCGGATCGGAAGAACAAGTCTCTGATACCAATTAACGCAGCGCGGAAGTAAAAATCTCGGAATCCACCAAGGGTTGTTCTCTAAATCTACAAAGAACGATCGTCGAATCCATGAAGAGCTTCGAATCCACGAAGAAATATTAAAGAGGAAATTTTATTGATAAAAAAAGATATGCCTCTAGGGCTTACAAGACTCTGTTTAAATAGAAAATAAACAAGACTCCTACAATGACTCGAACTTTACTAAAAATAGAAACAAGACTTCTAATTGACCTGAACTTTACCAAAAATAGAAATTAAAAAACTATCCTTAAAAGACTCTCTATGATTAGAGAAGTAATTCGGTCAAATTTGGAATCAAACCGGATTTGCTTCCTAATAAAACAAACTCCTAAAACATTACTAAAAATAGTAAAAAACTGACAAAAACCCTTCTATCTCTCAATCCGGAAGGAATTTGGTGAAATGGACGGCAGCAAACCGAACATAGGTGGTTTGGTTGACTCCATCTGATTTTAAAAAAAAACGTCCAAATCCGACTTACAGTTTGAAAGTTACGACTTGTTCTTCGTTGCAAGCTATTTTCCTTGGCCGGGTCCACGTTTGGGCTTGTGACGGTCCCGTTTCTCCATGAATATGTCCGCAACACGTTCTACATCAGTAATCAACAAGAGTGGCGGAAAGTGAAGATTTGAGGAACTCAATAAGTGATGAAAATGAGATATTAATGTTGGTATTGGAATAGAGCATGAGTCTTTGGATTGGATGGAAGCAAATCCAAATTGAATCAAACAATGAGAGCTTAATTGGAGGTGGGGGTTGTGGAAGTGGAGGAAGCGTGATTTGGGACACATTAAGGCTTTGAATTGGATCTTTGTGACATTTTCTCTTCTTCAAACTTATGATCATTGAAGTGATCATAATATAGGCATTGAAGGAATGTTGTGGTTGTTTATCATTCACATTTTCTATGTTTTCCCTCTTTCTCCTTTCCTTTTTCCCTTCCGTTTTTAGCTATAAATTGTAAGAATATTCTATACTTTACACATAATGCTAAGACTAATAATAGTAATGCTTCTTGGACCTTGAGTTGTCATGCGCTCTCATTCTAATATTAGCTATTATGCACTATCGTCGATCAATTTATATCTTTCTGTGTTTTCCATTACAGATACCATGGAGGATTTACATGGTAATTATATTTCCAATAGGGTATTTGTTACCTGTAGACCCCCAAATCAACCACATTCGCTAATTTATCCTTTAAATTAAGATATTTGTTAATTTAGGCCCTTCATCTATCAAATTGAGTTAAAATACCCTTTTAAAGCTATGTGGATCAATACTTCTAGGATATCAACTTTCTATTATTTATTTAGCTGGAATTTTCCCTTTTCACCGTTCGAAAGCTAACAATGTCAAGTTTGGAGGGTATTTTAACTCCAGACGTTAGAATTGGAGAGTAAGTTTATCTAGATTTCTCAGGGTAAATTTGCAAATATAATTGATGGGGGCACATGTGAAAAACCCTTTGTTCTTCTTTTTCTGTTTTGCTAGATCATCAAATTAATGTAGAATAATTAAAGGGTTAATTTCACAAAACCTCCCTAAACTTTAGGGGGTGTTGCACATAACCCCCCTAAATTTTGTTTATCTCACTTAATACCTCCCCCTCCAAAACTATGGGGTGTCTCACAAAACCCCCCTAAACTTTACCTTATCTCACCGAGCTCCCCTACATATAATTTGCAAATAACTAAAATTTTTTTGAGAGAAAAAAAACTCAAAATTCTAGGGAGGGAGTATGTTGCGTGTAAATGACCATTGATAAAGTTTGAGATTATTTTCACTCAAAAACATTTTAGTTATTTGCAAATTACATGTAGGGTTAAGGGGGGTTACGTGAAATTAACCCATAATTAAAATCAATTTGTTTTTTTTTTGAGAAAAAGGATGGAGTACCATAAAAGTACCCCCAGCCATCTAAATATCATATAAGAAAGTTGTTACAAACATAGCACATACTCCCAACCAAAAGTATGCACTAATAGTTTTCAAAGATTCAAAGATTACATATCACCTAAAACATTCACAACTCCAGTTCATAAAACTGATAAACAAGTTCAAAAGGTTAACACAGCTGCAACATAAACCCAAAAAACAAAAGTATGCTGCAGAGCATCGATTCCTATCCTTGATCTTCATTCCAGGATAATAGTGCCCACCACTAAGTCATCATGAATAGCATTATCTCCAAACTGAGCAGCTCCTCTTCCTGCTGTCCTCTGAGTCCCCTTTTTCCTGTGTCTCTCTTATACTCTTGCAGCTCTGGCCGACATTCCATGGGCACCTAACCAAAAGGTTGAATAGGTCATGATTTTGTTCAGCAGTTCAATAGATTTCTTCTTCTTGTTAGAAAAAAGCCTGTCATTACGCTCTTGCCAAACGCACCAAATCAGAGCATTGATAATGATATCCCATTTCAAATTTGCCCATTTATCATTGGTTAAACCCCAAGTTAACCACAAATCTTTTAATGACTCTAATCTGAAGTCATCTCCAATTTTGAGTTTGAATTGAATGGATTTCCAAACTGAGTACACAAACTCACATTTAAGGAACAAATGAACATGGTTCTCATCCATCTTGTTGCATAAACAACATATTTTCTCTATTTGAACTCCTTTTTTACTCAACATATCTTTGGTGCTCAAACTACCTCTTATTGCTAGCCAGAAAAGAAATCTGACTTTAAGAGGAATAGGAAGTCCCCATATATTTTCACAATCAAATCTTAAACCTCCATCACTAAGAAATTGATAGAAAGATTTAACTGTAAAGGTTTTTGCAGCATCCTACAACCATTGTCGTTTATCTGTTTGTTGTGCAAACATAATTGGGCTGATAAAATTCATCAAAGTGAAGAATTGAGAAACTAAACTCCCTGTCAGCTGCCTCACAAACTGTATATTCCAAACCCACAAATTAGATTCTCTTTTCCTCAGACTCTCAATAGTAAAATAAGAATTTATAGCCAAAGCAAACAAAGAAGGGAAAAGGGAAGCAAGAGTAGCTGATCCAGTCTATTTATCAATCCAGAATAGTGTGTGGCATCCATTACCAACACATATCTGAGTACTACACAAAAAGCTGTCAATGTTCACATTAATACTTTTCCAAAAGTGGGATAAATTCAATCTTCTAGACTGTAAATATTCTCCCCATGGTTTATTCTCAAAGAACTTGTGATAACTGATTTTTTTCCATAGTACACAGTTCTCATTAAACCATTTCCAAAGCCACTTCCCCAAAAGTGCTATATTCATATTTTTCAAATTTATTATTCCCAGTCCTCCACAATGTTTTGGTCTACAGATTTCCTCCCATTTTACTAAATTTGAATGACCTTTATGTTCTAAAGATCCAATCCATAAGAATCTTCTTCTCATTCTATCCAATTTATCAATAACCCATGAAGGAAATAGAAAAAAAGATAGCCAAAAAATTGGCATAGAAGAAAGGACTGAATTAACTAAAACCAGTCTTCCCCCTCTTGACCAAGTTTTCCCTTTTCATAGGGCTAATCTCTTTTCAAATTTATTAATCAATGGGAACCAGTCATCTCTTTTCAACCTCCCTGGTCTTAATGGCATTCCAAGGTAAATGATAGGAAAAGTATCACTTTTACAATTCAACATATTAGCCAAATTCTGCTGTAGATGATCATCATCCTCCAAGGCAATAAGTACACTTTTATTAAAACTGATTTTCAAGCCAGATGCAAGCTCAAAACAATATAAAATCAGTTTCAAAACTATCAAGTGTTCCTTGTCGTTCTTGCAAAATATCAGTGTATCAACCGCATATTGTAAATAAATAACTTTGCGGATCATGTTATCAGGGCCCAAACCCTCAAGTAATTGAGCTTCAACTGCCAACTGTAACATTCTAGTAAAAGAATCAGCAGCTAGGACAAATAGTAAAGGAGATAGAGGATCCCCTTGGTGAACTCCTCTTTTAGACATAATCTAAGGCCCAGGTTTACCATTCAAAGAAATGGCAGACAAACCACCTTTTAAACATATACTCACCCAATTAATCCATTTGTCTCCAAACCCTTTGGCTTTCAAAATCTTCAGTATAAAATTCCAATCAAGAATATCATATGCTTTTGCAAAATCTAGTTTTAAAAGAATTCCCCCCAATTTTTTGTTTTGAAAGCTGTCAGAAATAATCTCTTGTGCTGCAGCCACCCCATCAACAAGATGTCTACCTTGAATGAATCCAGACTGAACAGGATCAATAAGCAAATTAAGCTTAAGATTCAATCTATTGGTCAATACCTTAGTGATAATTTTGTAAATCACATTCAAGAGGCTAATAGGTCTGTAGTCATTGACAGTTAAAGATTCATTTTTTTTTTGGAATAAGAACAATGTGTGCATAATTGAGTCTGTCAATTTCTAACTTTCCCTCATAAAACTCATCAAAGAGCTTCATAAGATCATTTTTCACAACATCCTAGAAAACTTGAAAAAATAATGCAGGAAAACCATCAGGTCCTGGGGATTTATCTCCATTCATGTCAAACACAGCTTTGTATACTTCTTTCACAGAAAAAGGTTGTTCAATATCACTGGCCCCCCAATCAACAACAGGATATAATCTACCCTTAATTAAGTTGGCACCTGTGAGAAACAGCCTGCCCAAAAACTTGCTTATAATGGTCAAAAAAACTTGAGCAATTCCATCATCTGAACTGATCTCTGTATTATTCACCATAATGGATGCAATCAGATTGTTTCTTTTCCTACCATTAGCCAATTTGTGAAAATATGATGTATTATTATCCCCCTCTTTAAGCCAATGAGCTTTAGTTCTTTGTTTCCACATTTGCTCTTCTTGAAACAAGATCTCATTCAATTGCAAATTGATATCATTTTTTTGTAGCAATTCACTGTCTGTCAGATCTCTATTTTCTTCCAGAACTTCCAATTCTAACAAGTTTTCCAGAAACTCTCTTTTTCTCTTTGACACTATAAAAACTAGTGTGAACCCAATGTTTTATACATTTCCTCATGAATCTCAATTTACCCACCATATTCTTAGCCGCAGAAGGACTAACAGGAGCACAACTCCACCAAACTGGCACACTTTTTTAAATTCTTCAGATTGTAACCACATTTTTTCAAACCTAAAAAGTTTATAAACTTGTTGATTATCTCCACAATCAAAATCTATGGGGGCATGATCTGATAATTGGCTGCTAAGACCTATTTGTTTAGAAAAAGGATATTTATCCTCCCATTCAGAGTTGAAAAAAACTCTATCCAATCTAGCCATTGAAGGGGATCTTCTTTTATTTGACCAGGTAAAACTCCTCCCATGAAGAGGACTATCAATCAATTCCAAATCATTAATCACATCATTAAATTCTTCCATATCCTTTTTATGACTAGTTTTACCATTTCTTTCCTCCGGGTTAATGTTGATATTAAAATCTCCCACTACAACCCATGCTCCAGAAATAATATTTTTGATATTTCTAAGCTCTTGCCAAAACTCCAATCTTTTTTTATTACAATGAGGCCCATAGACTGAAGAAACAGTCCAAATAAAACCAGTTTTTTTATTTTGTAAAACAACAGATAACACAAATTTTTCAGATATATCATATAAAAGCTTCCATTTGTAATCATCCAACCAATCAGAATTCCTCCCGAGGCATCAATAGAGGGTAAACCAATCCAATCAAACATGTTTCCACCTAAACTTTTTAGAATATGTTCATCAACAGAACTCAGCTTAGTTTCTTGCAAGCATATGACCTCAAATTTGTTTAACTGACAAAAGTCTTTGACCCCAAATCTCTTGGTACTTAATCCCAGACCTATTTGGTACTTAGTTCCTTAAATCAATTTGTTTTAAGGAACATTTGGACCTAAACCTGCTGACCCTGCCAGCAAATCACCAGACCCACCCCACGTGTCATTAATAAGGATCATAAAGAGCAAGCAAAAGGTAGGTGAACCATTTCCCTGTATACTCCACCTCCTTTGTAAAATCATTTCCAATCCTCTGAAACATTTACAAACTCACCTAATTAAAAGTGGAAGACAAATTTCATAACACGGATAAACTTCACTAGCAACAAACTATACATCCATCCCTCAATAAGAAAAAAAGAAAGAGAAAGAAAAAATTTCATATTTTTAACATCTATTTCACTAGCTAAGTCTTGTTGCTAAACTTTGAGAGATTTGATCACTTGATCTCAAGAGGAGATGGAGTTGATCTCTGGCCCTTTACCTTGATCTGGTTTTTTCTTAGGGGGCCTTCTTGATTGAATCGCCACACTCCTTGATTGAATCGCCGCACTCCTTGATATAGTTTGCTACACGAAATTGAGAAGAAAAAAAGTACACAAGTAATGAGAGAGAGAGAGAGAGAGAGCGGGGAAGAGAGAGCTTACACTTGAAGGTGGCTCCTTTCCCTTCTCTTGTTGATCATGATCCCATAAGGCAAACCACCTAGCACAACCTCTAAGAAAGCGCTGAAGCAAAGAGAGTGGATGAAGATGAGAACTCCTCTTGCTAGTCTCTGAGACTTGCTCCATTCTCTCTCTCTTCTGTCTCGCTGTCTCTGTCACAAACAAGCACGCATGTTCATGTAACCTAATCCAATATTTATGGTCGACTCTTGAGTCCTTGGCCACACATTTAATAATTCCTCACTGACCACATGTTTGAACTTTCATTAATTATAATTTAAGAAAAGTACTAGTTGTTTCAGTCCATAGTATCAATAATTAATAAACTTTCCAAAAGGGTATCTATTTCTGAATATTACTATACAAATTTCTAAGGGATAAATTATCAGATAATGATATTTTTGTATGCTTCTCTTACAAGTTTTATATTTTTTTCTAGTTTCGGCAATGTTTTGATATTTTTAATAAGACAAATGTGCAATTAGATCCAAAGTTTCGCCGCCACTGGTGAAAAAAATTAAAGCAGCGAACTCACGCAATGTTATTAGTGCTATCTTTATATTCATGAGGAAAGTGTCAAAATATTATTTGGCACAACGATACAAGGATAATAATTAGGCTAACACTTATACAAGAATGCTAAGTCCACTACAAAGAAGTAAATTTTGGGACAAAAAAGGAGAGGATATGGTACTATCATTAAATATAGTGAAGAAAAAGCTTGGAAAGTAAAAAATTGCTAGATAAAAGAAGCTTGGCGGTTTTTTCGCTGACGCCAAAATTGTGGATCTAATTACACATTTAACTTTAAAAAAAATAACAAAATATCCTGAAGCTAAAAAAAATACCAAACTAATAAGAATGGTGTAAAACCCAATTTCTTAGTCTATTGTATTCGACTTTGATGCATTAAAGTACTAAAGATCTTTTATTTAATTTTCATGTGGCACGTTAATCACACGCTTGTGCCAATTCACAGCTACGCAAATTAATGTGATACGGTATGCACGTGTCCTGATACAAAGTAAAGCCCATTTGTTTTGAACTAGATCTGACCTTCCTACCCATTGACCAGTTAGTCGTGCTATATTCAATATCAATATAAATATAGGAAAACCTAATGCCCTCATGTTGAATGGCCTTCGTCCGGACTTCTGAGGGACGAAAGCAGATAGGCAACAGAAGTAAAATAACACGGTCACAAGAGTCCTGTTTGGTTTTTGTTCAAGCACTTAATTAAAGAATTTGGATCCTCTTCGCTATACAAAAATAGTGAAAAAAAACCACTATTTTTTATTACAATTGTCGATTATTTAGCGAGTGATTGTGATTCAATCTAAATTTAATACTCATCATGCCTTCATGAATTACATTCTTACCTGATTTGCACTGAAAAAAAATCATAACTATCTGCTAAACAATCAATCAATCTATCTAATAAACTAAAATAAGGTCCTGAAGTGCCATGTGGCAGCGTCTAAGGCATTTTATTATTTATCTTTCTCTTTCTCAAAGCCTTACCAAACATTAACGTTTCAATTCTTACACAAGAAACCTTTGAAATAAATAACCTTTTCCGTGACTTCTTTCGACACATGAAAATTTAATTAGTGATTTCATTTAATGTGGATTTTAGATACATTTACCTTAAATTACTAACCTAACTTTTCATCTTCCCTTTCTTCGGTTTATTAAAACTTCTTTCTCTCCTAATCTCTTTTCCCTCTATAATTGTCTCCCTTGAAATGTTATCAATCCTTTTTCTATCTAATCTATCTATCTAATCTAATATACTAAAATAAGGTCCTGAAGTGCCATGTGGCAGCGTCTAAGGCATTTGATTATTTATCGTTCTCTTTCTCAAAGCCTTACCAAACATCAACCTTTCAATTCTTACACAAGAAACCTTTGAAATAAATAACCTTTTCCGTGACTTCTTTCGACACATGAAAATTTAATTAGTGATTTCATTTAATGTGGATTTTAGATACGTTTACCTTAAATTACTAACCTAACTTTTCATCTTCCCTTTCTTCGGTTTATTAAAACTTCTTTCTCTCCTAATCTTTTTTCCCTCTATAATTGTCTCCCTTGAAATGTTATCAATCCTTTTCTCTATCTAATCTATCTAATATAATAAAATAAGGCCCTGAAGTGCCATGTGGCAGCTTCTAAGCATTTTATTATTTATCTTTCTCTTTCTCAAAGCCTTACCAAACATTAACGCTTCAATTCTTACACAAGAAACCTTTGAAATTAATAACATTTTCCGTGACTTCTTTTGACTCATGAAAATTTAATTAGTGACTTCATTTAATAGGGATTTTAGATAATTTTACTTTAAATCACTAACCTAACTTTTCATCTTCTTTTTCTTCCGTTTATTGAAAACTTCTTTCTCTCCCAATCTTTTTTTTTTTCCTTTTGTAGTTTTTTCCTTGAAATGTTACCAGTCCTTTTCTCTATAGTTGTTCCCTGAAAATATTAACCATGTTAATTTTGATGCTAAGTTCATGATCATGACGAACCATGTAAGTATTAATTTAAATCCTCCATATTTTTCCACCAATTACCTCATTTATCTTTTGCTAGTGGCATAATCAGTCTTACTAAAGTTTAGAAATGATTATAGAGATTTCTTGCCATGTGCTTACAAGCAAAATTTACTTGAGTCTTTTAAGTGAATACTTTTTCTTTTTGACTTATTTGAGTCTTTCTGAGTTTTTTTATTGTTTTTATTTACAAAGTTGATGGCATAGCTCCATGTTAATCATACTTTCAAAGGAGATCTTAGATTGAGCAATCAGAATTTATGTTTACATTTTTTGAAATGAATTTGCTTATAATGTTAAATATATGTAAAAATATTCAGAAAAATATATGATTGTGTTCGGATTATATTTTTAGTTACCTGACAGTATTAGACATTTTAAAATATATACTCTTAATGCTTAAGAAAACACTAACGGTTGTATTTAAATTATTTGCAAGTGGTGGAATATATCATTTTAGGACTTATTTTGAAATTATAAAGTTATATGAATTTACAATTAAGAATAAACATTCTTTTAGTCAAAGTACAAAAATGTAGAAGAATTTCAATAATAGTTTTAGTGTACTGTTCATAATGAAGCTACAAAAATTGAATACACATTTAGAGCATAAGTCAGATACAAATAACTAAAAAATGTTGCACTAAAAAATATTGTTACCTTTTTTAATCAATAGTTATATCTTGAGAATCAAGTTTTTCTTATCCATAAAAAATGTTGCACTAAAAAAATTCCCACAGCATCGTGCGGGTTGTTGTATCACAGAAATGACTAAGTGTTAATCCTCTCCCAGGAGTTGACATGCGTCTCGAGTTAACTATGCATCAGATCGACTCGACCTTATGCAAGACGAGTCAAGTGACGTCATCGCTTGACCCTTTCTAAGAAGGGCCGAGTCGAAAGGCTTCCTCACTCGGACCCTGCTGTTAAGGTCGACTCCACGAGAATGGCCGAATCAAAAGGCATCTTTTATCGACCATCTCGCAAGGTTGAGATGAAATGCGGTCCTTCTCAAACCCCACGTCGACAGTCGATCACCATCACATTAAACGGATGGTCGGAGTCATCATTACTTCAACCCTGAAAGTCTTAATGACTCATCAAACCTTGATGACTCATCAAACCTTGTCAGCACCTTACTTCCCCTATCACCCTCACATTAATCACAAAGGTGATTCACACCATTCGCGGTGACACAAAAGTATGGTGAGAATAGGCATTTGCTTGGACTCGGCCGAAGTTATAAAATTGCCCTCATGAATCTGCTATAAATAGGTGCATTGCCTACTGCATGGAGGTACGTAATTTCTAGTAATAGAACATACGGCAATCGTACTTTTTCCTCCACTTAAGATCAATACTGACTTGATCATCGGAGGAACCCCCGGAGAACCCAACTCCGATCTTCTTACGTATTGTTTGTGTGCAGGATCGAATCCTCTGCTCAATAATCAACCATCAAAGAATATTGAGGAACCCTAAAACCCTACATAATCCACACTAAAATTTCCCTGTTTGATATCAGACATTAACAGTTTGGAGCCCACAGTGGGGCCTCTTTTTCTTCTTTACACAAGATGAGTGATTCTGATCGTCCAGATCGATCATCAATTCCTCCTGTCGAAGAAACACATACTACAAGCTGCGTCACTCAAGCCCAATTGGAGGATTCCGCCCTAAGAATTTCTCAATCTCTTCAAGTAACAGTTCGCCTCCTTCACAAATGAACTCCTCAGCTGGATTCCTCTCCAACAACCTTCTCCGTGGTTCGTTGCTCCTCCCCCTGTAGGCCAGTCTGAACAATGAATGTAGGAAGAACACGTTGATTACACCTCTCCTCCGCCTTGCCAATAGACTCATTTCGCCGCTCATCCCCGACAACCCCCATAACACGTGGAGGCAACGGGTGAGAGTCCCAATTTCGGCCATGGTGGCCATGAGCACACCATATGGACGATGTCGCCCGGCATTAGATACCCTCACGCTGCTCCAGGCCCCTCCACCACTAACTTTGCATTTGGTTACGACCGGACGTTTAACAATGTTGCAGACACCATCGGAGGGAACACCGCCACCGATTGGATCATGAATACTCCATGTGCCAAGTTTAAAATACCACATATTGAGAAGTATAAAGGCGAGGGAGATCCAACGGAGCATCAGCAAAACTTTTATGATCTGATGCACATGCATCAGGTGATCGATCCGATCATCTATAGAGCTTTCCCTGTCACCTTGACGGGAAGTGCTAAGATGTGGTGGAACTCATTGGACAAAAAATCCATTCACATCTTTGAACAACTTAGCCAAAAATTTATACACTATTTTTAGCCGACTTCAGAAGAAACCCTCCTCCGTCTTGCTGCAAATGAGATAGAAACCCAAGGAGAGTCTCAGGGACTATTTCAAGAGATTCCAAGCCAAAAGGAAGGAAGTTGAATACCCTGGCAATATGGTCGCCATGGCCGCGGAAGGAAGTTGAATACCCTGGCAATATGGTCGCCCGATCTCTGCAAGGCTAGAAGATGATAAGTTGGCTGACTCGCTCATCATAGACCCTGTCACCAACTATGAATAGCTAATGGCCAAATCTCGAGCACACATGGATGCAGAAGATAGTCAAGCCCACAAGAAGGCGGCCAGAGAAGCAACAACAACAACAGAAGCAGAGTCCTCTAAAAGAGAGAAGACAGAGAAAGATCCCTCCAAAATTGACTCCAAGTCAAACAGGGCCGACAAGAGAGATCAGAGGAAAGAGGCGGCCAAGAAGCCGACCCTCACTTCCCTCAACACCTCTCTCTCACAAGCTTTTTACTTGGTTCAGAGAGAAGAATGTAGGATCGTTGATCTAACTCAATGAAACACTAGAGGGGGGGTGAATAGTGTTTTATAAAAAATTGCAAAGTAGATTATAAATTGCAAGGAAAGAATAGCAACAATCTCAGAAATTGAACATCACAAACACAAGAGATTTATACTGGTTCCACCTTCCCGGTGTACATCCAGTCCCCAAGCAAATCCCGCTTGAGATTTTCCACTATGATTTTTAAAATCTTACAAAATCAAACACAAACCTGACCAATTTGTAAGCCTATGCAAATTGCAACAATCTCAAACCTGAGATTAACAACTCTCACACCTGAGAATTCCTTTTGAAGAAACAAAGTACAAAGTCCTATAAGCCTTGAAGTGTTGATAATGTGCAGCAGTGGCTTAAGAACTTTTTAATCTCAAAATAATGTTTAACTCTTTTGAATCTTGCAATTGAATCAATGGCAAGAACAGCTTTTGACTTTTGAACTTTTTGAACTCTCTTTAATATCAAAATTCAAGATCAATGTATATGAATTTCGTGTTCTTTTCTCAAGTTTTTACTTATATATATCTCTTGAAAAGACACAATTTAAAATCAAAGAAACGGATATAAACCGATAAAAACGCTCAAAATTCAAATTCGAAGAGTTAGAAAATCAGACTGTAGTCCACTATAATTTCATATTAGTCGACTAATGCAATCATTACACGACTCGTATAGCGATTTACTTCTTAGTAGTCGACTACTATATAATTTAGTCGACTAACTGTAATTTTACGCTTCGAAAATTGTTCAAGTATTCATTAGTCGACTACTATTATCATTAGTCGACTAATCAGAAATGACGTAAACTCAAGATTCTCGTTAAAACTATGATTAGTCTAACTACCAAGATTAGTCGACTATACTGTAAAAAACAGAAACTTATATTTTAACACACTAAGATGAATAGTCGACTATAATTGCTATTAGTCGACTACTAAATACTTAAAATTATATAACTTACATATTTTTAGACTTATTCTTTAACTTTAACTTCTATTGATTAACAAAGGGATTTCTTTTGTTAATCCACACACTAAGCATGTGTTAGTGTGTTCTAAAGATATATATGTGTGTGCATGTGAGTGATCAAGGCTTGTACAATTGAATCTAAGCAAAGAAATAGAAATGTACATTACAAAGAGTATCTTCTTTACTTCTTTTTGCCTTGACTCATCCAACACTTCACTTGTACATATTATTTGATGTGAAGATCTGCATAAATATGTTAGTGCATAATAATATGAATAAATTGTTATCATCAAAACACTATCTTGAGAGATTTGATATTCAACAAAGAACACCTTACTTCTACTCCTCCCCGCATGAAGTCAGACCCCCGATCCAGAGATCACAAATATTATTATCGGTATCAAAGAGATCACGACCATCACACCGATGATTGTAGAGTCCTCCAAAGAGATATTGAAGACTTGATACAAAAAAGGCTGCTAAAGAGGCTTATCTCTCGACGAGACAGAGGGGAACCAGCTCCAGAGAAGTCAGAGAGAAGATCTCGATCAAGATCACCCCGTCACCAACACCAACAAGATGACCAACATAAAGAGACAGGCAGTCGAGGTGTCATCAACACCATCAGCGGTCGGTCCAGCGACATGAGGAATGTCAAACAACGCTTGGAAGAAGTATACTCGACGAGCGTTGAAAGTCAACCTCTGTGAGAAGAAGCCAGGACAGATCAGCCCATTTCCTTTAGTAATGCTGATCTGAGAGGCATAGAGACCACTCATGATGACCCCATCATTATATCAGTTGAGATTAATGGTTTTCGAGTCAAAAGAATATTGGTGGATACCGGGAGCTCCGTCAACATCCTATTTATGGACACCTTCAACCAGATGGGCATCGACAAGTCAAGTTTATGGCCTTGCCTGGGTCCCATCATTGGGTTCCCAGGGCACTCCGTTCAACCAACAGGATTGATTACTCTCCCCCTAGTAGTCGGCAAATATCCTCGCTAGTCTACAGTTCAAACCCTGTTCGTTGTGACAGACATAAAGTCTGCCTACAATGTTATTCTCGGTAGAACTTTCTTGAACAACCTATAGGCGGTCCCATCCACATATCATCAGATGATGAAGTTTTAACCCCAGAAGGAGTCGGTTTCATGAGAAGCAACTAGCGAGAGGCCAGATCATACTATCTGCTCTCGATGAAAGGGAAAGGAGTTTCGGAGACCCTGCCAATTGAGAAGATCGCCTTCAAATGTAGAAATACCAAGAATGGGAGTGGACGATCCTATAGAAGAATTGCAAGAAGTATCGATCGACCTTGATGGATCAAAGAAGGTCAAAATCGGGTCAGAACTCATTGAGCCCCAACGACGAGATGTGGTCACATTTCTGCGCGACAATGCAGATGTGTTTGCTTGGGAACTCGAAGACATGCCGGGAATCCCCCCAGATGTCATAAACCATGAACTCTCGGTTGACCAATATTGCAAGCCGGTTTGACAAAAGAAGAGACATCTCGCCCCGAGAGATAGAAGGCAGCCGCGAAAGAAGTCGATAGATTACTCAAGGCCGGCTTCATCTGAGAAGTTCAATATCTAGAGTGGCTATCCAATATAGTGGCAAGTGGAGAATGTACGTGGATTTCACCGACCTAAATAAAGCTTGCCCGAAGGACAGCTATCCCCTCCCAAGAATCGATCAATTGGTTGACGAGAGTGCTGGCCATGAGCTACTCAGCTTTATGGACACTTTCTCTAGATACAACCAGATAATGATGGCAGAACATGATGAAGAAAAGACTTCTTTCATCACAGACCAAGGGACCTACTGCTACAAGGTGATGCCCTTCGGTCTCAAAAATACAGGGGCCACTTATCAGAGATTGGTGAACAAAATATTCAAACCCCAGATTGGTTGCAATGTAGAGGCATATGTGGATGACATCCTGGTGAAGTCAAAGCAAGCGGTGTCTCATAAAGCAGATGCCCGAGCCTCGTACGTTGAAGGATGTCCAGAAGCTGAACGGCAAGATAGCGGCGTTGGGCCGATTCCTTTCAAAATCTGCCGAGAGAAGTCTCCCCTTCTTCAAAACTTTGAGAGGAAGCAAGGAGTTGAAGGAAGGCATCGGCTGGACGACAGAATACAGTGAGCCCTTCAGTGACCTCAAGAAATATTTGAGCACCAAGCCCCTGTTAAGCCGACCCAGAGAAGGAGAAACATTGTATCTCTACTTGGCAATCTCACAAGAGGCAACAAACTCTATTTTGATTCAAGAAGAAGATAATACACAAAGGCCTATATATTATGTCAGCCGGATTCTGAAGGCGGCCGAACTCAATTACACCCTCATCGAGAAGGCCTCCTTCACCCTCATAATTACGGCTAGGAGGCTTCCCCCCTACTTTCAAGCTCACACCATTGTGGTGCAGACAAACCTGCCTCTGAAGAAAGCACTCGGCAGCCCTACCACTTCTGGAAGGATGATCAACTGGTCAGTCGAACTCAGTGAATATAATATACAATTTGAGTCCAGAACGATCGTAAAAGCTCAAGCTTTGGCTGACTTCTTGATAGAGTCATCCATGACAGACGTTGACCCATCTCTTCTCATACCAGTCCCTCTCCCAGATGTTGCAGTCCGCAAGGCGACCGGGGCACCTCTTCCTCTGAAACACAGTACTCTCGAGCATGATTTGCCTAAATTTTCCTTGTGGTGGTTACTAAAGGTGGACGAATCGTCTGGAGAAGGAGGCAGTAGAGCTGGAGTAGTTCTGCATGGCCCCGATGGGTCCTTACATGAATACTCCATCGCTTTTAAATTTTCAGCCTCAAATAACGAGGGCCGTATGAAGCCCTCTCGCGTGACTCGAAGCCCTGCCAACAATAATGAAGCATCTACATCTTGGCCGACTCCCAGCTAGTCGTCTACCAAGTAAGGGGAGATTATAAAGCCAAAGACTCTCGAATGATCCAATACTTGAAGGCAGTCAAAAAGCTCTTAGGCAATTTCAAAAAGTTTAAAATCGCCGAAGTTCCCCGAGCCCTCAACGCTCGGGCGCATGCTTTATCCAAGCTCGGATCATCCAGCTCAGGGAAAAGTCAGGGACCCGTGTATACGGACACCCTCAAAAATCCTAGCATCACGAAAACTCTAACCACTCAACCATGCAAATTGAAGCCTCAATGGAGCCCTGTTGGATGGACCCACTCATCTAGTATCAAACAGGAGGGACTTTGCCAGAGAATGTTACTGAAGCAATGAGTCTACAAAAAAAACTCAAAGATATCTCATGATCGATAACCAGCTTTATTAGATCTCATTCTCCAACAGTAGTGTGGGGCCCTATCTCTGATGTCTCCGGCAAGGAGAAGCCAGTTATGTTCTTAAGGAAATTCATGAGAGAACGTGCAGGAACCCCCCAGGAGCTAGAACTCTAGCCCAGAAGGTGATTCAACAAGGCTACTACTGGCCCGCCATCTTAGCCGAATCCAAGAGACTCATTTTTCAGTGTAAAACCTACTAGTTCTTCTCAAGTATACCACGAGTTTCAGCAATTGAACTCACTCCTCTCATAAGCCTGATCCCTTTTGCTCAATGGGGATTGGATTTATTGGGACCTCTACCAATAGCTTCAGGGCAACGAAAGTTTTTAATCGTTACCATAGATTATTTCACAAAATGGATAGAGGCTGAGCCTTTGGCCAAGATCGGTGAAAGCAACACCACCAATTTTGTGTGGAAATCAATCGTCTGTAGATTTGGAGTCCCTACTTCTTTTGTCATAGATAATGGCACTCAATTTGACAGCAAGGGCTTTCACAGCTTCTGTGAAGAATGGAAAATTCAACTCAAGTTCACTTCAGTTGCACACCCAAAATGCAACGGAATCGTAGAAGCCGCGAACAAATACATACTTCAAGCTTTAAAGAAAGGTAGACAAAGCGGTCGGGAACTGGGTTGAAGAGCTGCCTGGGACTCTGTGGTCATACCGAACCACCCATAAAAGTTCCATAGGGGAAACCCCATTCAAACTAACATATGGAGCCGAAGCAGTCATCCCCGTAGAAGTCGGCATGCTAACCATCCGACTACAGCACTTCGACGAAGAATCAAACTCGACTAGACTACGAGTCGGACTCGACCTTATTGATGAAGTTCGAGAAGACTCGCTCAGATCACAAGTCATCAATCAACAGCGCATCGCCCGACACAACAATAACAAGGTCCGACCTTGAAGATTTAGCATTGGCGACCTCGTTCTTAGAAAAGCTATATTCGACAGAGACACCAAGCATGGCAAGTTGGCCGCCAATTGGGAGGGACCATACACAGTGATCGAGGAAGTACACCCCGACACTTACCGGCTGCGAAGTCCTGACGGGAGAATATTACAACACTCTTGGAACATAGAGCACCTCAAAACATATTTTCAGTAAATATAACTGTAATGTTCTCATGTGATATAAATACTTTTGGATATCTTATTGTGCTATAGTTTTGTAGTATTCTTAAGACCTCGGTCCCATCCGAGGCACGAACGTAAGACATTGGTATCCTTTCGGAATAAAACCAAGGCACACCTTCGACTTGGTCGACTACAACTCGTAAGACCTTGGTATCCTTATAGAATAAAACTAAGGCACACCTTCGACTTGGTCGACTACAACTCATAAGACCTTGGTATCCTTTCGGAATAAAACCAAGGCACGCCTTCGACTTGGTCGACTACAACTCATAATACCTTTGTATCCTTTCGGAATAAAATCAAGGCATGCCTTCGACTCGGTTGACTACAACTCGTAAGACCTTGGTATCCTTTTGAAATAAAACCAAGGCACATCTTCGACTCGGTCGACTACAACTCATAAGACCTTGGTATCTTTTTAGAATAAAACCAAGGCATATCATCAACTCGGTCGACTACAACTCGTAAGACCTTGGTATCCTTTTAGAATAAAACTAAGGGACATCTTCGATTCGGTCAACTACAACTCATAAGACTTTGGTATCCTTTCGGAATAAAACCAAGGCACTTCTTCGACTCGGTCGACTACAACTCGTAAGACCTTGGTATCCTTTTGAAATAAAACCAAGGCACATCTTCGACTCGGTCGACTACAACTCATAAGACCTTGGTATCTTTTTAGAATAAAACCAAGGCATATCATCAACTCGGTCGACTACAACTCGTAAGACCTTGGTATCCTTTCAGAATAAAACCAAGGCACGTCTTTCAACTCGGTCGACTATAACTCGTGAGACCTTGGTATCCTTTCATAATAAAACCAAGGCACGTCTTCGACTCGGTTGACTACAACTCATAAAACCTTGGTATCCTTTCAAAATAAAACCAAGGCATGTCCTCGACTCAGTTAACTACAAATCATAAGACCTTGGTATCATTTAGGAGTAAAACCAAGGGACGAAGCTGACCAGTCTCAGTTACAAAATTTGTCGGAACAAATTTTAAACATTGGCGTCCACCGAAACACTCTTGAGATTTGAAGCCAAACTCAAACAAAACAAACCACAGATAAACACGTAAGAACACAATCGCAAGAGGTACATAGATCGAATCAACAAAAGTGCATCTTTTTATTCATATGTAAAGATATTTACAATACAAAAGATATTTACATTACAAAAGATGTTCCAAAAAAAAACAACAAAGATACATATGAGCTCCTAAGGAACCGAACTCGGAGTAGGCGTAGGACTTGAAGCTGAAGCGACACTGGAAGTTAGAGTAGAACTCCAGCCTAGAGGGGCGGCTGCAGTGGAAGTCGGCGGAGGAGGTGAACCGAGGCTCGGACCCGACCTCTTCATCCCCTTCCCCTTCAGGCCGGCTTGCCCAGCTATCTTGGGCAGAGACCTCGCCTGTTCCTTAGGCCGACTCCTCATCATCCTCATCTCCGTTCTTGACATCGAGAACCAGCCTTCCTCCCCTCCTCTCTATCTCTTGCAGAGTGCTATGGCAATTAGCCACTCGAGAGGGATAGTGTAACCGCTGAATCGATCTTGAGCTCGACCAAAAGCTACATCTTCAGATAGTCGAAGCCGACCTTACAAGCCAGGGCCACTTCCACCTTCCCAAGAGTGACGTTACGATAATTTTCAATGACCTCAACCCGATAGACCTCGGACTCCAGGTGGCTGAGGCGACACTGTAGTGCCTGTATCTCAGTAAGAGATGACCCGCATTGTCGGTCAGTCTCCAATGCAGCTCTGGTGGCCTCCTGCCTTGACTTCTCTTGAGCAACCTCCTCCTCCTTCATCCGGTCCTGCAAGGCCTCAGCATTCTAATGAGCCAGCCGAGCTCGCTCAAAAGCATCAGTGGTCTCCCACCTCTTGACCTCGATCTCCTCCTTCAGATACCTTACCGTGTCATCCCGCTCACGAAGCTCGTGCTCAAGGTGACGGAGGTCTTCTTGAAGCTTATTGATTTGGGAAGACTTCTGGCTAATCGCACCCAGCAAGCCCTTGATTTTATCATCCCGCATCTACAGCTCCCTCTCCTATTTATTATGGCTCCTCCTCCAGGCAGCCAGCTCTTCTTCCTGGGCAGCCGCCCTGTGTTCGGCCGCCTCCCGAGCCATCCTCTGAGCCTCCAACTCTTCCTGGAGCTTGAAGTGGAGGTCTCGTACATGCTCAAATTGAGCATACAACTCCTGCTCGACCAAAGCTCCCCGAAGCATGTAGCCCTTGAGGGCCTGGTGAAGGCCATTGTCCGGCATGGCCGAGAGGATTTCATCATCGCAGGGCAGGGAAAATTGGTCCAGAGCCTTAGCCTGAGCTATTTTGGACTCTAGGACCGACCCCCTTCTATCAAGATACTGACTAGGGACGTACCGATGCTCCTCAGATGACTCCTTATCATATTGAGGGCTGGCCTTGGACGACCCCATCAACATCATCTTTAATTTACCCCATACGTCTGCCTCTAGCTTGTCAATAAGATGGGGGAAGTGGCATCTGACTCCCCGAGCCGGAGGCACCTCCTCTGATGCTAAAAATCCACCAAAAAAAAAAACTAAATCAAACCAAAAGCCAAACGATCGAAATGTCGCTAAACTACAATCCAAACTAAATCCAAATCTAATCCAAATTTAAATCTAAATTATGGACCAGAATGTCCCTTAACTAAATCGAAATGTCCCTAAACTAAAGTCATATCCAAAATATAGACCGAGATGTCCCTAAACTAAAGTCAAATCCAAATTATGGACCGAGATGTCCCTAAACTAAAATCAAATCCAAATTATGGATTGGAATGTCCCTAAACTAAAGTCATATCCAAAATGTAGACCGAGATGTCCCTAAACTAAAGTCAAATCCAAATTATGGACTGAGTTGTCCCTAAACTAAAGTCAAATCTAAATTATGGGCTGGAATATCCCTAACCTAAAATCAAATCTAAATTATGGACCGAGATGTCCCTAAACTAAAGTTAAATCCAAATTATGGACCGAGATGTCCCTAAATTAAACTCAAATCCAAATTATGGACCGGAATGTCCCTAAACTAAAATCAAATCTAAAATATGGAGTGAGATGTCTCTAAACTAAAATTAAATCCAAATTATGGACCAGAATGTCCGTAAAGTAAAATCAAATCTAAAATATGGACTGAGATGTCCCTAAACTAAAATCAAATCCAAATTATGGACTGGAATGTCCCTAAACTAATTAAATCCAAATTATGGACCGAGATGCCTCAAAACCAAAATTCAACCCAAATCAAATTCAAATCCATCCAAATAAAAAAAATGTGTTATTCCTCTCAAATATCTATGTTTTTTTTCTAATATTAATGACTAAGCTCATATAAAATTTATAACCCGTTAATCGAAGGTTCCTTTGGTTCACTCTCAAAGGATAATTAACAATAGACACTTGAGTCTATTGGAGATATTGAACCCCACTGTCACTAAACCTCTATTTTATCGAGGGAATCTTAGGGATATACCCCAATTAAAAATATTATCTGCTTTCCTACCGTCCTAAAGGGATTACTCCTTTTAGAGTGAGATTTGCAACCCTACAGTGCTATTCTTTTTTTTTAATTTTTATTAACAAAACTAGAAACTAATTATGTAAAAGAGAAAAGGAACCATTAACCTCCTTCTTCTTCTTCTTCTTCCTCTAACTATCTAATTTCCTTTTCATTTTCTTTTGTTGGTAGACTGAAGATATGGGGTTTGAGTTATAAGGTTTCTAAAGGCCTTTTTGAGTTTTGTAACTCAAACTAACAATTAATTAAAGACCTAATAAACTCTTCAGTTAGGAAACCCTTCATTTTCCTCTTTTTTTTTAACTAAAAGCAAAACGATTCTCTACATCCTCCCACCTTAAATAAAGTTTCATCCTTTAAACTTTCCATACCTTTATTCTCAAAAAGCTAAGGATACTTCTGTCTCATCTCCTCTTCAAGCTCCCAAATTGCTTCCCTTTCTGAATGATTCTTCCATTGACATTCACGTATCGAATGGTACGATCCCTGAGCATTTGTTCCTTTTTATCCACAATACATTCTAGTTGCTCCTCGTAAGTTAAGTCTTTATTCAGCTCAATAGGTTCCAGTTCCATAGCTTGATCAGGGTCTCGAATAAATTTTCTTAGCATGGATACATGAAATACATTGTAAACTCTAGCCAAATAAGGCCTAAAGCAAGTCTATAAGCGACTTCACGAACTTGTTGAAGTATCTCATATGGTTTCACAAATCTTGCACTCAACTTCTATCGAATTCCAAATCTTGTCACACCTCTTCTAAGAGACACCTTTAAACATACATGATCACTTTCTTGGAATTCTAGCTCTCTCTTTTAACCATCAGCATAACTTTTTTGTCTTCTTTGTGCATTGTGAATATGCTCCCTTATTAAGTAAATCTTATTTATAGCTTATTGCACTGTCTCGGGCTCAAAAAATTTTCCTTTCTCCAACATCATCCCAATGAATAGGTGATCGACTCTTTCTTCCGTATAACGCTTTATATGATGCCATCTTAACTCTTGATTGGTAGCTATTATTATATATGAACTCTGCTCATGGTAAATGCTCCTCCCATGATCCTTTCAAATCAAGAATACAACATCTGAATATATCCTCGAGAGTTTGAATTATTTTTTCTGATTGACCATCTATTTGTGGATGATATGCTGAACTAAAATAAAGTTTACCTTGAAGGGCTTTATGCACACCTTTTTAATATTTCGAAACGAATCTCAGATCTCTATCGGATAGTATCTCTACTGGCATGCCATGAAGTCTGACTATCTCGGCAATATACAACTTCGCAAGTTTCTCCAAGAAAAACTTCATATTAATCGAAAAGAAGTGAACCGACTTAGTTTGACGGTCCAATATGACCCATATAGCGTTGTTACCTCTTGAAGATCTTGGTAACACTGTGAAAAAATATATAGTAATTTTTTTCCACTTTCACATTGGTATGTCAAGGTTTTGAGTTAATTACGCTGGTCTCCGATGCTTTGCTTTTACTTACTGACATATCTCGTACTTTGAGACATATTTGCTAATACCCCTCTTCATATTTTTCTACCAGTATATCTCCTCCAAATCTTTGTACATTTTTATTCCACCAGGGTGCAATGTACATCCAAAATGATCAGCATCCTTCAAAGTCTTCTTCTTTAATTCTGAATTATTCGGAACACAAGTCGATTTCCAAACCTAAAGGATCCTTCACCATGTATCACAAAACATGGTTGTCTGTCAGCTTCAACTCCCTTTCAAATATCTTGTAATTCAGAATAACCTTTTTGAGAAATCTTAATCTCATCAATTCTCAAAAGATCCAAATTTTCTAATATACACCTTTGTCGAGTAATGAGACATATTACCCTTCCGAATAAGGGCATCAGCAACTACAGTTGCTTTCCCCGGATGATAATTAAAGCTAACATCATAATCTTTAAGTAACTCCAACCATCTCCTTGAAATATATTTTAAACTTTTGTGATCAGTATAGATCTCACAATGTACTTCGTAGAGATAATGTCTCCAAATTTTCAAAGCAAAAATTAGCGTTGCAAGCTCTAGATCATGAGTTGGATAATTTTGCTCATACGATTTCAGTTGCAGAGAACCATAAGCTACTACTATCCGTTATGCATGAGCACACATCGTAATCCCTTATGAGAGGCATCGCTATAAACATAAAATCTTCTCCTGCAACCAGTATGATGAGAATTGGCGCATATACTAATCAATGCTTTAACTCTTAAAAACACTTTTCACACTTTTCGGACCAAAAAAATTTGACTCCTTTTTGAGTTAAGAAAGTCAAAGGTGACAATACGAGAGAACCACTTTACAAACCTCCGATATTAACCCGCTATGCTAAGAAAGCTACATATCTCATGAACACTTGTCGGTCTCTTCCAATTCACAACAACTTTGACTTTTATTGGATCTACTAAAACTCCATACTTAAAAATAATATGTCCCAAAAAGGACACACTATTCAGTCAAAATTCGCATTTCTTGAATTTTACATAGAGTTTTTCCTTCCTTAGAGCGCTAAGCACACATTGTAGATGTTCCTCATGTTCCTTTTGGCTCCTCGAATATATAAAAATATCATCTACAAATATCACCACACAATGATCCAAGAAGGACATGAACACTCTGTTCATGAGGTCCATGAAAAATGCAGGTGCATTCATTAACCCAAATGGTAACATATGAAATTCATAATGACCATAACGGGTATAAAATACAGTCTTTGGAATGTCTCCAGCCTTAATGTTCAATTGATAATATCCCGATCGAAGGTTGATCTTGGAAAATACTTGAGCTCTTCGCAATTGGTCGAACAAGTCGTCAATCCTCGATGAGATAATTTTAATACCAATATGGTAATTTAGCATATATATATATATATATATATGTGTGTGTCTATATATATATATATATATATATATATATATAAACAATCGTGATATTTAACTACGATGCAATGCATATTATGTTTACAATGCTTATGCCCTTTAAGCTTCTTTCTCTTGTTTAGTTGTCAACCAATTCTAATTAGATTAATTTTATATTAATTAGTTTTGTATAAATATAGCTTTAATTCGAAGTTTAATTTTGACTTAATTACTTTAGTGATAACCAATTATAATTAGAATAAGAATGTTAATATTGAAAATGATTAGGGGTAAAACTGACCAATGAAAGTGAAAATTTTGAATTAAAAGCCTTCTGAGGTTAAGTGAGAAAACTTGAAACGTTATTGAGGTTTTGAGACTCCCCAAACTAATTGGAAGTGAAGTGAAATCTTCGAAGTTATTGAGGGAAGTGAAAACACGTTTTGTGAATTTTACTCTTTAAATAATTAGTTTTGAGGAAGGAGGAGAAAGGAGACATGAGAACAGAGATTCTGAGCTATATTTCAACCTAGTTATATAACTTTTAGTTGAGATGTCAACTCCAACCTAATCTGGTACCAAACACAAAGCAGGTAGAGCAAAGTTGTCGGGTCAACATATCTAAACGCCGGTGTCCTTTCATGAATTGTTAGAGTTGGAAAAGCATTGGTTGAAGCAGACTAATCCGCTTGGGCTCCATTTATTCTAAAGGATCATTTATATTTGAATCATGAGGCGTGTGTGTGTCTATATATATATATATATATATATATATATATATATATATATATATATATATATATATATATATATATATATATATAAACAATCGTGATATTTAACTACGATGCAATGCATATGCCTATGCATTGCACGTAGGTGAGACGATATGCATTGCACGTAGTCAAATATCACGATTGTTTATATATATATATATATATATATATATATATATATATATATATATATATATATATATATATATATATATATATATATATATATATATATATATATATATAGAAAAGGAAAAAATCTTCTATGTTAATCCCGTAATAATTTCAATGCTTTGACGGACTAATTTCAAATATGAAAGATTTAAGGGACTAATACAAGAAACATTTTAATCAATCAATTGTTGTTAAAAAATTAATTAATTTTATAATTTGGTATCAATCAATTGGTTAATATTTACGTGCAATGCATATTATGTTTACAATGCTTATGCTCTTTAAGCTTCTTTCTCTTGTTTAGTTGTCAACCAATTCTAATTAGATTAATTTTATATTAATTAGTTTTTATAAATATAGCTTTAATTCGAAGTTTAATTTTGACTTAATTACTTTAGTGATAACCAATTATAATTAGAATAAGAATGTTAATATTGAAAATGATTAGGGGTAAAACTGACCAATGAAAGTGAAAATTTTGAATTAAAAGCCTTCTGAGGTTAAGTGAGAAAACTTGAAAAGTTATTGAGGTTTTGAGACTCCCCAAACTAATTGGAAGTGAAGTGAAATCTTCGAAGTTATTGAGGGAAGTGAAAACACGTTTTGTGAATTTTACTCTTTAAATAATTAGTTTTGAGGAAGGAGGAGAAAGGAGACATGAGAACAGAGATTCTGAGCTATATTTCAACCTAGTTATATACCTTTTAGTTGAGATGTCAACTCCAACCTAATCTGGTACCAAACACAAAGCAGGTAGAGCAAAGTTGTCGGGTCAACACATCTAAACGCCGGTGTCCTTTCATGAATTGTTAGAGTTGGAAAAGCATTGGTTGAAGCAGACTAATCCGCTTGGGCTCCATTTATTCTAAAGGATCATTTATATTTGAATCATGAGGCGTGTGTGTGTCTATATATATATATATATATATATATATATATATATATATATATATATATATATAAAGCGAGCTCATATGAAACTTAAGTTATGAATAGTGGTCATGCAACTTTACAGCACTCATCTTCTTTGGGATCCGTGAAAGATATAAAGTTCACTTTAAGATTTGTGCATCACAAATCTCAAGACAAGATGAATGGATAAAAAGTTGGTGCACCACTATTCATTATGAACTTAAGTTTATAGGAGCCTTCTATATATATATATATATATATATATATATATATATATATATATATATATATATATATATATATATATATATATATATACTAGGTGAGACGATATGCATTTCACGTGGTTAAATATCACGATTGTTTGGTTTATTTCTTTACTTGACGATATAATATTGATCGTGAAATTGTTTTTAAATCTTTACTTGATGATGTAATATTGTGCGTGAACATTCTTAACACTTACGTTTATATACCTTCAACTTTCATTTTATATGTCATTGTGATCATAACAATGTAAGCAACAAATCATTGAAAAGATTAGTCAATCATAACAGTGTAAGCAACCAGTTTTTAATTCCTCAAATCTAATAATAACAGATGATATAAAACTCTTATGAAGTAAAACAATAAAAGGAAAAGAAATCTTCTATGTTAATCCCTAATGACTATAGAATAAGAAAACCTATCAACACTTATGAAAAATCTCTCCATAAGCTTGGAAAGATAACCACATTCAACTATCGGGTTGCTTGATTCTTATTATTTTAAAAATTAATTCATCAAATCATTGAAATAGCAATTAAATCACCAATTCTTAAGTTATTTTGCTATTAACTCCTCCAATCAATAAGAAAAGCAACTAGAGGGAAATTAGTCTCTCAAATTGCTAATTATACCATTTATTTGAAGGACTAATTGTCAAAAACTTAAGAATTAAGTTATCCAAGAATAATTTCAATGCTTTCACGGACTAATTTCAAATATGAAAGATTTAAGGGACTAATACAAGAAACATTTCAATCAATCAAGTGTTGTTAAAAAATTAAATAAAAGAAACATTTTAATCAATCAATTGTTGTTAAAAAATTAATTAATTCCATAATTTGGTATCAATCAATTGGTTAAAATTTACACGTGCAATGCATATTATGTTTACAATGCTTATGCCCTTTAAGCTTCTTTCTACTGTTTAGTTGTCAACCACTTCTAATTAGATTAATTTTATATTAATTAGTTTTGTATAAAGATAGCTTTAATTTGGAAGTTTAATTTTGACTTAATTACTTTAGTGATAACCAATTATAATTAGAATAAGAATGTTATCTTGAAAAGGATTAGGGGTAAAATGACCAATGCAAGTTTTTCCAAAACTCCCACTTTTAAATATATATAAAAGAACACAGCGCCTGTAGCATGCCAGTGCCTATACACACACACACACACACACACACACACACACACACACACACACATATATATATATATATATATATATATATATATATATATATATATATATATATATATATATATATATATATATATATATAATTATTTTACTAAGAAAAGAAACTCTATTTGTTCATCTTCATTATAAAACATCTATGATATTCATTGAAGTAGAGAATCAACTTACAAGATTGAGTTCATAGCGATAGACTCAAGAATGAGGGCCCAGTTATCTCCTTTGATGTCTGATGCGAGCTGTTACTGATGACGGCCTGAGATATACAAAAAGCCTCAGATTGACGATGGTGGATTGTCCACCAATGCCCCTCTTATGTCTAATCAGCCTCCTAATAATAAGAAGTCAAAATAGTATGTAAATCTAGGTTAGAGTTTTAGAAGAGAAGGGTCATGAACCCAAGGTCGCCATGATCGAGCCTTGCGATCATATATGAGGTCCTGTCTTACCTTAGGTAGGAGGGGTATTTATACTAATTACCCAGAAAAGATCACCATTGATATGTGTCACTATCCTGATAGCCGAGGTTGTGATGGTAGTTACCTGGCCAACAAGGAGATCCACATGGCAGTACCTCATTGGTGTAGGATGTATACAACTGACGTATGTGTAGATCTGGTTAGTTATGGAAGTTGTCAACTAGAGTGATTGAGTATCCGATCAATATCTCCTCACATGGTACGTGGAGGATATGATACAATCAGAATCAATTGTCTCCAATTAGGCAACCCGCCATAAAACCACGCTGGGTTGGGTGTAGTCATAGCAACCAAACTA
This sequence comes from Asparagus setaceus, assembly GCA_012295165.1. Taxonomy (NCBI): domain Eukaryota; kingdom Viridiplantae; phylum Streptophyta; class Magnoliopsida; order Asparagales; family Asparagaceae; genus Asparagus; species Asparagus setaceus. The sequence continues at coordinate 28,243,217 of CM022704.1, read as the reverse complement.
ATGAGTTCAGCTATTATCGACATTTATTGCTTTATCTAGGCTTTTAGGTCAGGTCCATGGGCCATAACCAGGCTATATGCTGAGTGCGAATGTCCCACACTTTAACTAGGTAAAGTGCATACCGATTGATCAAGTCAACTCGTTGTCGTGATGTAGTTTGATTAACCCAAATTTCAAATTTTGTTTATATGCACAGTAATGTCCTACACATAAACGATAGTTGTTATGTAAGATAGTCACAAGTTGTTACATATATAAGACAACGACAATCGGTTATAAAGGATACACATGAGTAATTACATAGATAAGAACAATAGTAAATATAAATATATCTAATACCTTCCTCTCAAACCCACAGCGCAACAAAAACCGCGAGTTTGAATATGGAGAGCTAAAAATGCAGAAATTATCTGAGCCAATCACTATTAGAATGATGGAGAAGAAACTAAATATCCATGAGATCATCTATAAAGGGTATAAATGCTTGTACATCAATGGAGAAAATCTTAGTCACGATGAGATCGAATGACAAGGGATAGGAATGCTTGTACATCCATAAAAAATATTAGTGGTCAATTGCGAGGCCGTGAATAGAAGAAGTTCACTGCAAAAAAAATCTTAATGAGCAATAGTTCATGTCAAGACTGTAAAATATAAAATCTCATATAACGAAATAGACATGAGTCGAAGCCAGGTTTCCGAATATAACAGCAATGGGTTTTTCAACTAGAAAAAGGAGGTTAGATAGAAAAAGCTAATGGTAAGATGATATTCCATTGGACATCAATAGAAAACAAGGAAAGATCCAAATAGCTGGGTGTAGAGGCACGTGCCCCCACAAATTAACTCCCCATCAAGATTTTGATACCTCCAAGTTTTTCCTTACACAGTTCTTCAAACACATATATAATTTATCTTTCTTCAAATACAAGTGTTATGCTCGTGCTCCCACGGTTTGGTTCATTTTCTTTAATTATGATCTTATTTTTAAAAATTGAATTGCACTGGAATTTTTATGGGTTATTTGCATATATACTCCTTAAATCATGGGTATTTATAAAAATACCCTTCAAATCTTAGTACTTGCAAAACTACCTCTCAAATCATCAACTTTAAAAATTACCCTCAAATCAATTAATCATCAATTTTGATAAGCTAGTTAGTAATCATAATGTAAAAATTATCAACAAAATAGTCAAATTTTAGCAGCAAATTGATGATTTGTTAATTTTAGACGCTTTTTTTTCACAAAGTGGATAATTTAAGGGTAGTTTTACAAATACTAAGACTTGGGAGAATTTTTGCAAATACCTATGATTTAAAAGGTTTATATACAAATAACCCATTTTTATTTAGACTGTTGCCCCTTCTTCTAAAGTAGATATTATGATCGAGAGAATTTTCTTATGAAGGAAAAATAAAATACAGGAGTGCATAATTTTTATTTTAAAATTTGAAATTCAAAATGTTTTAAATACCAACCTCTCCTTTGTAATATCCTTTCTTTCCAAAATTTACAAAGGAAAACAAAAAGAAAAGAAAGCTACTTCACTAAATAAATGTGTGAACAGCTTTTATTTTAAAATTTTAAATTCAAATTTGGGGAAGGACACATGGCATTTTTAAAGATGTAAGGCTAATAGTAAATCATAAATCTCTTTTTATATATAAAAGGGGATTAAAACCATTTCCTTAATATACCTCCAAGTTTTTCCCTACACATTTCTTCAAGTATATATCTTATTTATCTTTCTTCAAATATAGATCTTATTTATCTTCTAAGGTATTGTG
>CM022704.1:28071426-28238926 GCA_012295165.1 Asparagus setaceus | reverse complement strand
ATTTGTGCATCTCTTGATTTCACGGATCCCAATGCAACATCAATGAATATAAAAGTTGGTGTATACTATTCCCTATCAACTTAAGTTTATAGGAGCCTTACTCTCTCTCTCTCTATATATATATATATATATATATATATATATATATATATATATATATATATATATATATATATATATATATATATATATATATATATATATATAGTAAAGCTCCTATAAACTTAAGTGTATAGGGAATAGTCATACACCAACTTTTCTATCCATTGATGTTGCCTTGGGATCCGTGAAAGATATAAAACCCACTTTGAGATTTGTGTATCTCTTGATTTCACGGATCCCAATGCAACATCAATGAATATAAAAGTTGGTGTATACTATTCCCTATCAACTTAAGTTTATAGGAGCCTTACTCTATACTCTCTCTCTCTCTCTCTCTCTCTCTCTCTCTATATATATATATATATATATATATATATATATATATATATATATATATATATATATATATATATATATATATATATATATATATATATATATATATATATATATATATGAAATTTAATCTATCTTAAGATATATGGAAGATTTTGAATTCCCTACAATTTGGCATAATAATAACTGAAATAGAATTGAATCCACCAATTCCTTAACTCACGCAAAATCAATTTGAATTTCAAAAATATTTATAACCCACTTCCAAAATAACCGCTCCTCCTGTTTCAACCTAAAAAAGTATCCGACACGTTCAAAATCTTAATGCAAATATCAGAACTAAACTTTTCTGAGTTATCTATTTCTATTCTCTCCAGTGGTGGATCCAAGATTTCTAAAATTGGTGTCACCATATAATTAATAATTATTAACTTAATTTATGATTATTCCCATGAGCTTTCATACTTTGAGAAAACTACATAAGTTTATCGGTAGTAACACTATCAAATAATCATTAATAATAGTATTAAATACATAATCCCACTTTTGTAACTCAACCATCAGGTATATAGCTGAATGCCTTTCAGTTTGCAATATCAAAATTGTAACAACTCATATATAGTTGATAATTCATTGTGTGGTTGATGATGACATACGGTGTTAGAAGCTTATCAACTGATGGTATTTTTGACATATGCGACATGATATATGCCCTTACATCTTTACAAAATCTCAATTGAACCCAAGGACACATAAGGAACCACCTTGATAAAAGTGGTATACATATGCAGCATGATATATGCCCTTACATCTTTACAAAATCTCAATTGAACCCAAGGACACATAAGGAACCACCTTGATAAAAGTGGTATCACGTGACACCATTTCCACCCGAGTGGATCTGCCCCAGCTTCTCTCCCTCCTTGCCCTCAAAATGAAGAACGCCTATAAAAAATGCCGGCAACTCCACCATCAACAGCAGTAATATATTATCTATAATTGTAGATGGTAATTCTTCACGTATTTTCTGTTTCTTTGGTTACTATCTTTTTCTACATATTTTTTGTTGAGTAATTCTTTTGTTGCAGGAAGCCGAAAGAGGCAAGAGAGAGAAATCGAAGCATTCACAGTGGAGGAACTATGGTGATCTAAATAATTTTTTTTGGGTAAGGCTGAAAGAAAGTCTCATTTAGAAATAGTTCTTAATACTTTTCAACAGATTATTTTCTTCAGTAAAATCAGGTCAGTTCAATTTTTCTGGCCTAGGCTAGTTGGTGAGAGTTGATGCTAATTTCTTTAGCCAATCCGCAAATTCATTTAATCGTGAGAAAAATGGAGCAAGTTGTGTGCACATTCTTTTTTTATCCTTCATTTTAAAGAATTCAATATTCTGTTCCTCCATTGAAATGGTTTTTCATACATATCTATGTGCTTATTTTAGGTTATGAGTCTCATAGCATCAATTCATCTTGCAGAGGTCGATGGCTTAAATGTCCAACAATTCCTTTGGTAGCTAGTCATGGACGTCTATTTATTTTCTGTCCTTCTCCAGTAGCATTACTTTTCTAAACTAGATTTTTCTTAGTGGTATTGAAGATAATAGTCCATATCTAGTAATTCAGAATTCTATTACTGAAATGATGTGGAGGACATTGCTGATGCCTTTTGGGAGAAATCGGATCGTGTGAAGCTCGGACGGTCTAAGAAAAGAGGATGATTTTCGGCCAGATTTCGACGTGCAACTTCGACGGACCATAACTTTTGATTCCCTCCATAGAATCGCTATTATTATATGTTTTCAGAAAGCTCGGGAAGTGCTCTACAAGGAAAATGGTTTTGCCTTTCCAACCGAGTTTCGGGGTCAAAGGAATTCGTCTTCAGGCTCAAATTGTGCGTCAAAGAGTTTTGGTTCAATTTAGTTTCTAGTTTTTATGGAACGTTTTTTTTTAATTTTAGGTAGTCTAATTGTTTTAGGAAAGGCTATTTTAGTACTTTTACTTTATTTTACATCCTATATAAGGGGAACGAATTTGTGAACTCTTTAGATTGGTTTTTATTAATTTCATAAGTTTTCTATTCCTAGGGTTTGTGTCGTTTTGCTCGTACGAGAACGAATAGTTATCTCTTTTTATTACGCTTCCGATATATCATGAAGGGATCCTTTAATCAATTTGATTCGGATTTCTTAATGTACCAACATCAATTGTCACCCATTTGTTTTATTTCCTCTATCACCTATTTGTTTTATTTCTTCTATTGATTTTGTTTCTTTAATTTGGGTTTTGGCTTGGAATATGTTGAAGAATTTAATCCATAAATATTTATTTTCTATTTTTGCCAAATATTGGAAGAAATAAATAGCACAGTGACTCTTTTGCACGATTATGTTGCAACTAGGTGGTACAAGGCACCTGAGTTGTGTGGTTCCTTTTTCTCTAAGGTTTGTGGATTACCCTTTATCCTTTATTTGATTTAAGAAATATTCACATAAAATGTTTTTGATGTCTCCTTTTATATCAACAAGAACTGTGATTATTGGCCATTTTTTTAATATATATATTTTGTATTTTTCTCTAATTGTATGCATATCTTAATTAAATGTTTGTGATGAGTATTTATCATCTGAATTCGATCACTTATGCCATAATTGGCATGAAACTGTTAGTTTTATATGTACCACATTGTGTTTACAGATATGCTGACAGTGTACGTACTGATATATGTTTGGCAAGATTGCCGCTTTCCGATGTTAGATTTTAAATATTGACCACCTCATTTGAGTCTTTAACCTAACTTCAAAATGGGCAAGTGTGATTCGTGAACAGGCTACCATCCTAAGGCTTTAGAACCCTCTACATGTGTGGCTCTTTTGTTATTTTATTATTGGAAATTGAAAATGATTGGTGAGGTCATTGATTTCTATACAGATAAATTTTCTAATTTCATTCAATTCTTAGTTCTTTGAGATTAACCACGTCTAATGAAGGAGCTGCCAACTGCATTGATGTCATCTTGGCTATTATTCTCCCTCCTCTTGGAGAATTCTAAAAAATTGATGCGGGTAAGTTTTTGATTTCTAAAATAGTTTTATTTTTATTTAATTTATTTTTTTGATGTGATATTATGGGCGATAGAGTAATTTAATAATTATCACTCTTAAATTTGTTCGATTTAATTTAGTCCATATATTTTAAATTTCCCCATTTGTGTCGTGTTTGATTATCATTATAGATATGTACGATACATATACAATTCATCTAAATTTTCCCATTTGTGTCGTGTTTGATTATCATTGTAGATATGTACGATACATATACAATTCATCTTAATTTTTGTTAGTCATCTACTATATATAATATATATGCAATATCTTTACCCCATTAACAAGCCCAAATCTAAATGCATATGATCTCCACACGTGAAAAATTAATTATTATGTGAAATAAAATTTATTTGTTAAGTTTAATTTTAAGAAATTTTACATAATTGTTATGGTCATGATTGTGGTTTGCATCTGGATTGGGTGGTGTGGGTATGGGTGAAATTTGGGGTTGGGGTGTATTTATGTATGCCCTGATTCCAATTAATGAGTTTGAGAGAAAATATAAACAACTGTTCTTATTTGTATATATGCAATCCATGAATGATTAGAACGTCATATTCTTCTGTCATCAATTTTAAGAAATTTTGTGTAATTGTCATCAATTTTAAGAAATTTTAATTTGGATTTTTCATTTTTAAATATTTACAAAAATATATTTTCAGTTTTAAAAATATTTCTGTAATTAAAATTATTTTCCCAAATAAATTAGTTTCCACATTTGCAAATTTAATTGAATTTTTTTGTTTTAGATAGTTATGAAAATTTATTTTCATACCAAACAAATTGTGTTAAAAATAAAACTAATTTCAGTAAAAGTGAGTTAAACAAAACCAAAATGTTAGTAAATTTTAAATTACTAAATTAATCTTACCAAATACAAGTTAGGGATTGCAACTTCCAAATCTTACTTTAATTTAACTGCCTAATTTAGATCATGTTCACAAATTTTCATATTATTTCAAATTATTTTTCTAAAATAATACTAGAATTTTAGTAAAGTTCAAATTACCAAATTATCTTACCAAATACAAGTTACCACTTTAAACTACCAAATCTTACTTTAATTTAACTACCTAATTTAGATAGTGTTCAAAATTTTCAAATTATTTCAAATTATTATAATTCAAAATATATCTGAAATAATACCAAAATTTTAGTAAATTTCAAATTATCAAATTAATCTTACCAAATATAAGTTACCAATTTAAACTACCAATGTTACTTTAATTTAACTATCTAATTTAGATCGTGTTCAAAATTTTTAAATTATTTTAATTAGGAATATTTTTGAAATAATACCAAAATTAAAACAACATTCAAATTATCAAATTAATATTACCAAATACAATTTACCGATTTAAACTACCAAATCTTACTTTAGTTTAACCACCTAATTTAGATCATGTTCACAATTGTGAAAATTTAATTTGTATTTTTAAATAATTCTAAAATTATAACTTTTACCTAAATAATTTAGTTACCAAATTTACAAATTTTAATTTTAATGTGTTTTCATTTTTATATAGTTGAAAATTTTTATTTTCCTAATTTCCAAATTTAATTTGGATTTTATTCCATTTTGTTGAGTTGTGATACTAATTAAATGGTTGTCAACATTTATTATAACAACTTATATTTAGATCTATAATTCTTTTACTTGACATATATAAATGATGAAACTTTGATCCTAATCATAAAAATAAAAACACAAAATTATAACTTATCTTATATAATGAAACCGAAATTTGAGGAGTTGATATTTGATACTACAAAAGTGTTGTTGATTTGTTATAGAGATATGGGTTTTAAAAAATAAATTACTAAGTAGGAAATGATATTTTATTTTGATAGTAGGTAACATATATTTTATAATATATATGTTGGTAGGTGTGGTGTTAGGTGTGTATATTCCCAATAAATATTAATTGATTAGTTATCATATTACATATAATTTCAAAATTTTTAAAGCAATTAGGTTAGATCAAACTTCATTATATAATATCTACTATCTACAATAATTCATTACACAAAGATAGAATTTATTATATTAAGGTAATTTTATAATTAGGTTAGATCATAATTCAATGTATAATATCAACAATAATGTACCAAAAATAAATTAAATTAGAGTATTTAAACTAAAAATTGGATACTAATCATGAAAAAAGCACAACTTACCTTAAATAGAAAAATCGAAAATTAAGGACTAGATATTTGATACTACAAGTGTTGTTGATTTATAATAGTAATTAAATGGTTGTATACAATTATAATAACAACTTATATTTAGATCTAAAATTCTTTTACTTTACATATATAAATGATGAAATTTGGATACTAATCATGTAAATAAAAACACAAAATCATAACTTACCTTATAGAGATGAAAACAAAATTTGAGGATTTGAGATTTGATATACACAAGTGTTGTTGATTTGTGATAGAGAGATGAGTTTTAAAGAAAAAATTGGTAGATAGGAACGGATATTTTAACTTGGTGGTAGGTAGCATATATTTTATAAGATATGTGTTGGTAGGTGTGTATTCTCAGTAAGTTTTTATTTTTTTATTTTAAATTTCAGAAGTATTAAATATAAATAATTAAATATTGTTTTAATTTTTAATGTATTTATTAAAACCAACCACATTATTCATTAATATTACATAATTGACTATTTATAAATTCAAATATCCATATCTATTATCAAATATAAGATAATTTGAAATTTAAAATGAGAGGAATGGTTTATTTTATTACTAAAATAAAATATTAAATATATCTCTTGTCAATAAAAATATTATCAAAATGTAAGTCTAAATTTAAAACCATATTAAATATTAAACAAGAGCTGCCTAATATAATAAAATATGATTTTATAAAACAATCATCAATCAATCAATATTTGATTAGTTATCATATTACATATAATTTCAGAATTTTTAATGTAAATTTACACAAAAATAGAACCTATTATATTAAGGTAATTTTTATATTATGATTAGATCATAATTCAATATATAATATCTATAATAATATACAGAAAATAAATTTGGCATATAATTTAATTACCATATAAATTTAAACTTCAAAAAGTGGAAATGTAAAATATCTTGAATATAATAATAAAAATATCCAAATATCTTGAATATAATAATTATTATTTACTTTTAATTTAAATACCTATATAATTATATAAATATTATATGATATAAATTTGAAAAATAACACCAAAATCTAAGATAATATAAATTTTGGTTTTATCATCATTTATTATTTAAGATTATCATATATTTTATATATTATATATGATATAAAATATCATATTTTGACCAAAGAATAATATATATTATAAGAGGTAAAAATCAAACTAACGAGAGAATAAAATCTACACAAAATCTCTAATATCCATCAATTTAAATTTCATAATAATTTACATATAATATATAAATATGTAAACACACAATATAATTATCTTGGTCATATATTATTCAAGGAGATAAATAACTTCTTCAACAGAGGATCTTCATTTACTTTTTCTACTCTGTGCTAAAGGTATTTTTATTAATGAATACATGTTTTGGCTAATTATTTATTAATATATATGATATTTATTCTTATTTTATAGGTTATTGCATATTATTAATAAAATTAATTAAATCAGTAAATTTGTGTGCTATTTTTATTTTTTAAATATACATTTTCTATCGAATTTTTCCTTTTGCAATGGACGCTATTTGTTTTAAATCAACACTTTTAAAAATTATTAGATCATTAAATTATAACCTATAATAATGTATACATAATTTTTGGAAATTCAGGTTAAAATGCTCAATTAACTATTCAATACATCTAACCTTAAATGTTTAATTTTGAAATGAATGAATAATCATGATTTTTGTGGATTTAGTAATACTTATTTATTAATTTTTTATTAATATTAATTTACTTATTTAATATATAATTATGAAACTGAAATTATATTATTATTTATTTACTAATTTATTAAAAATTTCTTACATTAATGTTTTGGAATTGTTGTAGAATATATTTATACGATTTGTTGTTATTCAGCAGCATTATCAATTTACTTAAGGATTAAAATAATTCTTAATTATTTTAATATTTGTGTTTGAGGAGTAATATTTTTGATAATGAAAATACAATATAATTAATATTTTTACATAATTAACTAATTAATATATTAATATATTTAAAATTAACTATGTATTTAATGTTTATTATCTTCATAATGATTTTATTATTTAATATATTATTATGAAAATGAAATTATATTATTTATTACTTATTTACGGATTTATTTAATGTTTCATGAAAAATAATTTACAGTATTTAAAATTAAAATTTTTATGGATTTATTATTTATATTTATTATTTTTAAATTATTATTATGAAACTGAAATTAACTATTTAGTTTCTGATTTATTAAATTATTATTTACATACTTTTTAATATATTATTATATAACTGAATTTAAGAGGTTTAAATTTAAGTATTTATTTTCGGTTTTGTTATAATAATATTTATTTAATTATTTTAACTAATTAAATAAAATATGTTGGTTAGATTTTCTAGAGAATAATTACATATAATAATATGGATAATTACGGTAAACTTAAGTCAAGAATGATTTTATATTTTCAACTGTTAAAATTAGTATTTAAACCATATTTCAATAAATTATTATTATATGAAGCAAAATTATACTAAATGAATCTTATATTCATTGAAAACTATATTAACTGAAAATATGTACATTGTATATAAACAATTTTGAAGGTAATTAAGATTAGCTTAGACAACATTTTCTCAACATGTAATAAATTGATGACATATTTTCAATTATCATAATTGCAAATAATATCTTCGTATAAATTAAGCTAAGTTTAGGCGGTATTATAAATTATTTATTATTTTTTATTATCATTTATCAATTGTTTTTGGTAAGTAAGTAAAACTTTCATTCCAAAATTATTAGTAATTACATACTGCCCCTGCACAATATGAGACTCTAGCAACCTGGAAACCTCAAAAACCCTCAAAACAACTCATAAAGACTCTCTATAGACTGATAAAGCAAAACTGTCAATAAGCTTTCAAGACTACTTATTTTTACATTTTTTCACAAACTCTGGTGCTATGGACATAGCTGAACACCAAGATCTATTTTTCTGATTTTCCCGAATCATATGAATAGGGCTGCATTTGATCTTGATATCATAGATAGCCGAGTTAATGCATTCCTCCATCGTCACCAATTTCTGTTGGAAAATCATATGATTCCTAGCTTTCCATATGTAATAGATAATAGCCGCAACTGCAACTTTCTTTATGCTTGCTATTGAAGAGCTTCCCCTGCACGTAGTGTTCATCCATATTAAGACTTCCCCCCATTTAGCAGTAGCAACACTTTCTTGAACAAAAGCCATGATACTCCTCCATATATGACTGCTGAATCCACACTCAAAAAATAAGTGATCTCTGTTCTCAACATGCATATTGCATAGCACACACTTATCATCATCCAAAATGCATTATCTCCTCAGTCTAGATTTTGTAGGCAATCTATCCCAACATGCAACCCAAAAAATAAAAGAGTGTTTAAGGATTGACATTTTTCCCCATACCTAATTGCTCCATGTTACCTTTGGATGTTCTCCCATAAGCAGTTGATAAGAACTCTGAACTGAGTAAGGATTGTTGCTACCGTTCCACAACTTGCTAGCAGGATCAAAGCATTTGAGGGCGAATTCCCTGAGCTTGAGCAACTTCTTAAATGCCCATGAATAATGAGTTTTAGGTTCCATCGTCCAGAAGTCCAGATCTTTTATGTAGAAGCCATGAATCCAACAAACCCACATTGAATTCTTGTCCAGGACTATATCCCATACATGTTTGAGCATTAAGGATTTATTCATCATACTTAGAAGCTTCAGTCCCAGGCCACCATTAATTTTAGGCAAGCAAACATTTGTCCAAGATACTTTAGCTTTCCTACTATTGTGCATCTCCCCAGCCCATAAAAATCTCTACAAACTTTCTCAACTTCCCTTATAACTTTTTGAGGCCGAACAAAAATGCTTCCCCAATAATTCTGCATGTTGAACAAAACTGACTGCACAAGTTATAACCTTCCAGCAAAAGAGAGAAGTTTAGTAGTCCAACATTTGATTCAACTAATCATCCTTTCAATCAATGACCCACAATCAATAAAATGTCATTTATCAATTGTTAATCAAGGAAAAGAAACTAAATCAATTATTGATATGGAATTTTTATAATTTGAGTGACTGACATACTATATTTGCTAATTATTAATAATTAATAAGATTTCATAAAATTATATTATGATATTTTATTAAATATGGTCACTAATTTTGTTAATTCTCATTATCCGGATGACTTTAAATTATATTAGCATTAAATTAATTTGTGGATATTTTATCGATGTCGATAAAATAATAACATTGCAAAGATACACCATTAAATAAGCTTCGAGTAGATGAAATGATGTCATCTTGAAAGGAAGAATCACTCGAACATGGGAAGGACAAAACGCAAACACCGAATCTCATCCGAATTAACTTTATTCTCCTTGATAACGAGGTACATTTAAAATTTTATATATACCGATAATTGTAATTTTAAATAATACAAATTTATTTTAATTATGATGTGTTTTATTTAATTTTAATAGAACACTCATGTACATGATTTTACCTTAAGAATGATGCATTTTGATGAGAAAATTAATACAAGAAATTAAATTCATATTTTCTCAAACGTAAAGATTATTACTGCAAATAAGATATACAAACCAAGAAGCACTCTAGTATCTATTCATTTGTGTTATCGTGACAAACATCAAGGTTTTAGAGGAGGATGAAGATGAAATAGAACAATACAAATTGAATATCTTCCTTACGGAGAGATTGAATCATGAATCAATCAAAAGAATTTCTTATATGTATGTATTAAATTTATATTCCTTATAGATTATCATGTATGTCAAATTATACTAAATTTTATTTATTTTCTTATATGGATGTGATTGGAATAGTTTATGAAATTTATGCGATTGATAGCATGGACAAGAATGAATTTTTTTATTTTGAAGCTTTACAATGCATGATAATGAGTAAGTTATAATTTTATTATTTTTATATAAAAATATAGAAATATATTTTATAACATAAATATTAAATATATACTTTATTCTTTTATCAGGTTCAACACCATAGCTATCACTTTGTGGGAAGATTTAGCATGTACTCTGGAGGAAAAATTGAAAAGGGAGAATCAAAGCTCAATGGTTATTATTGTGATCGTTTTGTTGTACTCTAGATTTAGAGGTAGAGGTATGAATAGGAGAATCAAAGCTCAATTGTTATTATTGTGATTGTTTTGTTGTACTCTAGATTTAGAGGTAGATGTATGAATTATATATATATATATATATATATATATATATATATAAACTATGATAATTTATATTTGTATGCCTAATTATAAACTTGCAATAATTAAAGATATACATAATATTATATCTTTTCTAAATTATTATATTTCTATTTATTTATTTTTTCATAGTGAAAGGATTGATAAGCTTTTAGTCCCGCATTATGCTACAAAGTTTTATATAACTGAGTGGTAATAATGATGTTGTTCAAACTCAAGGGTATTTTGTAACTTTTGTGAAATAATATAATTCTATTTTCATAAAAGTTTTTAGAATTATGAGAATTACCATTATAAGTAATTATTTTACTTATCTTTTTCTCAGTTATATTGATGCTTCAACTCAATACCAAAATTTTGAGACAGGAACAAGATCGCTAAATACACAAGTCAAGTTTGAAATCAATGATGGTACAATTGATGATATTTTTAAAGTAAAGGAATTGAACGAAGACGATGTAAGTGAATTTTAATTTATTTTTGTTTATGTCAGTTATCTAAGAGGGAGTTAAGTATGGGATTTGGTAGAGTATTAGGGTCCTCAATCTTCTTTAGACAGTTGGTCTCTGAGTAGTGAATTCTATCCTGCACATGAATAATACGTGAGAGGTTCGGAGTTGGGATCTCCGGTGATTCCTCTGACGATCAAGTTAGTGTTCAGCTTGAGTGGAGAATGAATGTATGGTGTTTTTCAGTCAGAGTCAGCTTGCCCTAAGCAGTAGACAACAGTTTCCCTTTATAGCAGATCCAAGGGGCAGATGGGTAATATCGGTCGAAGTCCAGCGTAGGCGCTTCAAGCAGGGCATTTGCTGCGAGGAGGATGAGTCACCCCAGCATTTAATATGAGGGTGACGGAGTGTGCATAGTGCTGACGAGGTCCGATGAGTCATAAATACTTTCGGGGTTGGAGAAATAATGATTCTGATCATGCATTTAATGTGATGATAATCGACTGTCGGTGGGGGGCTCGAGGAGAAACCGCCTCTCGATTCGTCTCTATGAGAGGGTCGACAAGTGATGCCTTTTTCGGTCTTGCGAGCGGGCTAATAAGTACCACCTTTTTAGTTGGCCTAAAAATTATCGATCCGGCCTTGTAGGGAGAGCAGTGGGATTGAGTCGAATGGTGAGTTTGAGTGAGGACACCTTTTGACTCCGCCCTTGTTAGGAAGGGTCGAGTGTTGAAGCTATCCGAGTCGCCCTGGCTGGGGTGAAGTCGATCTGATGATTAGTTAGCATGGGACACGTGTCGGCTCCTTGTCAAGGATTAACACTTAGCTATTTATATGATAAGTTGTCGATCCAACCTTGTAGAGTGAAGAGGAGTGGGGTCGAGTCGAATGGTGAGTTCGAGTGAGGACGCCTTTCAACTTGGCCCTTGGTAGAAAGGGTCGAGTGCTGAAGCTGTCCGAAGCCTGGCTGGAGTGAAGTCGATCTGATGATTAGTTAGCATGGGACACGTGTCGGCTCCTCGTTGAGGATTAACACTTAGCTATTTATATGATATAACAATTTTAGTATTGAATTATTTGCTAAATTTTATATATATTCAATTATAGTTTTAACACTATATGTATGTAAAAACATGATACAATGACAAGAACTGTCTTATTATTTCAAAGTATACTTGGTACATTTTATTTAAATCGCTAAAGTGATGTATACAAAATTCAAATTAAACTTAAATTATAATATAACGACTATATAAATACATTACATAGACCTTCAAAGGTTAATACTTTAATTCATTTATCATGCACTTTTTTTGTTGGTTTTTATAATTCACTTAATAATGAATATATTGTTTATCTATACTATTTTTAGGAGAAACATTTCTTTGGTAATGCTCAAATCATGGAAATTGAGGAGATATCGAGTGGCGATATCCTTCTCATCTTGATTGCAATAACAAGTTGAAAGAGATCAATAGGGTTCTTTATTGCAATCATCATAAAAAGAAAATTAAATATATAGAAGAAAGGTAAATAGGATATTATAAATTTTATAAATATAAATTATTTACAGTTTAAAAAATTAAATTAAATAAATAATATATAACACAAATATATATTTAACTTTAGGTACAAACTTACCTTACAAGTGACGGATGGAATAGGCATCACCATATTTATAATATTTCATCACGATGTTCTTCGTTTGATGAAAATTGGTCCTTCAGAATTAACAACTTTGCTGGGTTTGGTAAATTATATCAAAATTAAATTAAAGTTTTAATACATTTTAATTTAATAGATGAAATTGAAAATTATTTTTATATTTGCTTAAACAGGATGCGAAAACAAGGAGATTCTACTTTCTATCAAGAGATTAATTGGTAGAAATATGCTTTCATGTTAAGGTTACAGAGTTTAACACAAATAAATGTATTGAAGACTACACGGTTATTAAAATAGTTAATGGTATGGACGATAAAAAAACTCAACGGTCATTATGCTAACCGATAGAAAGTTAATATTTCGATAATCTTATTAATAACATTATATTCTACAATTATATGCAATGTATTCATTATTCTATTACTAAATTTATTTTTATCAAAGGATGAAAAATCACTGATATGATGTTGGTTGATGGCGATGACAGTCAATCAAGTGAATATACTCTAGACTTATCAACACCTAAAAATACTTCGATAAAAATTCTAAAAAAGTTTTTGCTAAATTTAATATTAGTTTCTTTATTTCAAAAATTAAATCATGTTTATGTTATTCTAAGACAAATGTATTACTATCGAGGATGAGAAACCAATTGAATTGAATTAGGATGATACCATTGATAATCAATCTATTGAATTAAATCCAAACTTATCCACACCGATATCCACCACTAATAGCAAAGGTAAAAGAAAATTTTAGATGTATCACCTATTACCACGCTTGACTCTTACGTATTTAAAACTCCACCTACAACCAAGACAAAAATAAGGATACAATCAGGTTGGCTTATTTATACATTAATTAATTTTACTATATAATTTTTTAATGTTAAATTTACTAAATAAATATATTTTTATTTTAAAGAAATGGATAAAGAACCACTCTTTCAACTTTGAAGAAGAGGATTAAGACGGAGAAAAATAATTAAAATTATTAGAGCTTTTCTTAATATTTTACTTATTACATCCTTTGATTGGTTGATTGAGTGAGAACTTTTTTGGTGATGCATCATTTGCTAATAATATTTTTAAACATTAAACTGTCTTATATCTTAATTTCATTCAAGTTGCATTTAGGTATATTTTAATTATCTTCATTTTATTCATTTATTATGAAAAATTTTAGTTTAAATGATCTTAATTTTAATTAAACTTTATATAAGTTATTCAACATCATTATTTTCAAAGGGACATGTTCTCAAACCTCAATGGGGTGCGGGAGGGTGTGCTTGAATGGGGTTGAGTCATTAGATTTTTTAAATTATATTCGGATAAGAGTGATTGAAACACGCCGAAATATAGATGAATTGCAATAAGACTGTGCTTAGCACGGGCTAAAATACTAGTTTGAATATAAACTGAAAACCCTCATTATCGGAATCTATCTTTTAATGCAGATATTCCTTATATTTGTGTATAAAAAATAGCCAAATTAAAATACTGCAAAAATTAATATTGAATTTTAAAATTTCAAAATCAAGAGGGAAAATTTATATCAAGTATGACATAACTAATTAGCTAAACCATAAATATTGAAAGGTGATAATTTATACTTTTTATTCTTTGTGTTTTTACTAATAGAATTTTAATTAAACTCAACATTTTCAATTTAATTATTT
This sequence comes from Asparagus setaceus, assembly GCA_012295165.1. Classification (NCBI taxonomy): domain Eukaryota; kingdom Viridiplantae; phylum Streptophyta; class Magnoliopsida; order Asparagales; family Asparagaceae; genus Asparagus; species Asparagus setaceus. The sequence goes on along the minus strand of CM022704.1, from coordinate 28,224,116 downwards.
TCAATCTAAATGAGAAAAATGATTTTATAGTTGCTTAAACTATTGTGACAAATATAATTTTGCTATTATCAAATCATTTTAAGCTAAACTTTAGTGAGAACATTTAAGATAATTTATTCAAGAGTGTAGGGTCAAAATCTCAGCCTAAAAGGAGTATTCCTTTTAGGATGGATAAGGAAATCAGATAATATTTTAATTGGGGTATATCCCTGAGATTCCTTCTATAGGAATAGAGGTTTATTAATTATGTGACTCCATGGCTTCCAGTAGGCGCAAGCCCCTACTGTTAATTATCGTTTGGGTTGAACCAAGTGAACCTCCGATTGAGAGACCTGTAGATTAGCACAAAATAGAAAATGGAGTAACCATAAATTTTATTGATTTCTCATTTTATTTCCATGGCTTAACCAAGGGCATACCCTCACTTTACAATTTGAAAAGAAACAAAAAAAAGAGTTTTAACTTGGAGACATAGAGGTCGATGTAGATTTGGGTGGGAAATTGATTTAATTTGGGGTCCAGTTTAGTGACATGGAGGTCAAAAATTTGCATTTGACTTTAGTTTAGGGACATTCCGGTCCATAATTTGGATTTGATTTTAGTTTAGGTACATTCCGATCCATAATTTGAATTTGATTTTAGTTTAGGGACATCTCGGTCCATAATTTGGTTTTAATTTTAGTTTAGGGAGATTTTAGTTTAGGGACATCTCGGTCCATAATTTGGTTTTAATTTTAGTTTAGGGACATTCCGGTCCATAATTTGGATTTGATTTTAGTTTAGGGACATCTCGGTCCATAATTTGGATTTGATTTTAGTTTAGGGACATCTCGGTCCATAATTTGGATTTAATTTTAGAATTTTGGATTTTTAGCCATTTGGGGACTGATTTACAACTTTTAGCCTTTTTGGGACCTAGTTTGTAATTTTCATCCATTAGGGACTGATTTGCAATTTTCAGTCTGTTTGGGCTAATTTGTAATTTTTGATCATTTAAGGACCGATTTACAATTTCTGAATTTGTCTTGGGCTATTTTTTTAGTACGAAAATTACTTTGGGTTATTTTGTAAATTCTAAAAATGGCCTCTTTTGTGTAGTACGCTAGCAGTTTGTTTGCACTTATAGTTGGGCTAAAATACTTAGTTTTTGGCCATAACAAGAAATTCTTTGACAAAATTTCGCATATTTCACCAATAGAGAATCCGAAGGAATTTTCCTCCAATAGTGTTTTTAAATTTGAGATTCGCATATTAAAGGGTCCGAAGAAATCCTTTAATAGCGTTTATTTGAAATTGCATATTAAAGGATCCGAAGAATTCCTTTAATAGCTCGGATTTGGAATAGCATATTAAAGGGTCCGAAGAAATCCTTTAATAGCTCGGATTTGGATTAGCATATTAAAGGGTCCGAAGAAATCCTTCAATAGCATTTAAAATTTGCGTGTTAGAGGCCCGAAGGAATCCTCTACCAGCGATACCCTTTTTGTCAATTGTAGTCCATGAATCCGATAGTGATAGCCATGGTCTTCAACAGAGTTGTGAATGGCTCGACATAGCACGTGAATTCGGAGGACCGTTTGCATCTTTTTTTCTCCGCCACTCCGTGTTTCTTGTCAATAAGAGAGACACAGAGGATCATAGCTGCTGCATTGTTAGTCGACAACGATAGGGGGTGGTGACAACAATGGGCTCCAGGTTGAGTTCGCACTTAGGCATGGGTTCGTTGGCCATGGTTTGCATTTGCAACGAGTGTGATGGACATGCAGTACCTCGAATTTGGTACCGGGGCAGCGAGGATATATATCGACAGTTTGGGGATTGAGTTGTAACTTCACGGTGGACCTTGCATTCATACTGAACTGCAGCGATGATGATGATGCTCACACTTGGACGACATTGAAGGCTTCGAACTACAGCGGGGGACAACAATGCCATAGCAACTGCCACGACACGAGTAGGCAAGGGAGTTGAAGCACTCTCAGTATGGGAGGTGCTCTATTGGTGGATTGCTACTCTCTGGTGATGAATGGGAAATGAAGAGTTAGACTGGTGCTTGTATATTTTGATGGTGAGATGTTTTGGTGGAGGTCTGGATGAGGAATTGACTTCGCGAAGTGCTCTCTCTCTCTCTCTCTCTCTCTCTCTCTGTGCATTGGTGTATCGTGAGGCATATGAGAGGCTGCCTTCTTCCTTCCCCCCTTTCGTTTGTTTTCAGGAGTGTCTTTTTATAAAGGAGTGGACCATTGGAGTTGGGGAGAATGGGAGAGTGGAGATGAGAAGTGGGTAGTTTAGATGGTAGACGTGGGTTTATTAGTTAAGTGGAGAGTGGAGTTGAGGGAGACGTAGCAAATGGAGGTTAAATTTGTTGCAGTTAGGGAAGAGTTCGCAACAGGAATGGGTGGTTAGAACTCCCATTTTTTTTTGGAGAATCACTTTCATTGAGCATGAGCTTGTCCCAATTAAGTTTAATGTAGCTAATAAATCTTTAAATTGACTAGTTCATATTAAAAATATTTCTTAGGAGTGCTTTCAGCTTTGCTACTTGATATCCTTTGTCCTTTGAAGGAGCACAGACAAACTGCAAATTTGCTTACATGCTGAATTAGAGCAACGACAAGATAAATGACATATCAAGTCATAAGTAATTAGCACGCCATTGTATGCTTCTTCTTGTCATGAAATTTTTGGCTTCAACAAAGAGGTGTTGTGGGGGAGGAGTATTTGAGAAAAATAAAGCCACGTTGATTTAGATCATAAACGATTGCCCGGGGTACCCCAGGCAGAATTTATTGGGATTGTGTCTTTGATTCATTATATAACTTCATGAGAATTAGAAAGGATTAGAGGTCTATCATGATTAAGATATTGGGTCTCATCATGATAAGGGGTTTGTATTCTATACTAATTGGGAAGTTTGGCTAGGGTAGGGTTTTGGTTTCCCTATTTATAGTCTTTTATTATTGGAGGAAAAATCAAGGAGAGAAGGAGAGAGCCTATATTCTTGTAATCTAGGGTTAGCAGAGGGCGTAGCCTGATTCAAGAATATTGTGCGAGAGGCAAGGGTTTCATTCATAATCTTTATCCATGCAAAAGATTACAATATTGGTGAGGGTTTCGTAGTCTTTTTCTATGCAAAAGATTACAACATTGGGAAAGGGTTTCACAATCTTTTTCCGTCTAAAAGATTGTAAGGAGGGGGCTTTGGAGAGAATATGAGAGTTGATTATATATGTGAAGTTGAGAGATTGAGAGATGAGAGTTGAGTGGTTCCTCTGGTAGTTCTCCCTGATACATAGTGGATTTCTCGTATAGTTGCCCCGTGGCTGTATGTCTAAGTTGGTCGATCGAATCATGTTAAATCATGATGTTCGAACCACGTTAAATCATGATGCTCTTTGTCTTGATTGCTAGTATTTCATATCTTGTGATGGTGGTTGGCTTCCGAGTTGTGTAGATCGTAGTAGGCGGGGGGACTTAATCCCCATCAAGTGGTATCAGAGCAATGGTGATGAATCCAGGAGTGAGTTTGCAAGATAGACATCGTGTGAAAGTGAAGATCGGCGTCATAAGAATCAAGATGAAGAAAAAGAAGAAAAAAATGGAGGGCCGATGATCGCCGGCGGGAGGCTAGCGCAGTAGGCCGCAGGCGGCGGCTACGACTGGCCGCAAGGGACAACAGCTACACATGCGGTGGCCGGCGGGTTCGAATGGCGGCATGCCCTAGGGTTCTTTTTGGTTCCTGGTTGTCCGCATGAATCGCCAAAATGAGGAGATAGAAGCAGGTGATGCACACATGAGAAGAGAAGCACGTGAGGGGACTTGAGTTAGGTGGGACCATGTGAAGGAATTATGAGCATGGTCACGTGAATATTAATTCAAGTGGGAATAGGATTCATATGAGGTTCCAATGTATGGCTGAAATTGGAGTTTGGTGTATGAATTTATAAAATTTTGATCAACAGCTGAGATTGATTGGAGTGTAGATCGGTGAATCGAAGATGGAACACAATAATCCAAGAGCCAATTTCTAAGTTTTGGAGTGCTCTAAACGCGATGGAAGAGTTTGATTATGCTCGTATTAGTCAGAAGATGCAGGAAAGGAGAAGATGCAAGAAAGTTCTGATGGTGGTGGCGAGATAGATCTAATGGCAGATAAGATGAACAAGTATGCAACGGATGAGAATATTATAGAGAATCAGATGTGGTTCTAGCAATAGAGTTGTCAGCATGCAATTATTCGGAGTCATCGTAGGAGCAGGACTTGGTTGGTGTGTAGCCTCGAGGAGGATAGTGCCAAACTAGGTGTTGCAAGCGGGCACAATCAAGTGACACACATGGAGATGAAGATGGTGGCATTGGACTATGGGAGGTGTAGTAGAATGAGCTCTCATGTTTAGTCCAAGCCAAGCAAAGGAGGAGATAATAGCATCGGGCTTGTAGTGTGGAGTAGAAAAGGTGCACCGATATGGTTTGCAGCGAGCAATGTAGGTAGAGCATAAGGACAGCAAGTGGTGGGCTATTGTCAGGCTTAGTTTGGGGGAGAAGAATGGTTGATTGGCTTCTAATGTTACAGGTGGCGAAGATCTCTTAGTGCGCACAAGAGAGATGGAGATGCCACGGCGATGCAGGTGATAATGAGGGTCATAGGGCATCTAGGTTGGGATGCGGATGCTCTGATTAGGAGTGTGGGAATTTTGGTTTGAAGTGTAAGAAAATAGAATATGCTAGCGGGAGAGGCAAAGTTTCAAGATGCAATGACATATCTTCAAGGTGGTTTGAGAATCAAATCCAAGGTGAAGATTGTTGGGATTGTGTCGTTGATTTATTGTATAACTTCATCAGAATTAGAGAGTATTAAAGGTCTATCATGACTAGGAGATTTGGTCTCATCATGATAAGAAGTTTATATTCTATTCTAATTAGGAAGGTTGGCTAGGGTATGGTTTCCCTATATATAGTCTTTTATTATTGAAAGAAAAACCAAGGAGAAAGGAGGTAGCCTATATTCTTGTAATTTAGGGTTAGTAGAGACGAATATTTCGTAGTCTTTATCCGTGCAAAAGATTACAACATTGGTGAGGGTTTTGTAGTTTTTGTCCATGCAAAAGATTACAACATTGGAAAAGGGTTTCATAGTCTTTGGCTGTCCAAAAGATTGTAAGGATGAGGCTTTAAAGAGAATATGAGAGTTGATTATATATGTGAGGTTGAGAGATTGAGAGACGAGAGTTGAGTGGTTCCTCTTGTAGTTCTCCTTAATATATAGTGGATTTCTCGTATTGTTGCCCTGTGGATGTAGGTCGAAGTTGGTTGACCGAACCACGTTAAGCCATGATGTTCTTCGTCTTGATTGTTAGTATTTCGTATCTTGTGATTATGGTTGGCTTCTGAGTTGCGCAAATCATAGTAGGTGGGGAGACTTAATCCCCAACAGAATTTTGCATGAAACTTTCGTTGGAACATTTTCGATAAATGCACTAAAGATATCTGTTATGCAGGAATTATTTGATTAAATAAATCGACGTAAATTGAATTTATGATCGGTTGCCCTGGGGGTACCCCGGGCAGAGAATATCTAGTTAAAATTAAAAGGAGAAGATAATCAATTATAAACTATCTATTGAATTGATACAACATATATCTCATAGAAATAACTCTTAGTGTTGGCACATTGAGAAGTTTGACATGACCATCTTCTTAATTACTGCAGCTTAATAAGTGTTCTCTCACATGAACAAGTAACGTGCCACTTTGACATTGGAGCATGCCACATATACAACTACATTTTGTTAGACATTTCTAGTTAACATATCTCTTCTGTCAATCTCACACTACAAAAAACATACCAACTAACAACGCTTCAATGTAACAGCTAACAACATTTTTGAAGCGTTGTTAAACTGAACATCAACATTTGGAACAAGTGTTGGGCCTGCAATTGTAGTTAACAGGCTGCAACACTTTTGTGGAAACGTTGGCATTTTGCAACGTTTTCTAGCAAACGTTGGCACTTGCCAACGTGTTCATACAAACGTTGGGCCTCAAAGCCCACAGTTGCTACAAAATGTCCGGCCACTGTACTTTTTAGCTTTCATAAATACCACCAATTTAATCATTAAGAAATAATTAATAAAACACATTTTTCTCAATTCATGAAAATTAGAAAATTAACACATAATACACAAGTATATGTTCAATGTCAAAAATAATACCCAACTATACATTTTAATCCGATAAAATAAAAAAAACTAGTAATCGTCGAGCATATTACATCTAAAATATTTCCTACACGGACTTGCCAATTGAATAAAGCTCCTAATAGCAAACAAGAACTTTGCCAGTTGAGTGAATCTCCTGATAGCAAAATGGTTATTTTCCAAAGCTCAGCTCTTCTTCTTTCTTCCTGCCAATTTTCTACATGTAGAAATAAGAAAAAAAATATCATATATCGTATATTATGGAGTATTCATCTAGTAAAAATAGAATTTTGCCTTCTAAAATATACCTACAGTATTTTGACAAATATATTTGCTGAAGGGACTGAGAAAATGATGATAGTGATGAGGGAAAACTGAAAAAGCAGCATGGTTCAACATTCTAGCTCTTGCAACAAATGTAGATTTGAGACAACGTAAATGCACACAAAGAGATGATATAATCAATATTTTGATAACAAATCCATTAATACTTTTTAAATACATTAACAACATATCACCTATATTGTTGATATGTTTATGATAATGATTTACTTGCACCAAAGCATGGAACAATGTGAGGTAAAAGCAACTTCAGTTGAGCCTCTGCTTCAGGCTCCTTGTATTACACCAAGTGTGCCTGAACATATGCAATAAAAGGAAGTGGATGTGGATCTTCAAAAGTAACAAGGTCAAAAGTTTTACATGTTATTATCCTTGTGATACAAGTATATACATGAACTACAGAACAATTTTTGAGATAAGCAAAACAGGTGTAGTATACAACAAACCCTTTAATTTTCTAGAAATGCTAGTGATTTGCACTTTGTGAACAAGTCAGTAAACATTGAGTCACCAGATATAGAAACAATAAGTAGGAAGAATACAAGAAAACCTAGTGTGGTAAGTATGTTTATATTGTTACAACATCGATCCTTAATAAGTATATACATTATAGTTGTAGCCTACAGTCCAAAGGAAAGATATGAACAGAGCCTACACTTTCAGTAACCATGCATGTAGCTAAAATTGATTTAGGGAATTTAAGATTAACTGCTAGGTTAACTACTTCAGCTTAAAATTTATATAGTTAGCTTTCATGTTATTATGAACGAGATTGTGCTCACTGCTGAGCTAGGAAGCGTAGGTCCATCAAATGAGCCCTCCTTATGATCCTACCTATGACCCCAATGTATCAGACGCCAACAACACAACCTACGCTGATATAAATATTCAACTAAATCAAACGACTTTCAGTAGTAGGAACACAAACCCAAAAGTATCATGAGAAGTCAGACACAATCAATTTAAAGCAGAATATTACAAGATATTTAAATCATGAAAGAAATTGAAATACAAAGTTTAAGTAAATGAATAAATAAACAAGATGATTATCCTCTTTTACCTGAGTATGAATCTTGTAATGCATCAAACAGCAAACACTCAGTACCTTGTGATCTTTAGGCAAGCAACGAAAACGTTCTGTGAATCTGTAAAATTGAGAAGATTGCAACATAAATCCAAAAGCACATAAATCTTCACTCAGATATCAAAGACTCGTCCTTGATATGATACAAATCAGATAAATCCAAAAAGAGACTACCAAATCACAGAATTACAAGTAAATGAGGAGAAAAAAAATCATAATAGCAGTCAAAATCTATGAAGATTTATGTGCAACAATTACCATGAACTAACTATACGCCAAATGCATTTTATCGGTTTTGTCAAAAAGTAAATACATATTCCAGATTTTTTTTTCTTTTTTATCTGTTTGCTATTTATCCAATGTCTATCACACACAAAGAAGTGTAACATGAGGTATATCAACACTTTACCTGCTTCCAAATAAGTGCATATATTTGGACTTACCAGCTTCAAAATGGGTGATGCCCAATATCGGGTTGATATTCTCCATGTCCACTAGAGGCACTCGAACCTATTAACAAAGAAAATAGAACAAGATATTTAAATCATGAAAGAAATTGAAATACAAAGTTTAAGTAAATGAATAAATAAACAAGATGATTATCCTCTTTTACCTGAGTATGAATCTTGTAATGCATCAAACAGCAAACACTCAGTACCTTGTGATCTTTACGAAGCAACGAAAACGTTCTGTGAATCTGTAAAATTGAGAAGATTGCAACATAAATCCAAAAGCACATAAATCTTCACTCAGATATCAAAGACTCGTCCTTGATATGATACAAATCAGATAAATCCAAAAGCACATAAATCTTCACTCAGATATCAAAGACTCGTCCTTGATATGATACAAATCAGATAAATCCAAAAGCACATAAATCTTCACTCAGATATCAAAGACTCGTCCTTGATATGATACAAATCAGATAAATCCAAAAGCACATAAATCTTCACTCAGATATCAAAGACTCGTCCTTGATATGATACAAATCAGATAAATCCAAAAGCACATAAATCTTCACTCAGATATCAAAGACTCGTCCTTGATATGATACAAATCAGATAAATCCAAAAGCACATAAATCTTCACTCAGATATCAAAGACTCGTCCTTGATATGATACAAATCAGATAAATCCAAAAGCACATAAATCTTCACTCAGATATCAAAGACTCGTCCTTGATATGATACAAATCAGATAAATCCAAAAGCACATAAATCTTCACTCAGATATCAAAGACTCGTCCTTGATATGATACAAATCAGATAAATCCAAAAGCACATAAATCTTCACTCAGATATCAAAGACTCGTCCTTGATATGATACAATTCACATTATACAGCCCCAATCAGAAGCGAAATACCATGCTAATAGGTATATCTCAGGAGGACAGACAACTACCATGACACTAAGATAAAACATGCAACTCTGATAACTGCACATCTAACTTAAAGCATATAAGCATTGACTACCAAGCACGACATTTAAAATATTTCATTTCATGAATCTTTAATTCTAATGAATACTCTCTGAAGCTATTACCAGCATTCTCCTCTTAGTTAATATCAGAATGAAGACGTAGTCATCAATGCCAATTTCATTGGCTTATATGACTTTGACTACTTCTAATATTAAGTTCTTTTGCAATTTGAATAAACATGTTAGTTGCACTTAAGATTAAGATGTACTACTATATATTTCTTATGCTCAATTTTTACTTATCATCGAGCAAGAACACAGAAACGATCATTTTAATACTAGTCAGTTTTGAGCCTCTAAAAATGTCATATTTATAGGAAAATAGTCCTGATATTTGCATAAGAGTTCAAGAACATATGTTATCATGACTTTATAATTTCTATATACACGAATGCAAGTAGAACAAAGAAGAAATAAATGATTGAATTGAGCAAAATCAATCCTTCTTATACAGATGAATAATCTGAGGGTCTGTTCCTATTAATTAAAACATAGCTCGAAGCACAATACAAGAAGAAATAAGAAATTGCAGAGAAAACATGTAAAATGCCGATAACTTTGTAAGAGATAGAACCCTTTCAAGCATATTTGTTACTGATACTATTATAGAATGATAAGAACCTACTGAATAGGCTTATAAGATAGTTCATTTAATAAATCCGACATGACCTGGTGAACTATAAGCCTGAAATAATATAGATATAGATCCATTACACATGGTTTCTGCAAAGGATATACATAATAGCAGTCAAAATGAACAAGAGATAAACAAGCTTTTCATGAAGAATATTAATCTGTGAAACTTTCAAGAGGAATACCACTCAAATGCCTAAAATTAGTTTCTGAACTTGGTCATGATTAAAGTAAATGATCATGTACTTCTCCTAAAAGTAAGAACTTAACCAAGTTATATCATTTTGTTGTAATCAAGCTAGATCATTTTGTTGTTTTCTCGTTCTGTAACTAACCTAGACCATTTAGAATACAGGCCTATTTGTATTGTCCACGGTGTTGGATGTCTTCTTACATATAGGTAAAATATAAAGCAAAACACGATGGAAAATATTTCAATATACATTTGTATTTACATGAAAATCATCGTATAACTTCACCAAATTACAGAATGGAATTCATTTAACTCATCTATGAATGGTACTCATACTGGGATTTTCACATGAGGTCGTCTACACAAAGGGAAGATTTACTTCCTGGTGGAAGTTTAGCCCTTGCAGTATTATTCATCATTGTTGCCGTGCTGGGGATTTGGCATTAAACAGGAAGTTCTGAGACTGGATCATGTCATTTATTTAACTGATCAAATTATATACTTCTAAGAAAAAGCGGAGCTGCTGATTATTTTCTGAAGTACTTCATGTCTAGTAAGTAATACTCTGAACTTCCTCGTTCTCTTATATTTATAACTTGTTCCTTGTTCATAGTAAAAATCATCTTATTAATTATGAAGAAAAGTTGATATACATAAAAATCTTTAGTTGGACTATGTTCTGGTAAAGTTAATGGTGACTGTTGTGAGATATGACAATAGAACTCCCCTGTGGCTTTAAAAATCACATAAATTATTGCTACATGTTTCTTATTAGACTTAAAAAGAGCGATACAACAACCTCGGTAAGGTGAATAGTTTTGTGAATAGAGAATAGTGACATATGGAAGAAGAATTGTTTGAGGCTACCATGTTGAGCCAGATGGAATACACTTAAGAGGTTGATCTAGCCTTTGCCTCTAATTCATGGATGACTGATTGATATATCACAATATTTACCATGAAAGTTTAAAACTACCTTTCTCCCTCTTTTCCTTGGACAAATGTGCTCAAACCAGCCGGAAAAAAGAGCTACAATCAGGACTGCAGAATATTATAGGCTTCCTATTATAAAAGCTATGTTTGCATGAATCGTGATCATGCAAGAATACCAAGTGAACAATGTACCAATTACCAACGGATACACTTTAAGTTGTAGACTTGAAGTTCATGAAAAATTTTCAATTATTAATCAAGTTGAGATGATGTCCTGAGGCTTTTACGTATAATATCTGGTTCATTTACTTTGTAAGAACACTCTGGGTTCGAAATTAGAAGAGTTACCTTTGTAATTGCTGTTGTCATTCACACGACAATTAGGATACTCTCATATTTCAACTTCACATAATGATTTAAGTAGTAAATTAAACAAAAATTTGGCTAAATTTGTCCAAACAATTTCAAAGATTCAGAATGTCAATAACTTAATACTGAACAGAAAAAAAGTAAAGAAAAAAAAAAGAAATTGCATATCAATCCAAATCTCGTAATGAATTTAAAAAAAAAGAGAAAAGGAGCGATTCAACTGACATCGATGATGGCGCCCGCTGCTTCCGCAATATTGAGCAAATCCTTCCTGGATAAAAACGCAATAAAAACAAACAGAAACTTAGGGTTTTTAGGACGATTGAACTAAATTTCTAGCTAAAATCTCAAAAAATTATAAAAAAACAAAAGAGAAAAGAGATTAGTACAGGTGAAGTCGCTTGGGGCTTTCATGGATTGATTCGGAGGGGAGATACTCTTCGATGTTGGGGCAGGAGTCTTCGTTGTCTTCGTCGATCGATCTCTGAGGTCGTCGACCTAGGAGCAGGAGACGTCGTCGTCGACCAAGGCGCAGAAGTCGTCGCCGCCGATCAAAGGAGCAGGAGTCTTCGTTGTCGTCGATCGTCGTCTTCTTCGATCTAAGCTAGCTCAAGACGGCGGCGATCGACGAAGCAGGGGCCACCGCCGTCGTCGTCTTCGTCGATCGAAACGAGATGAAAATTTGAGTTTAGCGATTCGGGAAAGTTTTGGTAGCGACTAAGATTAACACTGGTTTGGGCCTAAGTGAATCGCGCTAGAACAAATGGTATAGTGAAGAGAATCCGTTGTATTGGGCTTTTCTGGCCCAGTGAAAAATAAAAACATTTGTAGTAAAAACGTTGTAAAGTACCAATGTTTGTAGGAAAAACGTTGTAAAATACCAACGTTCACTGAAACGTTGCAACAAAACCGTAGTTAGCTGCCAAGTTTTTTGTAGTGTCATGATGTTGATATTAGATACTATAATTCGATATCATCTCTTATTTTGTCTCCAAACAAACTAATGAATATGCTCTGCAGATGTCAATTATTCTCATATATATCCTAAATTCTATTTACATATAGCATTCATGTTCCCTTCTTAATATAACTTCACTATATTTAAGAGAGGAAAAATCTTTTCATTTGCTATAGCTTATCTTTTGATACCTGTATGACATAATCTTTTGTTCAGTTTCATGTGGAAGTTTCTTTTAATCAGCATTTATTCTATTCGATAATGAAAAGACTGAGACGAGAGGATCCTTATCCTTAGTATCCATGATAAAAGAATAATACTGCATTTGACATGTTGAATATATTCTAACTCTTGTTTATAAAGCCAGAAGAAGAGAAGATAAAGATAGATCATTTATTCTATAGTGTGCCACAACAGTCTTCCTCCATGTCAAAGTTCTCTCATTTCTTCACGGACTGCTTCACTCTTGAAGGTCACAAAGGTGCTTCACTCTCTTAAGGAATTTTTATAATAGTGTTTCCCTCTTGATTCTTTGAGAATTCTTCGATAATTTTTATATAAATGTTTCCTGGAAGTTTCCGCTTTCCCAAAATGTTTCTTATCTAATTTGGTTCAATCTCTTGGGAAAAAAAAAAGATAGACTTCGACTCTATTTCATCTCTTCAACTTTTTCTTTTTTCACAAAATAGATGAGAGAGTTCAGGCAGCCAACGGTTAGTCTTTATTTGCTGCAACAAAAAAAAAAGATTAAAACAGGTTTATAAATCCAAGGGTTAGTCTTCATTTCAATAACCTGTATAATTAGCTTTCTGGGAAATTTCAACCAAACAATTTCAATGAAATCTTTGAAGTTCAAATATAAGCAAAGTTCAAAATATTAGTTGGAGCCAAGCTTTAGTACATGCTTTTACATATAAAAATATTTTTCATTTACACTTCGCTAGAAAAAACTTATGTCCTTTTATCTATTGTTTCTCACTTTTTACAGGAAGTGATTGTGTGCATAAACATGGGCTGAGGAATATGCAGGTGATACACAAATCATTACGCATGAGACTGTCTTCTTTCTTATTGTCTTTTTCGCCTGAGGAATTTAAATTCACATTACTTATGTACATATTGTATTCTTTAATAGCAGAATGGAGAGATCAAAGACGGACCAACGAGGCCAACTGCTCCTCGGGGCCCTCCACCTAAACACAATAAATAGGATAGGAGAAGATGAAAGATCATCATTTTCCTTCATCCCTATGGTTTTAACTTATAGATGAAAACTTCCTTAGTTGGTACAGAACCAGCAGGCAGAAGTATGTTAAGGGTTGTAATATATGTATAGTGATGTAGGGAAGTATATGAGAATGCTACCTTAAAAATCATTGTTATGGTCCGTGACTCTTATTCTTCCTAAACAATAACTTTTCATATCAAAATTAATGGAGAACACTAAAAGGTGAATTCATGCCAGGAATTTTTCTATGAATTTTAGGGAACATGTGATGAATACGAGCATCCTTGTTATGGCAAGCATATCAAAACAGATCCTGCTTCGGATAAAGAATAGCCAAAAGGCCACAAAATCTTCTCAATAATCTGTTAAGGAAACTGATAGAAGATCAATTGGTTTGTCATGAGAATCTATACTATATGCAAACTACAAAGAATCATAGGTTCAATTCCAACATTGAATTCTAAGACCAGGAATGGTTTTTCAGACCAACGCTGTCTGTTATTGTCCTATTGCCAAATTACTGAAAGTCGAAGAGCAAGAAATTCCAACGAATTATTTTGTCTTTTCTTAATAAACAACTTTGTGTAACAACATTACAGGTTTTGCCTGTAAACCAGAGATGGGTATACAGTTCTTTGAATTCAGTATGTTTACTTGATGATGTTGCGAAAAGTGGGGTTGATTGATTGACTTTTTCTCTTTTTCCTGTAGATAAAATAGATTAATAAGGTATTGATTGACTTTTTTCCTTTTCTTTGTAGATAAAATATATTAATAAGGTAAATAATAATAAAATGATCACATAAAATAATTAGCAGGACACCAGTATTTTTAACGTGAAAAACCTTTCAACTAAAGGTAAAAATCACGGGACCTAGTCAAATATAATGCGTACACAATATTTTCTCCCTAGACACTTGTCTAGAGGTACACCAGCAACAAACAGGGAAAAAAAGAGGACTTCTTATATACTTTTGAAAAGGAATACAAAAAACTAACTCTCTCTCTCTCTATCTCTCTCTCTCAAGTTCTTTGTGACTTGAGTTGCGCTGCTTGTTCTGCTTCCCATCGAAGAAGTGAAGGCTACTTATAGCCATAGCACTTGAATATGAAAGAGACACTCTTCCTTATAAAAGGAGAGTTAAGTGTAGCTATGGGCCATTTTATTTGACTTTGCTACTCCCATCATCATCTGCATTTCATTTCCCATGTGCAAACATTTTTTACATGCTTGCACCGTCCCAAGTTTTCATTGTGTGACCTCCAAATGAGGCGGGACCCGCACAACAATTCTCCCCCTTCCGATTATTTGGAGAGGTCCATCCCTATTAGCTTTACACAGATGTCAAACTTGTCCCTAGGAACGGCCTTCGTCATTATATCGATAGGATTCCAGTTGATATGGATCATTTGTAGTAGCATTTACTTCCCTTCTGTTACATCTCGTAACCAGTGGTATCTCACATCATTGTGCTTTGTCCGAGAATGGAACATACTGTTCTTGTTGAGATTAATAGCGCTTTGACTGTAACAGTAGACAATGTACTCATCCTGCCTCAAACCCAGTTCATGGAGAAATCTTTTCATCCACAATATTTTTTGCCTACTATTGTAGTTGTGATATACTCAGCTTCTGTTGTGGATAAAGCAACATCCTTTTGTAGCTTGGACTACCAAGATATAGATTCCCCTACAAAAGTAAATAAATATCCATATGTAGACTTTCTGTTATCGAGATTATTTGACACATCTGCATCTGCATAACCTTCCACAGTTGGTTTGGAACTACCAAATGTTAAGCACAATCTTGAACTGCCCTTCAAATATCTAAGAATCCAATTTATTGCTTCCCAATATTGTCTTCCAGGGTTAGACATATATGTGCTCACTATGCCAACTGCGTGAGCAATGTTCGGCCGTGTGCATACCATAGAATACATCAGACTCCCAACCGCTGAGGAGTATGAAATATTCACAATTGCTTTCTTTTCTTCTTTTATAGTTAGACAATCTCTCTTGTTGAGTTTAAAGTGATTTGCGAGAGGTGTGCTAATAGGTTTAACACCTTTCATGTTGAATCGTTCAAGCACCCGTTCAACATACTTCTCCTGAGATAGCCATAACTTCTTTGCTTTCCTATCTCAAACAATCTTCATGCCCAGTACCTGGCTTGCTGGCCGCAAGTCCTTCATGTCAAAGGACTTGGATAATTCCTCCTTCAATACTTGAATCATCTTAGCATCCTATCCAATATGAGCACATCGTCAAATAAAAGAATGATGAAGTTACCTTCAGAGAACATTTGGATTTACACACACGAATCTGCAATTGCACACGTGTACCCATGACCCACCATAAATTAGTCGAATTTCTTGTACCACTAGTGTGGTGCCTGTTTGAGCCCGTAAATGCTCTTCTTTAGCTTGCAGACCATATTCTATTTTCCTTTTACTTTGAATCCGTCTGGTTGCACCATGTAAATCTCTTCCTCCAAGTCACCATGAACGAATGCGGTCTTCACATCAAGTTGCTCTAACTCAAGACTTTGGCTCAATGCTAGAGAACTATCTCGATAGACACCATCTCCACAACTGGAGAGAAAATCTCGTCAAACTCAACTTCTTTCTTTTGTCTAAAACCTTTGATGTCCAACCGTGCTTTGTACTTCAATGTCTTTTCTCCAGCTTTCTTTAGTTTGAAGACGCTCTTGTTTTGTAGCACGCTTTTGCCCTTAGGAAGTCTCACTAGCTCATATGTATTATTCTTATACAAGGAATTCATCTCGTCTTGCATTGCCTAGTCCAACGGTCTTTGTCTCTATGAGATTGAGCCTCCTGAAAACTCTCAGGCTCCCCCTCATTAGTAACTAAAATGTATTCTGTAGAGAGGTACCTTGTATATGGTTGATGGAATATCTTAGACTTTTGGAGTTGAGGTCCTGCACCTTCGTAAGGACTTAGATCTTCATCTTCATTAGCTTCTCCATCATCACCGTCGCTTATAGTATAATCACTATTGTCCATCTCTGGCATGTCTTGCACGTGCTTGTGCACATCTCCCCCTGATGTAATATCCTTTAGTGGGAAAGGTACTATCGTGGGGTTTGAATCTCCATCAACCTCAGCATCTAACTTCTACCAATAATTTGTCCTTCACGAAAGACCTTCAGATGAGAGTAAGAGGTATTTTCTTTGTCCATACTCTCTCTCGAATATCGAATGATAGAGGAGCTGATGGGGATCGATTGATCAAGTAGCACATTGTGCGAACTGCTTCTCCGCAGAATGCCTTGGAAAGTTTCACCATCTTCAGCAAGCTTCTTGCCCTCTCCATGATGGTACGATTCGTCCTCTCTGCCACACTGTTATAACGCGGTGTACCTGGTATAATCTTTTCATGCCGTATACCATGTCTTAGTTAGTAGCCTTTGAACTCATTAGATGTGTACTCATTTTTATTGTCTGTATGGAGGCACTTCAAAAGCTTCCCGATCTCTCACTCCACCATGGCATGGAGCTCCTTAAATAACTTGAGCACTTAGTCTTTTGTTTTTAGGTTATACACCCATAATTTTTTAGATGCATCATCAATAAACGTGACAAAATATTTATTGCTACCAAGAGACTTTTCTTTGATGGGACCACAAACGTCATAGTAAATTAAATCTAACATATTAGATTTTCAGTGGGAAGATTTATTGAATGAAACTTGATGTTGATTGCCAAGTAAATAGTTATTACATTGAAATAGAGCAATTCCTTTGGCCGAGAAAATTAGTCCCTTCCTTGTCAAAATATGCTGGCCCTTCTCACTCATATGACCCAACCTTCTGTGCTAGAGATTTGGAGAAGAATTATCCTCTATCATATTTAGGCTGTCACCGTACACCTTTGCTTGAGTTTGGTATAGTGTGTTGGATGCTTTCCCTTTGGCAACAATGAAACATCCTTTGGTGAGTTTCCACCTTCCATCATCGAAGTAATTTTCGTAGCCGAGCTGATCCATAGCAAGTCCAGATATGTGATTAAGGAGAAAATCAGAAATGTGTCGCACATCTTTCAAGGTCATCATGTCTCCAACATCCATCTGTAGACGAATATCACCAATCCTGATCATATTTGATTGACTGGTATTTCCCAACTTCACAAGCCAGTTGTTAGATTTGTATGATGTGAAGAACTCATTATTGGGTGTTGCATGGTATGAAACTGCTGTGTTAACCATCCAGCGAGCTTCATCATCTCTAATGTGCAAGCATTCTTCTCCAAGAGTAAGAAGAGCTCCTTCGCCATCTATAGTGGCGGTTATGTTATCGTTGTTGTTCTTCTAATTATTGCCTCCTTCTGCTCCTTTTTCAATTGTCTATAGTTGTCTGTAGTTTCTTTTGATGTGTCCTTCCTTGTGGCAGTAGTAACACTTCACTGCAGATCCTCTAGGTTTTTATCTATTTCTAGAGTTCTTGTGAAAATTTGGCGACGCTTTACTCTTGCTTCTTCCTCTGTCTTCTGTGTCGAGGGCTTGTGCATGTTCTGAGCTTGATGCCTTCCTTCTGGTTTCTTTATTGAGCAGGCTTATAGTAACATCACTCATCGAAATGATGCCATTCAGAGTAGAATTGCTTATACTTACCACAGGGTTATCCTAGCTAACTGGCAATCAGCCCAATAAGAGCAATGCTTGTACTTCATCGTTAAAAGCGACTTTCATTACCGCTAGTTGATTCATGATGCTTTAGAACTTGTTCAGGTGCTCTGCAATGGGGCTACCATCTTCATACTTGAAATTTGCAAGGCTTTTGATTAAGAAGGCCTTGTTCATAGCTATCTCCTACTGAAACAAAGATCCAAGCTTTTTCCACAATGGGTAGACATTAGTTTTATTAAAAATATGATGAAACACACTATTATCTACCCATTTTCTAATAATTCCAGTGGCTTTTCTATTTTTTTCTTCCAGTTTGCATCAAACTTACTTATTGGTTTTGCCTCCTCACCTTCGATCAGATTATACAAATCCTTATAGAAAAGGATATCCTCCATCTTTAGCTTCCAGATCAGCCAATTAAAATTATTAAGCTTGATCATGGTAC
The DNA here is from genome assembly GCA_012295165.1 of Asparagus setaceus. Classification (NCBI taxonomy): domain Eukaryota; kingdom Viridiplantae; phylum Streptophyta; class Magnoliopsida; order Asparagales; family Asparagaceae; genus Asparagus; species Asparagus setaceus. Next base: position 28,205,611 of record CM022704.1, on the reverse strand, counting down.
TATTGGCCTTAGTACTCTCCATTTGATCTGCACAGAGGGAATACATCTAACAAGGTCTGATACCTATTGTTGGGAAACACGGAGTTGATTGATTGACTTTCTCTCCTTCTCTTGTAGATAAAATAGATTAATAAGATAAATAATAATAAAATGATGACATGAAATAATCAGTAGAGTACCGATACTTTTAACATAGAAAACCCTTCAACTAAAGGTAAAAACCACGAGACCTAGTCGTGAAAAATCTTCTATTATGAATATAATGGGTACACAATGTTTTCTCCCTAGACACGTGTTTAGAGGTATACCAGCGACAAATAGGGGAAAAAAGAGGACTTCTTCTATATTTTGGAGAAGGAACACAAAACACTAAAGAGGCTGTTTGGTTGTTTGAAGGAAACTTGGGTTTTTCTGACACCAAATGGAAAGTGATCATCCACCTCAACACTTTCTATTTGGGTTTTTACATTGTTTAGTTTGGATTCCATCATGAATCCTAAAACGATAAGATTACATTGTTAAGATTGCATGATAGGTTTTAAAAGGTGTAGTTGTGTAGACCCCATTCAAAACTCATATTACTTTAATAATGTTACCTCTAAGTAAATTGATAGTATATTTATATGATTATTTGCACTTAAATACCATAAACGTTACTTAATTGTTAACTTTGATACTCTAAAGTTTTCTTTTGCCCAAAATTATTTCAAAATCACTTCATTTTTACTTTGATACCTTTGTTTTGGCCAAAACTAAACCTTAAAGTTCCAAAAATTTAACTTTGATGCCTCAAACTTTAACCAAAGTTTAGCTTTCATAGTCCAAACATTAACAAAAATTTCACAAAAAATAAGTTTTAGATATTAAAATAAAATTTTGTTGAACTTTAGCATATTTTTAAGGAAAAAAACTTTCGAGTCTCTAAGTTTAATTTTGTTAAACTTAAGGGTATTTTGGACAAAAGAAAACTTTTGGATATCAAAGTTAAAATTAAGATAAAACGTTTGGGTATTTACATGCAAATGACCCTATCTTTACTCGATTAGAATGTACAATTGAAATCAATTTTCTATTATGTTAAAGGGTAAATTTCACAAGAGGGATTTTTATTTTTAAATAATCACAAGAGGGATTTTATTAACATGATAAGTAATGAAGTGATCTTAAGAGGGGTTTTTCCCCAAAAAGTTATGAAAGTTGATGGGAGTTTTCAGAGAATCCAAAACTTAAGGGTGTTCTGTCATTTTGAAAGTAAGGTTGGGTTATCTAGAAAGTCAAAACTTAAGGATATTTTCTAAAATTTAACTATAGTTTGTTGTTGAACCTCTCAAAACTCATTCTTTCCATTAATTAGAAATAAAATTATTTATTAAATTTGATTTGTGAATAATATAATTTTGGTCTCTTTCAATGAGATCGGACTTTGAAGCAAGCTGACATACAAACAAATGATATGAATCATTAGGTGAGAGAAAAATGAGAAGAGGTTCAGGGGAAAAGTGAAAAGTGGCAGTAAAAGGTTGGGTTTTTTTAATCATTTTATTCACTGACAGCGTGCAGCTTTCAACCCGTAGGCCGCATATCACTTATTTTTGTAGGGGTCTATATTTTCCACGCTACATCAGCTTTGAGGCTGCCACATAGCATATTTTCATATTTGTAAAACTGCACCCAAACAGTGTAAAAGTGTGTAAAACTGAGCATGAACCCACTTTTTGATAACTTCCCATCGCTTTCCAAAGAAAAAGAGGGCACCTTATTGGTTGTTGTGTGTAAACTTAGGGGGTGTTTGGTTCATAGAAAACTCAACTATAGGAAATGTTTTCCACCCATTTTGATGGGAAATGTTTTCCACCCAAATAAAATATTGAGAATTTAAAAAGTACAAATTTTACTTTTCTTGTGTTTGGTTCAAAACAAGAAAATGGGCATTGTACTTTTAAGAAATGTCAAGTTTTCCTTTTCTTTTGTTTGGTTGCATATGACAACTTTTAAGAAAATTGCCAACAACCTTTTTTATGACTTTACAATGGATATATTAACGGGTAGTTTGACATGATCAAATCCTACAAAATCAATCAATCCTCAACTATCCTACAAATTGACCATCATCATTGCGAAGCTCAAACCGAGCTCATTGTAGAACCAAACCCACACAATATAGAGCTAAACAAGCCCAAAATCGGGATACCAATAATCACAATATGGAGCTAAACAAGCTCAAAACCCACAAATAGCCAACAAGAAAAATTAGCAACAACAATTAGCATTAAATCCCACATTATCACAATGTTTGATTGTTTAATAGAAAATGATGCGCACCTAGATAAGAATTGAAAATCCTACCGAACTAGAAATTGATAACATGATTGGATTTCACATATTTCGGGTTGTCTCATTCTTACACAAGCGAATTCAATATCCAAGAGAATTAACATTAAATCCCACATTTCAGTCAAGGAAGCGACCAAATTTAATAAAAAAAATCAAAACCAACAAAATTCATATAAAACTCACCATATCTTCATCCTCTTGAGACCGATCCTCGGTGGCCGTGAGAACCTTCCTCTTCAGTCTCGTCTGGTATAGCGACTCCCTCACGCTCTCCTCCACGCCTCCATACACTTCTCCAAATCCTGCGATACTTCTCCAGTACTTCTCAACCTCCCCATCCTTCCCTTGCCCTTCTTCACCTCCTTAGTCTTCTTCTTCAAGAAATCATCCGCCCGGCTTCTTGACTTCCTCTCCTCGGCTTCGCCTTCCACTCCTGCGGCTTCATCTCGGCATTCACATGCATCAACCTCAGACCACTCATATCTCGACCTTGGCGAAGTTGTTGGTCTTCTTCGCCCACCTTGGCGCCTCTGGGAGGAGGGCCGAACCATGCCTGCATGAGGGGAGAAGAGGTTGGAGGAGAAGCGTGATGGGTTTCGTCAGCCGAGATCTAGGGTTCGGTGTGGCGAGGTGGGAGAGGAGCTGCTGGGTTTGTGGGTGGCGTTGGAGAAAGAGTGGAGGCATCGCGTATGGCCGTCGAGGAGCTTGAGGATGGGGAGATCAGCGAGAGGGTGGATGAGCCCTAGGTTTTCGCCGAAAGTTTAGAGGCGAGAAATGGGTGCGAGGTTGGGAAAATGGGATTGGAGTGCGGGGTTAATAGTTTTATAATTGGGGTGTCAGTTTACGCCTATTTCCTCTCAAAATGGGAGGAAGTTGTTTTCCTCAATATTGTACTTTTTAAGAAATGTCAAGTTTTCCTTTTCTTTTGTTTGGTTGCATATGACAACTTTTAAGAAAATTGCCAACAACCTTTTTATGACTTTACAATGGATATATTAGCGGGTAGTTTGACATGATCAAATCCTACAAAATCAATCAATCCTCAACTATCCTACAAATTGACCATCATCATTGCGAAGCTCAAACCGAGCTCATTGTAGAACCAAACCCACACAATATAGAGCTAAACAAGCCCAAAATCGATACCAATAATCACAATATGGAGCTAAACAAGCTCAAAACCCACAAATAGCCAACAAGAAAAATTAGCAACAACAATTAGCATTAAATCCCACATTATCACAATGTTTGATTGTTTAATAGAAAATGGTATCGCACCTAGATAAGAATTGAAAATCCTACCGAACTAGAAATTGATAACATGATTGGATTTCACATATTTCAGTTGTCTCATTCTTACACAAACGAATTCAATATCCAAGAGAATTAACATTAAATCCCACATTTCAGTCAAGGAAGCGACCAAATTTAATAAAAAAAATCAAAACCAACAAAATTCATATAAAACTCACCATATCTTCATCCTCTTGAGACCGATCCTCGGTGGCCGTGAGAACCTTCCTCTTCCGTCTCGTCTGGTATAGCGACTCCCTCACGCTCTCCTCCACGCCTCCATACACTTCTCCAAATCCTGCGATACTTCTCCAGTACTTCTCAACCTCCCCATCCTTCCCTTGCCCTTCTTCACCTCCTTCGTCTTCTTCTTCAAGAAATCATCCGCCCGGCTTCTTGACTTCCTCTCCTCGGCTTCGCCTTCCACTCCTGCGGCTTCATCTCGGCATTCACATGCATCAACCTCCGACCACTCATATCTCGACACACGGCGAGTTGTTGGTCTTCTTCCGGCTACGCTTCTAGGAGGGAGCCGGACCCGCCCCTTGCCACCGCGAGAGAGGGAAGAGGTTGGAGGAGAGGCGGTGATTAGGGTTTCAGTCGTGAGATCTAGGGTTCCTGACTGGCGGAGGTTGGGAGAGAGGAGAGGGCTTGCTTTAGGGTTTGCCGGTGGCGTTGGAGAGGCGAGTGGAGGCATCGCGTATGGCCGTCGAGGAGCTTGAGGATGCGGAGATCGAGCCAGAGAGGGTGGATGAGCCCTAGGTTTTCGCCGAAAGTTTAGAGGCGAGAAATGGGTGCGAGTTGGGAAAATGGGATTGGAGTGCAGGGTTAATAGTTTTATAATTGGGGTGTCGATGCCCTATTTCCTCTCAAAATGGGAGGAAGTTGTTTTCCTACAATATTGTACTTTTTAAGAAATGTTTTCCATAAAGTTGGTGAACCAAACACATGAAAGCGAATTATAGGAAAACTTTTATTCTGAAATTGCCATTTCTCAAAAACTTTTCCCAAAGTGATGAACCAAACACCCCTTAGTTATTTATGATACCATATCGAAAGTGGTTGTCCACCTCATCACTTTATATTTTAGCTTTTACATTGTTTGTTTTGAATTCTATTGAGAATCATCAAATGATAAAATTACATTGTTTGGTTTACATAATAGATTGTAGGAAAGTGGTTCTTGTATGGACCCATCTACAAGAATCATTTTACCATAGGTAAGTTCACCTCATCAAAATTTAGTTGGGTTGTTTGCACTTTAATACCCTAAATTTTATATTTTTAAACTTTGATACCTATAAGTTTTTATTTGAGATTTTCATACTTCAAAGATTACACTTTTGACATGATCAAATCCTACAAAATCAATCCATCCTCAACTATCCTACAAATTGACCATCATCATTGCCAGAAGCTCAAACCGAGCTCATTGTAGAACCCAAACCCACACAATATAGAGCTAAACAAGCCCAAAATCAGGATACCAATAATCACAATATGGAGCTAAACAAGCTCAAAACCCACAAATAGCCAACAAGAAAAATTAGCAACAACAATTAGCATTAAATCCCACATTATCACAATGTTTGATTGTTTAATAGAAAATGGTACTGCACCTAGATAAGAATTGAAAATCCTACCCGAACTAGAAATTGATAACATGATTGGATTTCACATATTTCAGGTTGTCTCATTCTTACACAAACGAATTCAATATCCAAGAGAATTAACATTAAATCCCACATTTCAGTCAAGGAAAGCGACCAAATTTAATAAAAAAAAAAATCAAAACCCAACAAAATTCATATAAAAACTCACCATATCTTCATCCTCTTCGAGACCGATCCTCCAGCGGCCGGCAGAACCTTCCTCTTCCCGTCTCGACATAAAGCCACTCCCTCCACTCTAGCCTCCATACACTTCTCCAAATCCTGCGATACTTCTCCAGTACTTCTCAACCTCCCCATCCTTCCCTTGCCCTTCTTCACCTCCTTCGTCTTCTTCTTCAAGAAATCATCCGCCCGGCTTCTTGACTTCCTCTCCTCGGCTTCGCCTTCCACTCCTGCGGCTTCATCTCGGCATTCACATGCATCAACCTCCGACCACTCATATCTCGACATCGCCAAGTTGTTGGTTCTTCGACCGCCTTCGCTTCTGAGGGGAGCCGAACCCCTTTGCCACCGAGGGAAGAGGTTGGAGGAGCGGCGGGTTTCGTCAGTTTGCCAGATCTGGTTCCTGGCAGAGTTAGAGAGGAGAGGGCTTGCTTTAGGGTTTGCCGGTGGCGTTGGAGAGGCGAGTGGAGGCATCGCGTATGGCCGTCGAGGAGCTTGAGGATGGGGAGATCAGCGAGAGGTGGATGAGCCCTAGGTTTTCGCCGAAAGTTTAGAGGCGAGAAATGGGTGCGAGGTTGGGAAAATGGGATTGGGTGCGGGGTTAATAGTTTTATAATTGGGGTGTCAGTTTACGCCTATTTCCTCTCAAAATGGGAGGAAGTTGTTTTCCTACAATATTGTACTTTTTAAGAAATGTTTTCCATAAAGTTGATGAACCAAACACATGAAAGCGAATTATAGGAAAACTTTTATTCTGAAATTGCCATTTCTCAAAACTTTTCCCAAAGTGATGAACCAAACACCCCTTAGTTATTTATGATACCATATCGAAAGTGGTTGTCCACCTCATCACTTTATATTTTAGCTTTTACATTGTTTGTTTTGAATTCTATTGAGAATCATCAAATGATAAAATTACATTGTTTGGTTTACATAATAGATTGTAGGAAAGTGGTTCTTGTATGGACCCATCTACAAGAATCATTTTACCATAGGTAAGTTCACCTCATCAAAATTTAGTTGGGTTGTTTGCACTTTAATACCCTAAATTTTATATTTTTAAACTTTGATACCTATAAGTTTTTATTTGAGATTTTCATACTTCAAAGATTACACTTTTTACTTTGATACTCCAAAGCTTTTTCCTACATTTTGATATCCTAAAGTCTACACATTTTTAACTTTGATGCCTAAAAGTTTACACAATTTTTAACTTTAATGCCCAAAATTTTACACACTTTTTACTTCAACACCCCAAACTTTGGGTATCAAAGTGTCAAAAACAATATGCAAGGATATTCAGTAACGCGTAAACTTTGGGGTATCTAAGTATCGGGGGAAAACTTTAGAGTATCAAACTTAAAAAAGATACAAACTTTGGGGTACCAAAGTGCAAATAACCCAAAGTAAAATTTCAACAACTCATACCCAATTGATAAACATATTTATGTATCTGATATCAATTCTCAATGTATTTAAAACGTCTCATACATGTCAAAGGAAAAATTCATGCAACCCCCTTAAGTATTTAAAACGTCTCAAAACCCCCTAAAATTAGGGATTTTCCATCAAAATCCTAATTTCACCACGTCACCCAAAATCTCCTAAAATTAGTGGGAAATTTTCATGCAAGGGACTTTGTTGATATCATACGTAAAAAAGTGAATTAAGAGGGAGTTTTGTAAAAAGTTTCCTTTGAGACCATCAATTTGCAACAACCACGTGAAGCCCAACCCCTCTCACTTCTGACGCATATGTCAGCTTTCGGACAAAATCATACCATTTTGAAGGGATTTGTGAATCCCTGACCCATCAGCATTTGGGAAGCCACATCAGCTGCTTCCCATGCTCGTAATGTTGCATCCAAACTTTGTAAAAGGCCGAAAGCTGAGCAGGGACCCCATTTCTGACACAATCCTCTTGCTTTCCAAAGAAAACAACTCAAACAAACAGCCCCTTATGTATAGCCTGCTCAAACAAACAGCCCCATTTCTGACACAATCCTCTCTCTCTCTCTCAGATGCTCTGCTTGTTCTGTCCTAACCGTTGAAATGAAGACTACTTATGTATAGCCTTACCACTTGAATACGAAAGAGACTCTTCCTTATAAAAGGGAGAGCTAAGAGTAACTATGGGCCATTTTATATAGCTTTGCTATTCCCATCATCATCTGCATTTCATTTACCATGTGCAAACGGTTTTTACATGCTTGCACCGTCCCATGTTTCCATTGTGTGACCTCCACACGCAGCAGATGAAGACTCAGAGAATGGGACATTAAGTAGGCAGAGGTCAGTTGAAGTGGCATGGCTTGCTTAATTTATATGCAGATCATTCTTATAAAACTTCGATATAAGAAAATTGATAGACCGAAGGTAAATGGGGAAAAAGTATGCAAAAAAAAAATTGTAAATGGACTTCAACTAAAGATGAATGTTCATAGAAGCATTCTCAAGAAAGTTCAGATATAATGTTGTACCTGGGTAAACATTACTAAAACCAGTGCAAATTGTTGGCAGTCTATTACCAAACAATAAGTTGGAACTAAACATTCTGTTATTCCTTCCCTTTGGCAAGTTTAAAGATCATAGAGCTCAACTCTAGATGCTTCGTAATCGTTTATTGTGCCGAAAACAACGATAAGCTGTGAATTGCTGTACAAAATATCTTTATCACGTAAGTCGTGTTTTCAAATATCCTTTTACTTGAAAGGGAGAAAAGGTTAAGAAAAGTAATCTCACAAGTAAAACTTGCAAAGATTGATTATAATATACACTATTCCTCTAAAACTCATCGTAAGTAAATTTATTCAATCCTGCAATATATTTCCAGGACTACAAACACCATGTGCAGTCACCCTTTGGTAATGCTCCTTTTTTATAGAAAATGGCGTGTTAGAAGCGAGGCAAATCGAGAGAAATGTCAATCTTATTCATTAGTATTGGGGTCTATATATCTGAGAGGTAGTGGTCCCATTCTTCTACTTTTTCAATGTGGGACTAAACAAAATAACTCTCAACACTCCTCCTCCGAGATGGACGAAAGATATCTATTAAGCCCATCTTGTCACACCCTCTAGCTAGGTCTCTTGAGCTAAGTCCTTTAGTCAGCGGTTTGTAGCACGATCCTTAGTTGGAACATGGCCTAACTCCGGTAGCCTTGTTCGACTTCTCTTTGATGAAGAACGTCAATCTCGATGTGCTTGGTTACGTCATCTTTCATCTTGGGTTGTTAGCAATGCTAATAGGCGACTTGTTGTCGCACCACAACTTAATCTTGGCCCTTGATCTAGCTTTAGCTCCACCGGTGTTTTTACATCAACTCCGCCCAGCCCCCGGCCATTGCTTTCTGTATCCTAATTTCACCACGTCACCCAAAATCTCCTAAAATTAGTGGGAAATTTTCATGCAAGGGACTTTGTTGATATCATACGTAAAAAGTGAATTAAGAGGGAGTTTTGTAAAAGTTTCCTTTGAGACCATCAATTTGCAACAACCACGTGAAGCCCAACCCCTCTCACTTCTGACGCATATGTCAGCTTTCGGACAAAATCATACCATTTTGAAGGGATTTGTGAATCCCTGACCCATCAGCATTTGGGAAGCCACATCAGCTGCTTCCCATGCTCGTAATGTTGCATCAAACTTTGTAAAGGCCGAAAGCTGAGCAGGGACCCCATTTCTGACACAATCCTCTTGCTTTCCAAAGAAAACAACTCAAACAAACAGCCCCTTATGTATAGCCTGCTCAAACAAACAGCCCCATTTCTGACACAATCCTCTCTCTCTCTCTCAGATGCTCTGCTTGTTCTGTCCTAACCGTTGAAATGAAGACTACTTATGTATAGCCTTACCACTTGAATACGAAAGAGACTCTTCCTTATAAAAGGGAGAGCTAAGAGTAGCTATGGGCCATTTTATATAGCTTTGCTATTCCCATCATCATCTGCATTTCATTTACCATGTGCAAACGGTTTTTACATGCTTGCACCGTCCCATGTTTCCATTGTGTGACCTCCACACGCAGCAGATGAAGACTCAGAGAATGGGACATTAAGTAGGCAGAGGTCAGTTGAAGTGGCATGGCTTGCTTAATTTATATGCAGATCATTCTTATAAAACTTCGATATAAGAAAATTGATAGACCGAAGGTAAATGGGGGAAAAAGTATGCAAAAAAAAAAAATTGTAAATGGACTTCAACTAAAGATGAATGTTCATAGAAGCATTCTCAAGAAAGTTCAGATATAATGTTGTACCTGGGTAAACATTACTAAAACCAGTGCAAATTGTTGGCAGTCTATTACCAAACAATAAGTTGGAACTAAACATTCTGTTATTCCTTCCCTTTGGCAAGTTTAAAGATCATAGAGCTCAACTCTAGATGCTTCGTAATCGTTTATTGTGCCGAAAACAACGATAAGCTGTGAATTGCTGTACAAAATATCTTTATCACGTAAGTCGTGTTTTCAAATATCCTTTTACTTGAAAGGGAGAAAAGGTTAAGAAAAGTAATCTCACAAGTAAAACTTGCAAAGATTGATTATAATATACACTATTCCTCTAAAAACTCATCGTAAGTAAATTTATTCAATCCTGCAATATATTTCCAGGACTACAAACACCATGTGCAGTCACCCTTTGGTAATGCTCCTTTTTTTTTATAGAAAATGACGTGTTAGAAACAGGGCAAATCAAGAGAAATGTGCAATCTTATTCATTAGTATTGGGGTCTATATATACAAGAGGTAGTGGTCCCATTCTTCTACTTTTTCAATGTGGGACTAAACAAAATAACTCTCAACACTCCTCCTCAAGATGGACGAAAGATATCTATTAAGCCCATCTTGTCACACCCTCTAGCTAGGTCTACTGAGCTAAGTCCTTTAGTCAGCGGTTTGTAGCTCGATCCTTAGTTGGAACATGGCCTAACTCCAAGAGCCCACTCTTCTTTGATGAAGAACGTCAATCTCGATGTGCTTGGTTACGTCATCATCTTGGGTTGTTAGCAATGCTAATAGGCGACTTGTTGTCGCACCACAACTTAATCTTGGCCCTTGATCTAGCTTTAGCTCCACCAAAGATGTTTTCACCACATCAACTCCTCAAGAACCCCCACGACCATTGCTCTCAGACTTGCTTCACCTGATCTTATCACCACAGTTGCTTCTTACTTTTCCAGAGACTGCCTCCCACGGCGCACTGAGGTAGACCTCCTATCATCTCGCCGCTAGCCCAATCGAGTCACGGTAGTCCTCAATGTTCACATGGTCACTCCTCTTAAATATCGACCCTTTGCGGGGCACCCTTCGATACTTCAGATTCGATATATCGCATCCATATGACCCTTCCTCGGATCATGCATGTAGCGGCTCATCACGCCACCGCAAATAAAATGTGCGGGCGTGTGTGACTCGGATAGATCAACCTACCAACCGACCTCGATATCTCTCACGATCAACTGTTCTCCCGCCAAGAATCGGCTTGAACCTCGATCGATCGGTGTAGTAGCGGTTTGCACCCTAACATTCACGTCTGCAAGAAGATCCGGTGCATATTTCCTCGGGAGAGAACAATTCCCTCGACTCCATGAGCTATCTCTATTCCAAGAAAGTATCGGTGACCCGGATCCTTCACTTCAAATTCTTTGCTCAATCTCACCTTGAGTGGGCAATCTCTTTCTCATCATCCCTGTGATGATCATGTCATCTACATACACTGCAAGCATAGTGATGTGGCCCTCACTTCTTCGAAAGAACACAGTATGGTCGGTATTGATCTGCTTATATCCTATACCAACCATAGGCCTCCTGAACCTGAACCATGCTCGGGGGCGCTTTAGCCCATCTGAGACTTCTTGACTGCGGACTTTACCCATGCGTCACGTGTCAAATCCTGATGGTATCTCCATATACACCTCTTCCACTAGATCCCCATGAAGAAACACATTCTTCACGTCTAGTTGGTGTAGTTTCCATTCACTATTTACTGTGAGAGACTTGTCCCATCGTGCTCATCTTCACCGTGCAAAAGTCTCATCAGAGTCAATGCCGATGTCCGGCTGTACCCTTTTACCACCGTGCGTGCCTTGGAGCGTTCAACTTGTCCTTCTAGATTCTGCTTCATAGTAAACACCCATTTGCATTCCACTGCTCTTTTTCCTGCTGGCAGTGTCACCAACTCCCATGTGTGGTTCTTCTCGAGAGCCCCCAGCTCCTCGTGCATGGCTGCCTTCCACTTTGGGTCCTTCTTAGCAGCCTGCCAGTTATTAGGTATAGTAACAGAATCTAATGATGCAATGAATGCTCCATGTGAAGGGGATATGTTAGAATAGGAAACAAATTGAGCAAGATCCCAACCATATCTATCAGGAGGATTACCCACATTACTGCGAGTAGTCCTCCTTACAGACACTGGTGTGGGCAGAGGGGTAGTAGTAGAAGGAATGATATCACGTGAAGTGGAGGATGGTGTAGATTTCTCAAGAGTTGGAGCAGAAAGGACGAGGGACTGACACTGCAACGTAGGCACCTCCACCTGTAGGCACTTCGACGCTTCTCCCTCCTTCTGTGAGTGTACTCCACTCGGTGCAACTCCCCCCAGCTGTAGGCCTAGCACCCCTTGTCTCCTCCTCCTCCCCTTTGTCTTCATCCTCCTCCTCTCAGTAAGGGACCCAATTGAGATTGACCCCTTGAGCTCTCACCATTCTCCTCCTCTCATCATACCTCCAAGATTCGCGAGACTCCAAAGGTGAAGTTACCCCAATGTGTAGTATAGCTCGAGCTCTCAAACCGCACATCCATCTTGACAAGCGACCTTTTTCCACTAGGCTCCAACGGACATATCCTTTACGTGTGCTAGAGTATCTCACGAACATACACTTCACGGTCACGGGGTCCGGTTCCCAGCGGATGGTGCATTGTCCTTCACAAAACACACACACCAAACACCTTCAATGATAGGGCCCCCCCGTTATCTCCCTTCAGTGTCTCACGCGGAGATTTTCATTTCAATACACTCGAAGGCATCCTATTGATTAAGTGAGTGGCCGTCAAAACTGCTTGTCCCCACAACGTTTTTGGGACATTCATTGCCATCATCATACTCCTAGCAACTTCTAGGAGATATCTATTCTTCCTCTCTGCTACCCCATTCTGAGCTGGGGTGTATGTGCATGTAGTCTGGTATTGTATCCCTTGAGCTGACAGATACTCCTCAAATATTTTGTTGATGTACTCTGTCCCATTATCTAACCTCAACACATTTACCACTGCACCATACTGAGTCTGGATGTGCCTATGAAAGTCTTTGAAATAACCAACTACATTATTCTTATTTTTCATCAGGTACACCCAAGTGACTCTAGAAAAATAATCAATAAATATAACAAAATACTTACATCCACTTATAGAATTTATTGGACAAGGTCCCCATACGTCAGAATGTATCACCTCAAAACTACAGGAACTCCTATTACCCGAACTGACATTAGAGCTTCTAGTAAGCTTCCCAAACTCACAAGCATCACATCAAGCTTGATGTTTTCAAAATGTTGGATACATTTTACCCGAATACTAAATGAAGAATGTCCCATCCGTTTATGATGTAGTATCAACTCATCCTCTGCGCTGCTTCAGTTCCTCTGCTCCGTCCTCTCAACCATAGATGTCGACCGAGTCCATCCCTTCACGGTCCGGTACCCGACCCACTCGCCATGTGCGGTCCCAAGTCTTAGCCTGTCCCTTCTCACGAAAGATCATCTTAGGAATATCGAAAGAAACAACACATTTCAGTTAAAGAATAATGACACTAATGGATAACAAGCACTGCAGAAATGAAGGAGCATGCAAAATATTAGATAGTGTTACGAACCGTACAATTAACAAAGGCCCTACCGACCACAACTGTCTTTGTACCATCCATAATCTGGATACTCTCGGCTCTGTCGGTGAGTATAAGACGAGAACTCACCGGCATTGCTACATGTCCGATGCTCCGAATCCATTATCGATCTGTGGATCTAGTGACGCCCATGGATGCAAGGGCATGTGTGTCGCTCATACCTTTGTTTGGGTGTGTGCCAAGAGCGTAATCATATGTTCTCCAAAGAAAGCAAGATGCACCCTCGCATAATCGAAGCTCATCGCTTCGCTTCTGCCAGAGCTCGATCCCCGCAGAAAGTCATTCCTCTTTCCTTTGCCAATTGACATTTCGCGATGACCTCCTCTTCCAACTTCATTGGCCTCCCGCGGCCAGCCACGACCTCGGCTGTCCACGTCCACCCGGTTCCTTTTCTTGGATGGCTTAGAGCACATCTGCCTCAGATGCCCTACCTCTCCGTAGTTAAAGCACTGCTTAGTTTTCCCTCTGAATCCAGTGTTACCTGGGTTTGAGACCACCGTCTTGACTTCTCCCGAAGTCCACCTATCTCACCAGGCTCGATACGGTTCTTCTCAGATCATGGCCGAGATCGCTCCTCCGAGATGGAATCTTCGTCTGGGCTAGTAGCATCTCCGTTCTCTGCTCAAATGATGGAGCCAAGCCTCGGAGGAATAGCATGGTCCTCTTCTGTAAAGAGGCCTCGCGCTCCTTGCACTTAGGGTCCTTGCAACTTGTTAGGGACGAGAAGTGATCGTGATCCGGGCCACAAGTGCTTCAGCCCTGGGATACTCTTGTAGCCCTCTCCCCGGATCAGGCCGATCTCCTTTTCGATCTGGAATATCCTCAGGTTATTCTCTACCCTATCATAGGTCCTTCTCAGCTTCTCCCAGACATCCTGCATCTTCCCAAGGCCATCTATCGTGGATCAGAATTGGCTGGACTACGATGAGAAGCGGATATACACCAACATATGAGTGGACTTCCACTCATCTCTTCTCAGGAGCTCCTCGTTCGCTCTTCTTTCTCCCGTCGGATATCCCTCCGTGTTCCTCCCCGCAGGGTATATCTCACCCGTATGACCAACTTCGGATATGTCGTTGGCCCTTCAATCTTCACGCCGATAGTGGAAGCTCCACCTTCTTGGCGGTGGCTTTGTTGAGCCCTCTCTGTTGTCATTCTCATGAGGCGCATCATAGTTGAAACATCCTCCGGGTTCAACTTCTTGATGAGTTCCGCCATCGGGTTTGTGCCGGTCTCCATCGATCTAATTTGTGTTCGGTTCCCTCACACCAATCCCACAAATCTAGATCCCACACCCGGCCTTCAACTTTTCTCATCTTCAAACATCACCCTCTTCTCATCATCCACCTTTCCCCCCCGTTCATCTCATCTCCTCAACACGAGGGGGGCTACACGATCAAGGGGATTATTTCACGAAGGAAATAATTGCCAAAGTGAGTGAAATCGACCAAGCGAAATCACTACTCTTCTTAGGATCAAAGCAAGGTTTGATCCAGAGGGGTCAAGTCCAGAAGAGATTATTTCACGAAGGAAATAATCGCCAAAAGAATGACGGCTAGGGTTAGGGGATTATTTCACGAAGGAAATAATCGCCAAAGGGGATTATTTCACGAAGGAAATAATCGCCAAAGGATGAAGACGACGAAGTGACGGCGGTGATGAACAGTGTTTTCGGCTCGGTGAACAGTAGCGGCGAACAGTGTTTTTTTTTGTGGCGGCTAGAGTTTTGGAGGCTAGGGTTTTGGAGGCTCTGATACCATGTTAGAAACAGGGCAAATCAAGACAAAGGTGCAATCTTATTCATTAGTATTGGGGTCTATATATACAAGAGGTAGTGGTCCCATTCTTCTACTCTTTTCAATGTGGGACTAAACAAAATAACTCTCAACATGACGACACACAATCCTCTTGCTTTTGCTCCTCTTTTTAGATAGTGTGTATCTCTATCATATGATCGATTTTGCGCATGCCCTGAAACAATGTAGTTTGCACACATCGCCATGAACTTGAGAGTGAAGAAAATAAACTGCAACTGATATAGAACACACCATGGATATATTCATGGAGAAATTGGACCGTCAGAAACCCAAACGCGGACCCGACAGAGAAAAATGACTTGCAGTAAAGAATGGGTCA
Organism: Asparagus setaceus; assembly: GCA_012295165.1. NCBI lineage: Eukaryota > Viridiplantae > Streptophyta > Magnoliopsida > Asparagales > Asparagaceae > Asparagus > Asparagus setaceus. The sequence continues at coordinate 28,190,113 of CM022704.1, read as the reverse complement.
TATCTTTCAAACCGTACGTCGGAATTGGATGAATTATATATAAAAATCGCGTATTTTTTTTAGACGGAGTCAACCAAGCCAATTGTTGTTTGGTTTGCTGCCATCTGTTCAACAAAATTCCCTCCGAATTGAGAGATATTAGAGTTTTTGTCAGTTTTTTTACTATTTTAGATAATGTTTTAGGAGTTAAAGTGGGTTAGCCTTCCATAATTTGCCAAACACAAAAAATATGCAAGGGTCAAGATAACCCTTCTAGACAGGTTAAAATGAGTTAATCCTTCCAAATGAGGGTTTTACTACTCCTCCTGTTTAGGAGGATTAAGAAATAACACTCTATTTATAAAGAAAATAGTCAAAATATTTATTATTCCCAAACACTAAAAATGATTACAAGTGTTAAACTAAATCTTACTTAACGGATTAACAATTTAATCTTTTGGGTTATTAAACAGATTAACTATGTTAACCCTCCTTCTTAATCTCTCTTCCTTAAAACCTTTACCAAATAGGGCCGGGACGTGTGTGATATTGCTTGTCGATAGAAGTATCTTGTGATGGTTTCGTTTGGTATTAGATATAAATTTATATACCTTGTTCTTTAGTCTCTGTAGTTCATCATTAAACAACATTTATAATAACTAGTATCGTAATGCTGCTAACGTAGCACGCTTTGTTGATCAATTTTTAGAATTCTTTTGGTTCTATTAGGCTAGAAAGTGCATAGTTATTAAGATATTATAGGTAATTAATAAAGAATTAATATTTATTCAATGAAATGAGACTTAATGCATAAAGATTAAATGGGTATATTTGTAGGAGGTTATGAAAGTTACTTTTATTGGAAACAATAATTCTCTGCATAGAAAATTAGCTTACATATGTTTCTATTATAAAATATAAACTACTTGTAGAGCGAAGCTCTAGTACATTTTCATGAGAGAGAGGGATGTCATTTTGAAATTATCTTTCTAGAAATTATTAAACCTTCCCTAGTTTATTATTAGCTCTTATAGTCCCTCAATTTATATTTGATACTTCCAATTTATAACTCTAAAATTGCATTCGAGGGTGGTAAGTGCTAATATATTGAGGAGGATTTAGTGCAACTCAAGATATAGATGAGGGAATTATATACAATTTTCCTATTTGTTATAATGATGCAATTTGCAAATGGTTAATGGAGAATGGGTCACCCTTCATGAATGAGTTCCTTAATGAAGGGGTTAAGAGAATCATTCATATTACCCATTTCTATTAATTATTTGTCATATTATAACAAATAGGAAAATTATAATTCTCATCTTACCTGAGTTGCACTAATCTTCAATATATTACATACCACTTTTCGAATGTACTTTTTAGATATAATTGAAGTATCAAATATAAATTATATTGAGCATAATAACTAGGGGAGTTTACTTTTGAAAGATAATTAAAATGACACCCTCTTCATTTAGGTCAAACTAGCTTTTATCGCCTATTAGTAGTTATATTTTATAATAGAAACATATGTCTTTCTATGCAGAATTATTGTTATATTTGTAGGAGGTTATGAAAGTTACTTTTATTGAAATACCTCTGCATAGAAAATTAGCTGACATATGTTTCTATTATAAAATATAAACTACTTGTAGAGCGAAGCTCTAGTACATTTTCATGAGAGAGAGGGATGTCATTTTGAAATTATCTTTCTAGAAATTATTAAACCTTCCCTAGTTTATTATTAGCTCTTATAGTCCCTCAATTTATATTTGATACTTCCAATTTATAACTCTAAAATTGCATTCGAGGGTGTTAAGTGCTAATATATTGAGGAGGATTTAGTGCAACTCAAGATATAGATGAGGGAATTATATACAATTTTCCTATTTGTTATAATGATGCAATTTGCAAATGGTTAATGGAGAATGGGTCACCCTTCATGAATGAGTTCCTTAATGAAGGGGTTAAGAAGAACTCATTCATGAAGGGTTACCCATTTCTATTAACCATTTGCAAATTGCATCATTATAACAAATAGGAAAATTGTATATATTCCTCATCTATATCTGAGTTGCACTAAATCTCTTCAATATATTAGCACTTACCACCTCGAATGCAATTTTAGAGATATAATTGAAGTATCAAATATAAATGAGGATATAACTAATAATAAACTAGGGAGGTTTAATAATTTCTAGAAAGATAATTTCAAAATGACACCTCTCTGCATGAAATGTGCTAGAGCTTCTTGCTCTACAATAGTTTATATTTTATAATAGAAACATGTAATTTTCTATGCAGAATTATTGTTATATTTGTAGGAGGTTATGCAAGTTACTTTTATTGGAAACAATAATTCTGCATAGAAAATTAGCTTACATATGTTTCTATTATAAAATATAAACTACTTGTAGAGCGATAAGCTCTAGAACATTTTCATGAGAGAGAGGGATGTCATTTTGAAATTATCTTTCTAGAAATTATTAAACCTCCCTAGTTTATTATTAGCTCTTATAGTCCCTCAATTTATATTTGATACTTTCAATTTATATCTCTAAAATTGCATTCGAGGGTGGTAAGTGCTAATATATTGAGGAGGATTTAGTGCAACTCAAGATATAGATGAGGAAATTATGTACAAATTTCCTATTTGTTATAATGATGCAATTTGCAAATAGTTAATGGAGAATGGGTAACCCTTCATGAATGAGTTCCTTAATGAAGGGGGTTAAGAAGATGGTGGAATAATGAAAAGTTGACGACTTTTCATATTACTATAAATATTATATTATATATATATATTTATTTGAATTGGTAAATAAATAATTTTTACTTATATTACATTTGATAATTGTACATATTTAATAATTAGCATAAATATTATATATTAATATGATATTAATAAATTTTATAATTATCATACATTAACTATTATATTCTAATAGTAGATTAATAGTAGAAAATTATTAATACTCATAAAATTGTAGTAGTAATCCCTTCTATAAGCATCCTCGGGACCACTAACTATATCATTTTCTAAATTGTTATACTATAAATATTATATTATATATATATTTATTTTAATTGGTAAATAAATAATTTTTACTTATATTACATTTGATAATTATACATATTTAATAATTGCATAAATATTATATATTAATGTGATATTAATATATATTATAATTATCATACATTAACTCTTATAATCTAATAGTAGATTAATAGCAGAAAATTAATAATACTCTTAAAATTGTAGTAGTAATCCCTTCTATAAGCATCCTCGTGACCAACTAACTATATCATTTTCTAAATTGATCTTCCTGCACTTTCTATTTGTCCTTTATAACCCAAATAATAGCAATGTATTACCTTAGTAACCATAGAACGAAAATTAACCCTTTACATTCTCATATACATATAGTGTAAAGCAAATGCACGATAATGCATTGTCATGGACAAAGCTTTCTTTATCCCGAGAATAAACATAGTGCTAAAGATTCAACTGCATAATACAAACAATTTAACATATTTACAAACATGCCTAGGAGCTTGAAACCAATTTACACCCTAAGGCAAAAACATATACAAAGATGGAAGAAAAAAAAACCAATTAGTTCATGATTGAAATAGTTGCAGATTTTGATAAAATACAGAACCATCTTCTTTGTCGCCTTCACCAATTTTTCTCTGCTCTCTCAATTGTCACACCGATGCTTCCATTACCATCTCTCATTCAAATCGATCGTACTCCACCGGTGTCGTTACCATTGACACACTCACACTTATTGCGGTTTGTAAGTACTGTAGTTGTGCCTCCTTACTATTCCATCTAAATAAATTTTGATTAAGAGTTAGAATTTTGGTTAGAGAAATTTGATAAGATTTTATAGTTATTTATAGTGATTTGTGGAAGAGGAATAGCTGTAACGTTTTTTGTTATTAGTGTGTAATGTCAAGAGTTAGTGGAGGAATGTTATTAGTGGGTGGTTAAATGAAATTTTGATGGTAATAAATAGGGAGGTTATAAAAAATTAAGTATGCATATATCTTCATGTATGTATGTATTGATGTGCTAGAGATGTATGCATGTATGTGTTTTGGAGGGATGAAAAATTGACCATTTGTGTATTTCATGTATGGATGGATGGATGTGTTGGAGGGTATTTTGGGAAGAAATATTTTAACATAGCAACTCACTTTTATAATAGTATTAGATTTGTTGCCTTAAAATTTTATGACTGTTGAAATTTGTGCCTGAAAACCCTGTGAATATTCCTCTCAGTTAAGAACTCTTGTATAAAAGAGTTGTAGCTGCAGTCTCTGCCCACTTGAAATAAATATAGGTGTTTTATTTATTTATTTTTTTTGGACTCATGTGCGCCTCTAGTCCAATTCGGACTTGGATCAAAGGATGGATAGTCAAGATTAAATCCAAGGCTAGCTAGTTGAGGGTTTATTAATCTATCTCCAAAGTTTTTTTTAATTCTTTTTGCCATCACTGTAATTCATAGAGAACGAGAGAGAGAGAGAGAGAGAGAGGATTTGGCTTTTGGCTTTTGACTTTTGCTTTTTGAGAGTTCATTGTACTTTCTCTTTTTATAATGAAATTTCTCAAACACCTATGTCGTGGACGTAGCCTAAATTGGGTGAACCACGTAAATCTCTGTGTTTGCGATTGCTTGTCGTTTATTATTGTGCTTGTCCTTCGCAATTATTTCTGCTTGATTGTGCACGAACTCTAACAAACTGGTATTAGAGCTCTAGTTTTCGATTTGTTTTGTGCGCATAGAAGATGTCTGCAAAATACAAGATTGAGAAGTTCGACCGTGATGTCAATTTCGATCTTTGGCAAGTGAAGATGTGGGATATTCCTTTTCAGTAAAGATTACAAAAGGCTTTCTTAGGGAAAGAGAAGATGCCAGCGTCGATGACAAATGATGAAAAATTTGAGATGGATGAATAGACATTAACTTCAATCCAATTGTGCTTGTCAAACGAGGTTCTTCAGGAAGTCGTGCACGAGAAGACCGCAGCAAGCCTATGGCTCAAATTGGAATCTCTTTACATGACAAAAACCCTTGCCAACCGTTGAAGCGAAGATTTTTTATGCTTTGCATGACAGAAGGTATATCTATTAAATCACATCTTGATGAATTCAATTCTATTATTATGGATTTGGAGAATGCAGATGTCAAGGTAGAAGATGAAGATCATGCTTTGTTACTGTTATATTTGCTACCACCCCCTTACAAGAACTTTAGGAAAACTAGGATATATGGCAGAGAATCTATCTCGATGGAAGATGTGAAATCATCTTTATTCTCAAAAAAGTTGATGGATAAAGAGTTGACCAGATCTAGTGATGATAAAGTCGAAGCCCTACATGTTCGAGGCTAAAATATGGAGCGTGGTTCTAATAGTAAAATCAAGTCAAGATCAAAGTCGAAGCCTAAAAACAAATCCTATAACTATTGCCAGAAGACAGTACATGTCATGAATGAGTGTTAGAAACTTTAGAATAAAGAAAAGAAGAAAAATCAGAGCAAAGAAGATTCCGCAAGGGCTAGCGTTGTCGAGGATGATTCTAATGGTTTTATTCTCTTGGCTACAAATTCAGGCAGATCCAAGGATGATTAGACTGTAGACTCCGGTTGTACTTATCACATGTGCTCTAATAGAAATTAGTTTTCCGCCTACAAATCAGTTGAAGGTGGAGTTGTGCTTATGAAAAATGATTCTTATTGTACAGTGATTGACATTAGTACAATTGAAGTTAGAATGCATGATGATATTGTGAGGACATTGTCAGATGTTCATCATGTTCTAGATTTGATGAAGAATCTCATCTCTCTAGGTATTCTTGAAGCTAACAGGTGCAAGTACTCAGCCGAAGGTGGAGTTTTGAAGATTTCTAGAGGTACCCTAGTTATCATGAAAGCAAAACGGTTAAGAAATCTCTACATCTTATAAGGAAAGACAGTTATAGGTGCTACTGCAGTTACTACATTGTCATTGTCGGGTGCAAGTAGTGGCATATGAGATTGGATCATATGAGCAAGAGGGGCATGACTACACCCAGTAGGAGGGGACTTCTTTGTGGTCAAAGTACATGAAAGATGAATTTTTGTGAACACTACGTTCTTGGCAAGAAAAAGCGTGTCAGCTTTAGTATAGCTATGCATAGAACCAAAGGCACTTTGGATTACATCCATTCTGATTTGTGGAGTCCCTCGCATGTTACTTCAAAGGGTGAAGCTAGATATATGTTGACATTCATTGATGACTACTCAATGAGAGTTTGGGTTTACATGCTAAAATGTAAGGATGAAGTGTTCAAATATTTTAAGCAATGGAAGACATTGATTGATAAGCAGACTGACAGAAAGATTAAGAGGCTGAGCATTTATAATGGGTTGAAATTTTACTCTTCAGAGTTTGATGAATTCTGCAAGGATGAGGGTATAGTTAGACATCGGACCATACGACACACACCACAATAAGACGGCATTGCATAATGGATGAATAAGACTCATCTTGAGAGAGCTCGTTGCATGTTGTTGAATGCCGGTTTGCCGAAAGATTTTTGGGTTGAAGCAGTGTCTATAGCGTGTTACTTGGTGAATCACTCTCTATCTATATCTATTGATTCCAAGACACCAGAAAAGGTATGGTCAGGCTATCCTGCTGATTATTCTAATTTAAGAGTATTTGGTTGTCCTGCATATGTACATGTAGATCAGGGTAAATTAAAACCTAGGTCTAAAAAATGTATTTTTACTGGTTATGCCTCTGGGGTGAAGGATATAAGTTGTGATATCTTAATCCTAAATGACCTAAACTTATGATTAAGAAAAATATACTATTTCATGAGTCTACTATGTTGCTTCTGAAAGAAGATACTGCTGTTGTTCCTTCTGATGCGGGTACTACACATAAGAGTACTGGAGAGAAGGTGGAGTAGATTCTCATAATTCAATTCAACAACTAGTTGTTGGTCAGCCTAAAAATAATGAGGCAGCAGAAGATGACACTTATAACATTGCAAAAGGCAAAGAAAAGAGATTGATAAAGCCACCTCAAATATATGCAAATTCAGCCATTGCATATGCATTATCAGTAGCTCAAGAGATAGGTGATGCATGAGAACTGACCAGTTTTTTAGAAGCCATGTCATCACATGATTCTGCAAATTCGTTGATTGCTATGAATGAAGAGATGGAGTCTCTTCATAAAAATCAGACTTGAGAATTTGTAGTTCCTTCAAAAGGACAAAGAATTGTCGGTTGTAAGTGGGTGTTCAAGAAATAGGAAGGCACTACAGATGTTTCAGGTACAGGATATAATGCTTGGCTAGTTGCAAAAGACTACAGTCAGGTTGAAGGTATTGACGACAATGATATTTTCTCGCCTGTTGTTAAACACACCTCCATTCGTATATTATTATCACTGGTTGTAGTACATAATTTAGAGTAACAACAATTAGATGTCAAAACAGCTTTCTTGCATGGTAAACTTGAAGAGTAGATTTTTATGCAACAACCTGAGAGTTTTGTAATTGAAAAAAAAGAAGATCATGTTTATTTGCTGAAGAAGTCTTTCTACGGCTTGAAGCAATCTCCTCGTCAATGGTACATGAAATTTGACTCTTTCATGATTAGTCATGGGTTCAGTACGAGAAACTACGATGCATGTGTTTACTTGAGGAGATTCAATAATGATTTCTTCATTTATCTGCTATTGTATGTCGACGATATGTTGATCTCAGCTAAGGATAAATGCGAGGTGAACAGGTTAAAAATTTTGCTTGGTGTAGAATTTGAGGTGAAAGACTTGGGAGTAGCAACGAAAATTCTTGGCATGTAAATTTTTAGGGATTGAAAATAAAAGAAGTTTTGGTTGTCACAAAAAAGCTGCATTCAGAAAGTCCTCGCTCACTTCAATATGTATAAACCAAAATCGGTTACCACTCCTCGTGTGACTCTTTTCAAGCTATCAACATTATTATCACCTAGCAAGGATGCGGATCATGACTACATGTCTCAGGCACCTTATGCGAGTGTAGTTGGCAGCATCATGTATGAGATGGTATGTACTCGATCGGATCTTTCACATGCAGTTGGCGTTGTTAGTAAGTATATGACAAATACCGAAAAAGAGCATTGGCAAGCAGTAAAATGGGTTCTTAGATACTTGAAGGGAACTTTAGGTATTGGCTTGGTATTTAGTGGAGATAGTGGCGCAGATTGCATTGCTACTGGATATGTTGATTCATATTTTACGGTGATTTGGATAAGTGAAGATTGACTATAGGCTATGTTTTTTACTCTTTCAAGAGGTTCTATCTATTGGAGGTCAATGCTACGACCTACTATTGCTTTGTCTACTAGAGGGGCGAAGTTCATGGCAGCTACAAAATCTGTGAAGGAAGCAATATGGTTGAGAGGTTTTCTTGGTGAATTGGGAATTGAGCAGAAAATAACTCTTGTTCATTATGATAGCCAAAGTGCAATTCATTTGGCTAAACACCTAGTCTTCAATTCAAAGTCGAAACATATTAAGGTTCGACATCATTTCATTAGAGAGATTACTGAGGAAGGTAAAGTAGTATTGAAGAAGATTGACACCAAGAATAATCCGGCAGATATGTTGACAAAGTCATTATCGGTAGTCTAGTTCAAGCTCTGCTTGGGCTTGCTCCATATCCAAGAGTATTGAGGAGCCGTAGAGCGCATTTGTAGGGGCATCGATAAGACACTATTAAGAAAGTTTAGAACTCGTTCAGAGGTTTGAGTTAAGGTGGAGATTTGTTGAAATTTGTGCCTCAAAATCCTTTGAATATTCCTCTCAGTTAAAAACTCTTGTATAAAAGAGTTGTAGCAGCAGTCTCGGCCCACATGAAATAAATGCAGGTGTTTTGTTTTTTATTTTTTATTTTTTATTTTTTATTTTTATTTTATTATTATTATTTTTGGTCTCATGTGCGCCTCTAGTCCAATTCAGACCTGGATCAAAGGATGGATAGTCAAGATTAAATCCAAGGCTAGGTAGTTGAGGGTTTATTAATCTATCTCCAAAGTTTTTTTTTAAAATTCCTTTTGCCGTCACTGTAATTCATAGAGAACAGAGAGAACGGGAGGGGATTTGGCTTTTAGCTTTTGCCTTTTGAGAGTTCATTGTACTTTCTCTTTTTATAGTGAAATTTCTCAAACGCCTCTGCCATGGATGTAGTCCTAATTGGGTGAACCACGTAAATCTCTGTGTTTATGATTGCTTGCCGTTTATTCTCGTATTTGTTCTTCATAATTATTTCCGCTTGATTATGCACGAATTCTAAAAATGACTTCCAATTAGTTTCCAATAATATTTCCTAAAGTAGTACTTCGTTTTCAAAAATTCAGGGCGACTTTGTGATAACTCTCAACATCATGAATAATCTTACTTTTGATTATCTTTTTGCTAGTGTAAGATCATAATCATATGAATTTGACGGAACACTTAGCCAATTTAATTATGCCATAACAAATGCGAGCAATGCCTGCAAATAGCATGGGCATCCCACTTAGCCAGCTTTATTATAAAGCTATAAAGAGAGGAAACATGGACTAATTATACACATCTATCTACTTGATCAAAGTTTTCTATAAAGGAAATGATGATAGCAGAGGGAAGGAAGAAAGAAGCTAAAATGAGCTCTCTAAATCTGCAGGAGATTCTTTCTATCTTTTTCAGAAAACTTTCATCACTTTTCCAGATAAAGTCCATCGACTATATGTGTTTTCGCTGGATTTTATTCAATTATTCATCGATGTCAGAAAAAATTGCAAAACTGCTAGACATCCTGCTATGTATGTCATCATTCAGTTTTTTACTAAAAATAAAAGCAGTGTAAACTTTTGGTAGTATATTATTAAATTTGGCACCATAATGAGTTTTTCTATTTCGTGTATTATTGTTTCAGAATATTAAGGACATGGTAAATGCATCTAAAAGAATCTCACTAAATGGAAAACCCTTATAAATTACATAAATATTTACAAATCTAATAGCATAGTTATCACTTGTCCAACTGTAAATGGCTGGCAACTGATGCACTCTCGAGTTCATCGTTGAAAATTCGTAGTCTCATCTTGGGCAAAAACATAAAAACAGTCTTTAACAGTTTATTTTACAGTATCTTTGTTGTCTTTTTGAGATTTTGTAAGGGGCATATTATAGTTTGAAATCAAGTGGGAATCAAATTTTTTATTGTTCCATATCTTCCTTGAGATTCAATCAGGAGTAATCCCTGACCAATACTGATAGACAATTCAATATTTAAGAAAAATATTTTCAGAAACATCATCAATTGCTCCCAAGCTTCTCAGTAATGATAGCAACAACCATAATCTTTCAATCCTTTCAATAATGTCTACTCAGCAAGCCTTGTTTTATACAGAAAAAATTGTATAAAAGCCATTGTTAAGAAGAGGAAGATCAGTACTCGGAGAAAAGAAAGAAATATTGCTAAGAATTCATTTGCTTAATTCCCTCAAAACTCAGTTAGCTCAATGGACAGCTTCGCTCAACAGCTCAAGGATAGAGTCTTGTATCTCATTGATCTTGTCAAGTGTAGAAACTGCAGTAAGTCTCAAGATAAAGGTATCTAACTAGACTACACTAATAACTTTCCTCTGATTCAACTATTAAGTATATGGATTTGTTTCTGACAGTAAAAGTTTGGTATACACAGGGTTTTCTCCGAATTCGAATAAAATTGAGACAGAGAAGTCTCAGCTGAAAATTTCTATTCAAGTAAGTTCCATTTCTTATTCTTGTTTGCTTCTCAGATTACGGCTTGTCTAAAATGATGGTAACTGAATGTTTAGGAGCGAGGATTGGGACCAAGTCACCCCAGTGTGAAGAGCCCTCCACCCTCTCAAACCAACTGAAGTATCGGCCGGGTGTTTTTATTTTTTAAATTTGTGATGGACTTCTTTTTTACTTGGTGTTTATCTGTATCTTATTTACTAGATTCTTGTGTAATGTTTGTTCATGGTTTTGTTAGCGAAGTTCAAGTTGTATGATGTTGAAATAGGGAAACTGGCTTGGTTTGAAAGTATCAGGTTTGAGTGTTTTTTAAAATTTAATCCTTATTGTCAAATTTTTCTTTAATGAAATAAAAGTGTTGAGAGAATTGTTTCTTCCTTATTGTTTAGTATCACATTGGTTCGAGATAAACTCCTTTGTTTCCCAAAACATTATTAATAACATTCAAGAGAGAACTAATTATCTGTCTACGGTTTCACATTAACATGGTATCAGAGCTCCCCCTCTCTCTCCTCTCCAATTTTCTAAATCCTAGACACCACCCTTTCAAACCCTAGCCGCCACCCACTTCTGATCACGTACTATTTGTTTCAGGTCTTTGGTATCACAATTGACGCATATTACAATAAAAAGATTATAATGAAACAAAGAAAAAAATTTATATTCCGTGGGGATTCTTTTCTATATGCCGATGGAGCGTTGATCTTGTATTCCGTTGACGCACCGACTAAGACGATGGGTCTTTTACTGTTGATGAAAACTTGGTTGCTTGGAAGATAACTCAGTCTTCTCTTAGCACCGAAGTTGGGTCGATTTCTCAATTTGTTCGTGTGTAAGTGGGTTGATCTCTCTGATTAGATCCTCGAAAATAAGCAATCTCCTCTCCTTTTAAGGCTAAAAGAGAGAGTTAATGACTTTTAATTGTGGGTTAAGTGGCAATCAAAATAGGAGATAGTGAGGAGCAGTTATCCCCTTGAACATAGCCATCAAACGGTTGTTTGGCGGGGTTCGCTGACTCCGCAAAGCTCGCTGCATACGTTTAGGCAAGACTCGCTGAAGACATTTAAGCGAGGCTCGTTGAAGATGTGGGTGGGCCGTTGCTTCTGAATCGTGGATGGTGTGGCTCACGTGGATAGCTGCTGGCGAAGTTCGCTGACATCAAGTGGCGAACTTCGCATGGTTCACCATTGACTCATTTGGGCTAAGCCAAAATAGGTTGTATGGCGATGTTCGCGCGCTTGTTTGAGCGAGCTTCGCCATGACCTGTTGTGAGCTCGACTTTAGGCCCATTTAAAGTGTTTAGCCCATAGGCGTTCACTTCTTAGTTCCAAGCTGAACATTGGCAAGGATAGAATATTTAACCATCTACAAGCCCCCCCAAAATTTTCAAGATCCTGCATTTAACTTATAGCAGGGATTGAAATACTTTGGATAATAACTAGAGGTGTACTGTTGAACGTAGCACGAGTCGTCTTGTTTGGGTTAAAAATTATCTTCAATCTACTTGGTTGCCAAAGGTGTACTGTTGAACGTGGCTTCCTTTGTTGTAGACTCATATCGAACGCTCAATGATGCTTGTATTCGTCCAATTCTATGTTTGGAATGAGGTTCGCTCTCTTTATTGTTGAGGCAAAGTTAAGAAATCAGCAGAGTTGAGCCGATTCCAGGTATCGGCGAGACTCGCTTTACTTTGAGCTATGTGGGAGAAGTTCGTCGATTAGCGATGTTAGCTAACTGGCAATAGTTGTTGGGATTTCGCCCCTGGATTTGCATCGTGATCTATGGTTGAGAACTTCTGATTAAAGATTCACGAGATCCGCTATAGATTTGATTGAGTTTTAGGCTAAGATTTAGCCTCTTTGTCCGGTCCAATCAAATCTTAAAACTTGTGATTTTCTTAAAAGTTTGGATTTGGAGGAGGCTATAAATATCACTATTTTTCTTTCAAATTCTTCATCCTCATCTCCATCTTCTTCTTCATCTTCTTCTCCACATCTAAGTCTCTATCGCTTAGATCGGAGATGGTCCTCAATAGAGGAACTGAAATAAAACAGCTCCAACAGGAGCTTGCCCAAGTAGAGGGCAACCAAGTGGATGAACTCCACATATTCGCCATCTGGCAGAGCTATTGTTGGCTGAGAAGGTGATGCTCGAGCAGATCGTCGAGAATCAGTCGAGAGCTTGGGGCGAGTTGAATCGTGATAGAGATACGTCAAGCTTCGAGTGTCACGCTTTGCGGAAGACCGTTTGATGACTGAGATGGCGGTTGAAGAAGGATCTTTGGAGCTCCATAAGTGAGGACTCCGATAGTAATTAGGTTTCACAAATATGAACCTAAAATGTAATTAGACGTCGTGTGGTTGTATCAGGCCCGACGTCAAATTTTAGTTGCAAAAAGTGCTTTTTCCTATTGATATGCTCCAATTAGTAGCAACGGGGGCACTTCTTGTTTAACTGCTTTTTCTCATCCCCTGGCATAGGGCCTAGGGAGCAGTATGTATGAGTTATTTTTCTGCATGGGGAAACATTTCGCTCCCTAAGTTTTGTGAGATCGGAGGATCAGGGGCTATAGCTTGGTGCAGCTCGTATATGATCCTCAGCTTTCACATTACCTATAATTAGGAGTATAGGGTAGTAGCAAATAGCAATGAGTACCCATCATTCCTATAATTGGATAGTCTGAATGTCACCTTTATGTAGTAGAGTCTTCGATAAATAAAAATAAACTTTTTTCTGAAATTATCTATATTTATGTGTTTGATCTGTATGAACTTTACTTTTGTGGCAAAGTTGAACTCTGCATGGAGTTGTTGTGTTGGAAGCGAAGCTCAAGCTTCCTTATGGCAGCGAGAATCGAATTGAAGTTCGCTAGATAGGGTCTCAAATAAACTGAGTTAGAATTTTTTCAATTTGGAGACTTAGTGAAATTCGCCTTGTCATTTTGGTGAAGTACGATTTGACGCCCAACTGAAAGGGGCGAAGTTTACTTACTTGAGAAATAGTTAGCAGGGCGAAGCTCAGTAAGTCGGTTAGACGAAGCCCGGCCTGCGAATTCAAAATTTGAATTCTCGATTTTTGCACCTAAAACTGTGACGAAGTTCATTCAGAGTGTGATTCTCAGCGAAGTTCAAGGCTAGAATCTCTAGCGAAGCTTGGGGTGAGATTTTCGGTGAAGTTAAGGGTAAAAATCTTCAGCGAAGTTCGGGGTAAGTCTATAAATAGAACTGTTTACCTTCTTTCTTCTTCACTTTGATTTTTAAAAACCCTAACTTTTTCATAACCCTAGCTTTCTTAGAACCCAAAAGACCAATCTTCAATGGCTCCTTGTCGTGCAATCTCAAGAGGAAGAGGCGCTGCTAGGGGACCCTGATGGGGATACTAGATTCCCTGATTGGATCAGATCGATGGATACCCAATGGTGGACCTGTCTAGTGAATTTTTCTCTCATCACCTTTGAAGGAAGATTAAGAAGGTCGGGGCTCTACTCTACAGTAAGAGCCTCAAAATATGATGCAGATATTTGTGCGCCTGTGTTGTACGGCATCTTGGAGCTGTACAACGTTGATAGCAATACTTTCTTCACTCCGGTGGGCGAGATTGGGATCGCTTTGCATGAAATGTTTGAAATGTCACATTTGCCCATGGGAGATCGTCTATATTAGGAGTTCTTCCCAACCAATGTAGACTTGAGCACTTACTCAGAGACCGCTCAAGTTGGGGAGGCATTCCGGGAATTAGTTTGCTACTTCCTTATCTGTCAAAGAATCGTTGTAAACACCGGATATGATTCTACCATTGCTCGCGTTCCTTGGGCCAAATATCTATTTCCCAACGTTAGTAAAAAGAGGAATGTCGACTAGATCCATCCAGTGACAGAGGCTAAAATTAGGACGCGAATCTTTAATTAAGGCCAAGTGCTTCATACTACTGAATCAGATGAATGTGGATTTCATGTAGAGGACAAGTTCAAGAGCTTCCACCAACAAGCAAAGGAGCCGATATTTGAGTTGGCTCTGCTTGCAGAATTTTTCTCAATCTGGTTGAAAGGTTGCGTTGTGCCTTCCCAACCGAAGGATCATATCTCTATCAAGGTATTATTCCCTACCATATTACTCGCTCCTGGGTATAACTTGGCCCTTCTTCTGGTGATAATTAGTTGCATACATCACGGACTGAGGGAATTGGCTACTGAATACCAGAAGCAAGAGGATAACAGTCTGTGAGATCAGGCCCCAAATCCTAGAGTAGAGTTATCATATATCTATCTGGTGATATGGTTCACTTCACACTGCTCCTCATTAATGTTGACTATTGCACCAAGTGGAGAGGGCATCTCATTGCTCCAGAGGTATGAACACTCGAAGTGGATGATCAAATACCCCACAGGGGCTCGTAGGCTTCTTCAGAACAAAGATTATTACCGCCTTTACTGTTATTTTCCCGAGATCGATGATATAAGTCCCGGGGACGAGTTTGAAGATGGCACAAGCAGCGAAGGTTTAACTTGCTTACCTAGCGGGTGTTTCAACTGGTTGGTCAATATCAGGCTAGGTCACCTCGTTGCTAGGCTGAATGGGACTGAATGTTATATTGAGCCCTAATTGCCTTACCGATTTACTCGTCAATTTAGATATGACCGGCTCTATGTCGGGAATCCAAATTCAGGATTGCTACGTATGGGAAGCTTGGTAGATGAGGCTCGTGTCTGGTATCATTTTGCTGCCGAGGCTACAGGGACCAAAATTTTGCTCCCCCGTCACATACTCAACTATTATATGACATTAGGGTTCTGTAAGTGGTATAGCAGAGTGATTATTCCCAAACCTGACTTTCATGTGAATAAGACCAGTTTATGGTGGATCACCCGAAGATACAGGGAGCTATCTAAGAAGGGTTCAAAAAGTAGGGCCCCGGGACTTCAAGATTTTCTGGAGGAAGGCGTACCAAAGGATGAAGATTAGGAGGTACCGAGTGGGCTTCCTACTCCTCGAAGACCGATTGGTGTTAGTATCTGAGAACCGTCTGAATCTGCGGTTCATCAAGGAAATAGGGGAAAAGAGGCTATTGCAAGCTCATCCCTGTCAACAACCTTCAAAGAAATAACATTTAGTGCCTTTGGAGCCTGAGCCTGTACCAAGGGGCTCTTTAGGGATCAGAGAAGAGTCTCCTGTGATCCCAGTACAGGAACCTAGAGCTGAACTCTCAGGTGAGTTCTACTCATGTGTTTGTATCAAGTTGTCTGAAGTGCATTTGATTAGCATGCGCTTCTTATACGCAGTAAAGAGCACATTCTTCTTGATCAAGAGAATCTAGATGATGAGGAGACGGTAGATTACAACATCGATGCCCATTTTACTGAGCCTAATGATGCGGGCTTTGAGAGCGACATTGGCGGATCTTCTTATATGCTAGGTATACTTTTCTTTGACTAATCTTGCGTAATTTCTTTGCTTCGACAATTAACACTTCGTCTATCTCTTTAGCAGATGATGAACTCGGTTTGGAGACTATGAGTGGGGCAGCTCCTACATCTCTTTCTGCTAGTGGCGAGTTTGAGCCTATGGCTAATTTTGACGGTGCTTCTGGTGTCTTGGAATCTGATCCAGCTATTGATATGATAGTCAATCCTGCACCGGCACCTATTTTAGCAGCACGGTGCAGACTGGTTGTTCCTGAGTCATCTGATGAGGATGACGATGCCTCAGTCTCTTCGATTCCAGTAGGAGTTGGAAGGGTAGCGTCGTCGAGTTTTGAGCCTTGTTTTGAAGAGGACCCGATCATAGCTCTGGACACGTCTGATGAGCCAGAGGTCATATCTACAGGCATTGAAGTTGTGCCTACAGATGTGTCCATGACCACGACACTGGTTGTGAGAACTATCGTCCCATCAACTGTGGTGACGTCTGTGGCTCCTCCCACTGTAGATATTTCCAGTGTATTGGCCACGCTTGCGCCATTCCTCCTATCGGGCGACGAACAAATGCATTTCTTGCCAACTACTTTTTCAACAACCACAGATGCATTGGTGGTTTCTGCAAGAACAGGTCCTTCAAGTCATGTGGAGATTCCCCAATCTCCTGATTCTGATGATTTGATCAAATTAGAGATTCAGATCCTGACCGAGAGCTTGGTGAAGTTATTCAACCGATGCATTAAATCTGTTTGACTATGTAGAAAGGCTTATCAGCTTGCACTCTTGTCTTATTGAGGAATCAACTTGGCCTTCTGACGTCGGTTGCAAGTCCTGCACGTACTGAACTATTCAGGATGATGATCGATGAGGTTGAACTCCAATTTTAAGAGTTGCAATAGCTTCGTGTGGCTGATGTTGACGGTATTGCTAAACATGAATTTCGTCAACTCTCGGTGAAGCACCGTGAGGTTGAAGAGTCTGCTCACAGAGAAATGGAGCAGATCAAAATGAAGCTTCAAGGGTTGAATGATAGCCTCACATCGGTTGATGGCAATCAAACAGAGCTTCAGAATGCCATTCTGGAGAAGGAAGCCACTATCAATGAGGCCAAGGCGGTCATTGCTGCAGCTCAAGAATGGTTAGAAGTAGCTCAACAGCAGAAAGAAGAGCTTGAACTCAAGTCAACGAGTTGGCTCAGGAGTGAGATCTTAGGGTCGCTGAACTTGAGGATGAAACAAAGAGGCTGGCGGCTGTTAGAACCCAAGCTACTCCCATCAATCCCAGGCTCTGAGGGAAAGGGCCCAAAAGAATGCTCATGAAGCTAGGGATTCTAGGATAGCTGAATGTATTGCACGAATACACACTTTTTATCCGTATTCCCTTTAGAATCTCTGTAATGGCTTGGCTCTTTCAATAATAAAAGAACTTTTTTATCCCTTTCGATATGCATACGATAGAGGTGTAATGTTAACGTATCATAATGACATCCTCGCTGGGGAGGAAAAATGATAGAATCAAATTAATAGAGGTGCAGCGTTAACGTATCAAATTTGATGAAGTTGGTACTATTCAGAGGTGTAATGTTAACATGATAGTATTAGGGTATTTGACAGAGGTATAATGTTAACGTGCCAAAAGAAATGACTGACATAGGTGTAATGTTAACCAGTCAGTTTTGAAGGAGTCCAAAGGATGACTACCATTTGGAAGTGTAGTGTTAACTTAATGGTAGGAAATTGATGGAAGTGTAATGTTAACTAATCAATTTTTGGCAAGAGCGGATTGACAGAGGTGTAATGTTGACGTGTCAAATAAAATGACCGACAGAGGTGTAATGTTAACCAGCCGGTTTTGGAGGAGTCCAAAGGACGACTATTGTTTGAAAGTGTAGTGTTAACTTAACGGTAGGAAATCGATAGAAGTGTAATATTAACTAATCGATTTTAAGTCAAGAGCAGATTGACAGAGGTGTAATGTTAACTGGTCGAATCTAAAAATATAAGTCGATAGAGGTGTAATTGTTCGCGGTAAAAGTTGGGATGATTGTCATTGATTTGAACTGTTACAAACTTCAGTCGCCTGAAACAAATTCAAAGAGAAATATCGCCTTTTATTTTAAGGCTTACAATGAAAATCAAAAAGATTACAACTTTTTATCCTTTTGAACAAACACGAAGATCTCTATTATATCGAGGCCCTCGCTTGCGTGGGTTCTTTACTGTCTTAGGGACTTTTGTGTCCGTGGACCACGCAATTCAATCGGTAGAGACCGGGTTCGGAACTACAGATGTAAAGGGCTCGTTCCACGAAGAAGCGAAGCGCTGAGGGGATCACACTCACGAAGGAGAGGAGCCGAGGCGGGTGAGATCTACTAGGAGAAATCCGGCGCTATCCACGAGGTTAAAGCGAAGCTTAACCTAGAGGGTATCTGTAGTTCGACCAATTGATTACCTTCGCTTGTAGATCGGGCGTCGGCCGGACTTGTGCTCGTCGGTGCTTTCGAGGGATGCGTCGGCGACTTCGTGGATCTCGTGAGAACTCTTTAGAAAATCCTCGAAAATCCCGCTCAAGCCCAAAAGCCAAATCCTCCAAATTCTCTCTCGAAGCCGAAGTCGAAGTCAAAAATCCCCTCTTCCACCACAAGACCCCATTTATACAATAGGGTGTGCCGGCGGCTCGGCCACTTGGCGAGCCACGGCCAAGTTAGAGGCGGCTTCGGCCATGGTGGCGAGTTGCCCCTCGGCAACTTGGCGAGCACCTCGACCAAGCGAAGTGGCTCCGACCATTGTGGCGAGCCACTTCGACCCACTGGCCGGTAACTTCGGCCAAGTTGGCGGTAGCCGTTCGCCGTTTTCGCCGTTTGCCGTTTTCGCCCGTTTGCCGTTTTTTCGGTCTCTCGGGTTTAGGCCCTACCTATTGACTCTTGGCCTTCTCGGGACTTAGATTCCGTCACGTATTTGGTTCGGGACTAACTCTTGGTTTGTTCGGTTCAGCGGTTCGGGATCCGATCGTCTCGTTCAAGTCGGTTTAAGCCGTGCTTGTGGCGTGGGTTCGCCGTCGAGTTCGGCGTCTTAACGATTCGACGTCCATTATCATTCGATGGGTTGTCATTCGCCGACTCCTGTCCGCGAGTTGGTTTCGGGATCTTGTAAGTATTTTTCAGCGCCTCGGATACCCCTCCAAAGCGTCGATCTCAATTCTTAATGAGTGCGGGATGCTTTGGACATGATTTCGACCTTACGTGGTGAGGTCCCAAAGATAGCTTCAAGTCTTCGATTCTTTGATCATCCGGTTCTTTGTAGGATTCTGATAAGATCCGCGGTTCTGCATTTTATTGTCGACCGTTTGTTGAAATCTTGATTGGTGGGTGAGTTTTGCTTCGTGTGGTTGGTTGTTTTTGACTAGCCATCGGACTTTTGGACTTATCCGTATGTCGGCGAACTCCTTGTTGGCGACATGTTGGTTGTCGAGTACATGGAATTTCATAACCCTCGATCGGTTATTTCTTCCATCATCCGTGTGTGTTGTTGGTTTAACCACGTGGGAGGGTGATCTTTTCATGGAGATATCCTCAGAAGATTCCTTATTGAAGAGGAGACCATTTGGCTTTCAACCATCGTCCTAGCCTTCATCGTGAGTCGCGGCTTTGACCGTTGTTGGATATGATTATCCACGGTGGGAGTTTCTTGAACCGTTGTCGTGTCGTCATGACTTCCCTCGTCGATTATTCCTCTCTTGGATATTATGGTGGGAGGAAATTAAGGGTCATCGAGTTATCCTTAAGAATATGGATTTATTCTCGGGAACTCCCTCGTTGAAAATTTGGAAGCTTGATTTATACTCGTAATCCTAGTTGGAGTAAGTTAGACTAGCGTTGATTGGCGTCGATGCAATCATACGATCGAGTTATCCCTAGAATATTTCTTGTGAGAATATTCTTAGGAGACTTCTCAATAAATTAGAAACGGTTATACTACGTAATCTAGTTGGAGTAGGTTAGTAGCGTTGATTTCGTCGGTGCAATCCACCACGATCGAGTTATCAGAATATTTCTTGTGAGAATATTCTTAGAGAACTTCTCGACAAATTAGGAAATAGTTTATACTTCGTAATCTAGTTGGGTAGTTAGGCGACGTTGATTTGCGTCGGTGCAATCGAGCGATTGGTTATCCTAAGAATATTGAGAATATTCTTGGGAACTTCTCGACAATTGAAGCGGTTTATATCGTAATCCTAGTTGGGTAGGTTGGGTGGCGTTGATGCGGCGTCGATGCAATCCGCTACGATCGAGTTATCTAAGAATATTTCTTGTGAGAATATTCTTAGGGAACTTCTCGACAAATTGGAAGCGGTTTATACTCGTAATCCTAGTTGGAGTAGGATTGGGTAGGCGTTGATGCGTCGATGCAATCCATCGATCGAGTTATCCTAAGAATATTTCTTGTGAGAATATTCTTAGAACTTCTCGACAAATTAGGAAGCGGTTTATACTCGTAATCCTAGTTGGAGTAGGATTGGTGGCGTTGATGCGTCGATGCAATCCATACGATCGAGTTATCCTAAGAATATTTCTTGTGAGAATATTCTTAGAACTTCTCGATAAATTAGGAAGCGGTTTATACTGTAATCCTAGTTGGGTAGGTTGGGTTTGATTGATTCGATGCAATCATACGATCGAGTTATCCTAAGAATATTTCTTGTGAGAATATTCTTAGGGAACCTCGACAAATTAGGAAGCGGTTTATACTCGTAATCCTAGTTGGAGTAGGATTGGTGGCGTTGATCGGCGTCGATGCAATCATACGATCAGTTATCCTAAGAATATTTCTTGTGAGAATATTCTTAGGGAACTTCGATAAATTAGGAAGCGGTTTATACTCGTAATCCTAGTTGGGTAGGATTGGGTGTGTTGATCGGCGTCGATGCAATCGCGATCGAGTTATCCTAAGAATATTTCTTGTGAGAATATTCTTAGGAACTTCGACAAATTGGAAACGGTTTATACTCGTAATCCTAGTTGGAGTAGGATTGGGCGGCGTTGATTGGCGTCGATGCAATCCGGGGTGTTATCTGCGAATAAATCTTGAGAATTTTTCCAAATATGGCGGAGGAGAGTAGGAGCCAATTAGCGGACCGATTTGGCACTATTTTGACATCAGGATAAGGTTCCAATTAGGAGCTCCTAATTAGGGGCTGATTAGAGTCCTAATTGGAATTGATTTGGGCTCAATTAAATTCCTACTTCTTGCCAAATAGGAGTCCTTGTTCAAAGAGTTGGGTCCATGTGGGATTGTTATAAATACCCACAAGGCCTCTTTCTTCTTGACCTAGGCGGCCCCCACAGTGCTCTCTCTCTCTTGTTTTCATCTAAGCTTCTAGTCTTTTCTTCCTCGATCAACAAGGTATGCATCTGAGAGCTTCTGAGTCCTTTTTCTTCTTTTTTCTTCTTTTTTCTTGTGCGTCTGAGTACTTGGACCACGAGGAAGGGCGAAACAGCGAGTGGTGGCCCGGTCCTTGTGGCGTCTTGTGTGGCCGAGCTGGTAGCGGCCCAGCGCCGTGGCGAGCGCCAGCGCCACCGTATGGCCCGGAAACTGCTTCTTTAGCGCCGGCACTGCTTGCCGGCGGCTGAAGCGTGAATGCGCGCCAGCGCCCGCACCGGCGAAGCTGGTCTTGACTGGCGGCCAGGAGCGGCGTCGCCAGCGGCCAGCCGGCGCTTCGTCAGTTCGGCATCGTTATGCGACCTTTTGACACTTTATTTGCTGATTTTTTTAGCCATGTATCGACTTTTGTTGTATTTTTGCGGCTTCGATGTCGTCGGGGAGATCAGCTCGAGGCGGTCATTCGCCGCGCCGGCGTGAATCTGCGCCTCCTTCTTTCGGTGGTGCGCCGCTTATTACCTTCGTGTACATCACGTTATATCGCTTAGTTCTCCTTTGTGGCGATTGGGAAAAGCGAAACTCCTCCTTTGTGGGGACCGGCGCTTCGGTGTGCTCGTTGTTATGACCCGCCGTTCTCCTTTGTGGCGATTGGGAAAGAAATTCTCCTTTGTGGGGATGGAAGCTACCTGATTGGTTTTGCTTGGTCATCACCGTCTCGATATCTTTAGCGGGCGATTTCATCTTGTACCCTTACTGTAGAGCGGAATATATTGCGGCTTGGTTTCTGCGACTATATTTATCGTTCTCGGGTATCGATCTGGGATGAAATCGTCATACCGATATCAGTCGTGACTTCGATCTATGAAAGATGAATTCAGCGCCTTTTACTAGCGAATATTTTCGATTTGGTTGATTATTCCGGAGCTTTTCCAACCTACGCGGTTCGATGGGCGTCATAATGACTATTATTCCGCGTGCGATGATCCGCTTTTTATCTACGCCTCGATTTGCCCGGCACAGCGGAGGCGATCGAGTATTTGAGGGGAGTTCGCGTTCTCGGCGATTGGTCACCGTCGCGCTTCGTAAGGGACACCAGCTCTGAACTTTTGCGAAAGGCAGTTATTTATTGACTTCGGTTAAGGATCGGATCTGACTCTTATCGAGTGAGAGGTGGTTGAACAAAGCGGCGGAGGCCTTGTATATTCCGGATACCTCGTCGGCTCTCATTGACCGACCTTAGACACCATCTTTGTGACTTCGTAGTATGTCATGGCGTCGACCAGAGCATGATCATATTCATTGTGGGTTTATTACCCGGCTGACGGTTCGGGTTCCAATAGGAATCGCGTCATCGGTCTTCACCACAGGGTTGTAGAATTGGACACACCGCCCGTGATGAGCTCTTTGTTCTGCCTCGACTTTGAAGAATCGCCTTGCTAAATTGGGGCGAGATCGTCGTCAAGTCATAGATTCTTGGTTGGGTTCACTTTCGTCAAGTAAGCATTGGTGGGGTCGCGACCACTACGTCCTCGGGTGGGATGGAGAACTTGGCTTGAGTGCGTATTGGCGATTAGTGCCACCATGTATGGCCTTCAATCAGCGTCAATCATTTCTTCACCTTATTGAGCTTTATAATCGATTGAATCGTTTCTCACTAAACGCAGTGAGTTGGGGTTGGCTTTACATGAGATGTACAGTATTTCAGGTCTACCCATGGGGAAGATGCTATATCGGAGTACTTTCCCTCAATCGGTGGCCGTGAAGGAACCTGCGCCCGTCGTTATAAGACTTTATGGGATCTCACTTGTCATTACTATATAGCTCATTGTCGAACCTTAGCCAAAGAAATGCGGTGAGTGCGAAGCGATTCGCCAATTACTTGTTCCGGCATTTGGAGGACAAATGCGAGGAAATATGTGAACTATCATCACTCCTTGAAGGTTAATGAACTGATCGAGAAGTCGAGGCTAACTCTTATCATTTCATTCGCCGAAGGCTTTCCTTGGGGACCAAGTTTCGCGACCTTTACGTGGCATCGGTGAAGCCTATCCGGTGACAACTCTCCTAGCGGGCTACCTTGCAATCGGCAAGAAGTGTGTGGTTCCATATCAATCGATGATGCTTTACCTTTGGAGGTCCTTTATCCTGAGTTCAACTGCCCACAAGAAGGAACTCTCTCTCCTTGTGATGGTGGCGGTATTCACAGTGGATTGCGGCATATAGTTGGCGTTTACCGAGGATGAGCCATCATCCGTATCCCTTCGTCAGAGTAGAGCTCCCATATACCTATTTGATGGCACGGTTGGTCCTTCATCGTCCGACATGATGTCGACGCAGGGTTCCACGGTCGTCTACTCCTTTCTTCGGTTGGTAGTTAGCGATGGAAGGCGTGGTTTTAGAGATCAAGAAGCAGTCTGATTCACAAAGGGTGGATCTTTTCGGATGTTTTCCTCGATTCTCACGGTCAATATGGTGAGTCCTTGGTTGGCGAGGAGGTGCGAACCTGGAGACTTCACTTGACATTGGGCTGTTTCAAGCTAGTGAATATCGGGCGAGTATCTCACTTTCGAGTAAAGGAGGAATGCTTCATTGAGCCTTATTTTCCCTGTCGTTTTGCTGCGGTTCGATTCACGACCAACTTTATGTTGGGAACCGAACCAGCGACTCGGACTTCGAGGTGGACTTGTGGATGGCCTTGAGCATGGTTGTGGGCGTCATGGGATGTCACGGTGCTAGGTTGATCTCGAGCTCGGGCAATCCGTTTGGAGTCGACATTCCTTCATTGTAGTTGGCTAGTAGCTAGCGGCGGTCCACTGAAGCCATCTCGGGTGGTAGCAAGCATCGTTGGCCGGCTCGAACACTCAAGATGCGGTCAAGCTCGAGGCGTAATCTTATCGGCCGGGTGGTGAGGAGGAGTTCCACAACTCGTCTTTGCTACTTTAGGAGAGGACCAAGCGGGCTGCGGCTCATGAAAGGACCTCGGTACTTTCTCCTTTTCCCTTCGTTTTCTCATCCTTTCCATTAGAGTTCTCATCAATTGAATTTTCGGGAAAATCTGTTGAAGAGAAGAATTTCGACCCTCTCAAGGGGTTAAACGAAAGAGGCTAGCCCACAAGAATCACGTGAATCCTCGGTCCTTTGATATAGACTTGACCAGTAATGATCCAGTCGGTGACGGAGGTAATAATTCACCGCGTTGAAATCTGAAATTTCGACTTTTGAAGACTGACATTTTTTCATTTGCATGCAGGGGGTTTTAGGGATTATGATCCTGGCTTTGATTTTCCTCCCCACAATTCTGCTGAGCCCAGTTCTGCTCATGCTGAGCCAAGTTTTACTCAACAAATGTATGGAGCTATGGCGGAGGAGGCCGATGTAGGACCTGATCCGGTGGACCCAGGTACATCTAACATCGATAATTGCTCTTACGGGTGGCGAATCACGAGAATGGAATGACTGGGTTTGTACCCCACTAATTGCCTCTTTGCTTTTGTTCTTTTAGAGATTGCGGAGACAAATGCACAAGCGAGAGACTAGGCAAGCTAACTAACTTGTAGGAGGTAAGCGACTTTACCTATTGTTTGATTTAATTGCATTTGCCTTCCTAATGCCTTCTTATTCGAGACTTCTCCATGGAAGATTTCGTGGAATCAGGGTTATATGGCAACACTTCCATGGATGACACTCTCAGCTTGGTCACGAGGATGGAGATACCCTTGGTGAAGTTTTACGAAGCTCTTGTCCACGAAGAAGGTATGAATTTTCTCTTTGATTACTTATAGGATCAACCGTTTGGCTAATACTATAATTAAAAAGGTGAGACATTCCATTTGTGCGTGAGGTACCCCTCTTTCATTAAGCTTTCTCGAGAATCGGCTACCACGACCGTTGAGATAGATGAGCACTGCAGGGCTCGGCCGTGGTTGGCGACATCAGCGATAGATCGCCCTGGTAGACTTCGCTAGCCTCTGAAACTACACGAAGGAGGCGGGTAAGGGTCTTTTAGCCAAATAAGCTTTAGCTTATTTTTACTAAAAATCCTAAAGTCCTCTTTTCTTACGTGCGAGCCTACATCTCGACTCCATGATCACGGTGAGGCGTTGATCTTTGGATGAAGATCCATCCCATCTTATTATCTGTTTGGAAATCGGCTCATTCTTTTCTTTGGTGAACACTTGTGATCGAAAAGGTCCTTCATGGCGGGCTTTCTCTTCATCGATTCAGACCCTTGCTTGATCCCGGATGGCTTTGTCACGGGATATGGGTTACCAGTGGCTCGAGCCATTGTTGATGATCTCGCCCATCGGAGGAAGCTCGAGACCAGAAGCTGCGGAGGCTGGGGCTTTCTCATACATAGGCTGCTCAGGTGGCCTTGCGTTTAGAGGCATGGCCGATGCTCGTGTTTTCTTGGGCTCGAGGTCGGATCTGAAGACCAGCGCCGATCAGCTGGGCTGTTGTTCTTGAAACATATTCTTCCTAAGCCACATCGGGCTGATATCGTGGCGAGTCGCGGAGAAGGATATCTTGCTCGGGGAGAGCTCCATCTTTGAGGAAGATAGGATGGCGGTTTGGGTGGCCAAGGCCAACAAGGAAGAAGCCCTCACCGTTGCGTCTAGGGAGCTCGATCTGTCGAAGCAGAAACTGGCTGAGCTCGAGGAGGCAACCATGAAGACACTGAACACCGATGAGGAGTCCTTCAGGGCCGAGTTGCAGGAAGAACTCCACCAGGCTTACAATGGTGAAGTGTCTCAGCTTGAACAACAAATCATTTGTCATAGACTTGATGTTTAAACAGTTGTAGCTCCTTTCATATTTGCTTCAAATGAATAAGATTTATTCCTTTCATTATTTATTATGATTCTTTTATTTCGTCAGAAATAATTAACCATAATACTTATAGGATTTTTGGCAAATCCTCAGCCGTCAACGGGTTTGATTAGCCTTTACCAACTACCGTTTGAGTTGGGCTAGCGTGCGGATTATCTGGATCCGTTCCGCACGTGACGTTGTGCTAAAAGAATGAAACTCTTCTAGACTCGTTGCTATGATATTGAATACATAGGCCATTACTCTTTTACGGGCAAGAGACCACCCGACAGCGTGTTACGTAGACTCATCCCTTCTTAGGCTTGAAATACCCGAATCGAACTCGGTGTCTTCTTCAATCGGAAAAAGACTAAACCGGACAGCAGCGTGTGGCGTTGGCTTTAGGGTTATTAGCCAACCCCGACCTTCAGCGGGTTTGATGAGCCTTTACCAACTACCGTTTGAGTTGGGCTAGCATGTAGATTTTCTAGATCCGTTCTACACCTGACGTTGTGCTAAAAGATAAACTCTTCTAGACTTAATGCTACGATGTTGAATCACGTGAAGCCGTCTTTATCAGGAATAGACTACGACAGCGTGGTAGGCGTTGGCTTTATCCCTTCTTAGGCTTGGGATGAAATGCCCGAGTCGAACTCGGTGTCTTCTTCAATGGAAAAAGACTAAGCCGACAGCAGCGTGTGGCGTTGGCTTTATCCTAGGCTTGGGATGAAATGCCCCGAGTCGAACTTCGGTGTCTTCTTCAATCGGAAAAGACTAAACCGACAGCGTGTGTGTAGGCGTTGGCTTTCCCTTCTTAGGCTTCGGGATAAAATGCCCCGAGAATCTAACTTCGGTGTCTTCTTCAATGGGAGAAAGACTAAACCCGACAGCGTGTGGCGTTGGCTTTATCCCTTCTTAGGCTTGGGATAAAATACCGTCGAACTCACGGTGTCTTCTTCAATGGAGAAAAGACTAAGCCGGGCAGCGTGTGGTTGGCTTTATCCTTCTTAGGCTTGGGATAAAATGCCCCAAGATGAACCTTGGTGTCCTCTTTTGGCCGAATAGTAGGCAGGAAAAAAGATTGATTGAGGTGGAAAGAAGAAAAGTGGGATCTCCACTCAGAGGCAGAAGAGACTTCGAGGCGACCTTGGTTGGACAACTGATGCGAAAATCCCGGCGCGTACCTTGAGTGGTAGCTACCTAAGATGAAGATGGAACTAAGAGTGGGATCTCCACTCGAGAACCGAAGAGACTTCGAGGCGACCGGTCGGACAACACATGCGAAAATCCGTATACACCCGGTCGGCTACGAATGAAGATGGAACTAAGAGTGGGATCTCCACTCGAGAACCGAAAGACTTCGGCGACCTTGATCGGACAACAGTGCGAAAATCCGGCGCATACCTTCGGTGGCTACCTAGATGAAGATGGAACTAAGAGTGGGATCTCCACTCAGAAACCGAAGACTGGTGACCTTGATCGGACAACACAGTCACGAAAATCGGCGCATACCTTCGGTCGAGCTACCTGATGAAGATGGAACTAAGAGTGGGATCTCCACTCAGAGAACGAAGAGACTTCGAGGCGACCTTGATCGGACAACACGATGCGAAAATCGGCGCATACCTTCGGTCGGTAGCTACCTGAGAGATGGAACTAAGAGTGGGATCTCCTCCGAGAACGAAGAGACTTCGAGGCGACCTTGATCGGACAACACGTGCGAAAATCCGGCATACCTTGATCGGCTACCTAAGATGAAGATGGAAAGAACCCTCCGTTTATCCGAAAGGGTGGATGCTTGGAGAGGAAGAATTTTATATTCTATCTCTAAAAGGATTTTAATTGGGCCTCTTGTTCATAGAAGGAATCAAGAGGAGATGCGGCAATGTACCCGAAAATTTGTAGCCCGTCAAGGAATTTGATCGGTGGGGAATTATGATGGAGGATAAATCTAGGGTTATCCTCAAGAAAGTGGGTAACACATCGAGGAACTTCCGTTGAAGCGGGTTATCTGAAGATACTAAGGGTAGTATTTCTTGAGAACTTCTTATCGGCATTAATTGCGGTCGCCATTAGGGTAATTAGGCGTCACACCATTGGAGTAGGCCGTTTCTATTACAAGCGGACCCTCCCATTTAGGTTGAATTTACCTTTCTTTTGGGAAGTGAGGATTATCGATTCGGTCGGCGAGGACCAAATCTCCTTCTCTAAAGGTTCTCTGTCGAACTTTCTTGTTGAAAGCCCTCGACATCCTAGCAGTAGAACTCAATGCATTGTTGAGCCTCAGGCTTCTCATCTAACATCTCAAGCTCTTGAGGCGTTTTGATGTTGTTCTTGGTCGTCATCTGTTGAAGGCGTCGCAAGTGAATGAATCTAATTTCCAGCGGGAGAAGCTGCCGCGCAGTAAACCGAGAATGCGGGTCGCTCGGTTAGCGTCGCGTCTGATTGTCGCGATCCCGAGTGCTTCTCGAGTTTATCGTCCGGTCTAGCTTGTTATTCTTCACAAGCCGATAAATTTTGATATCGTCTTGTTGAATGCCTCGGCTAATCCATTTCTTCTTTGGATTATAGAGCTGTCGTGAGACATCTTGTATTGAACTTTTAGCAAAACACGATGAAGGAATTGCGATGAATTGGGGCCGTTGTCATGCGATCCGTCTTGGAACAGTGTCGATAGATGACATGGTGTTTGATAATTAATTGGCGGTTTTCGCCTTGACTTCTTTAAGCGGGATTGCTTACGCCCACTTGGAGAAATGTCGGTGATCGCTAGAATAAACCGATCGCCTTTGGCCGCGGAGGAAAAATGGGACCTCGACGTCCATTCCCCATGTCTCGAATGGCGGGGATGTGGCGAAGGATGCAACTCCGGAGAGTGATGCATATAATTAGCGTGAATTTGACAGCGTGGCATTTCGGCGTGCTCGGCCCGTCATTAATCATGGGCCAAAAGTAGCCCATTCTCGATTCGATCGTAGAGCTTGGGACGGTGCGCACCACATTCACCTTCGTGTGCTTCGAAGGACCTCTTACGCCTCTTTGTTTGAGAGGCATCGTGTAAGACCATCGTACCCGGCGATATAGCATCACGGGTTTACGTGTCATAAAGAATCTTGGAGCTCTTAGCGGATTGACTCTCTCTCCCTCCGTCTTCGTGAGAATGCCATGTAAGGCGTAGTCGATGATAGGAGCGCCAATCTCGGGGCTCCAACTTGGTTTGGGTTGCATGTACTTCTTTGGTAACTACCCCTTATCTTCTTGTGTCTCATCATTATAATAGTGCGAAGAGTTGGTGAGTCTGGCCGTAACTAGTTGCTTTCGGTCGGAAGGTTGTGCTAACGACCACATACTTATTGCCGGTGCATCGCATAAAGCGTTTTGGGTAGCGGGATATATTCGATGAAAAACTCTTGAATGATCGCCATTTCAGCGGCTATCGATGATAGGGGATTAGATCAGTTCGACCGTAGTCACCACGAACACCTTAACTATCAATTGCGAATCGCCCGTGCGGCGAGATATTAGACCCGGCTCCTTGAAACTAAGTCCAATAAGTAGCGCATTGTATTCACTCGTTATTAGAGCAAGGTTGATGAGTGAATAAGCCGGGGCATGACATGATTCCCAGGAAACTAAGACAACCCGACTCGTGGAAATCTTAGAACATCGGGGGCACTTGCCACGTTGGTAGCTCGAGAGCTCGTCAAAATACGTCGCCATATTTGTTGGTGCGATGTAGTGTTGACTTCTTGAACTTCATCAGGAAGATCATCATATAGCTCAAGCTGCATCCGTTGTCGGTGGCGACCAGAGTAAATCGCTTGTCCTTTGGTGACTTACGTTGTTTGAAATACAAGTCATATTGGGACAAGAGCAAGGCCCATTTAAGCTAAGCCAACTCATCGAGGCGGTGGGTCATAAATATCCGGACGGATTCGTTAGAGATAACATAAATCGTCTGCGTCAGAGCTAAATAGTGCGCATTTTACGAATCGCGAACACTAATGCAAGGCCTTCTTCGACCATTGGATATCGAGACTTCGGCCGACTAATGTTAAACTCGGGTAATACTTTACTGTTAGTGACCATGTCGTCGTCTTCTTGCGAGTAAAGCGCTTAGCAGTGATCCGTTGCCTTGGCGTAGATCAAAAGCGGTTTTCCGACAGCGGTGCAACAAGACGGGAGGTTTAGCGATAAGACTTGATCTCTTGAATGCCTTACGGCGTCGTCCCAAATATGACCGCGCCCTTCTTGTTCAACAGAAAGCGGTTGGCACTTCCCGGATAGGTTCGATATGAGCCGTCGGATGTCATGTCGCCCTTGTAACCCGAGTTCTCTCAGATTTCGGGGGTTGCAATTCTTGAATCGCCTTTACTTTGTCGGGATCGACATGGATTCCTTTGTTGGTGGCAGCGAAGCCAAGAACTTGCTTGGACATCCCAGGAAGGATTTGGCGGGTTCATCTTTAGGCGATGAGCTCGCATGAGCGAAACCGTTCTAAGATCTTTGATGTGATCTCCTTTGTCCGCGGCTTTTCCGCGACCAAATCGTCGGCGTAGCATTACCGGTTTTCGAAGATGATCTGGAAAATCTCCGTCATTGCTTCGTTGATATGTGGCACCGGCATTTTTGGCGAGCGGCATGGCGTGTAACAATATATCCGATGGAAGTTGAGCTATTGTGTTTGGCGTCATCGGGGTGCATCTTGATTTGATTGTATCAGAAACCATCCATGAGCGACATTCTTTCAAATCCACCGTGTATGTCAACTATGACATCGGTGATTGGTAAGAGAGTAGATCTTGGGCAGCGGCGTTCAAGTCTCTATAGTCGACCACAGTCCTAATCGAACCATTCTTCTTCATGGCCAGGGACTATATTAGCCACCCAATCCGGATGTTGAATTTCCTCGATGAATCCGATTCTATGAGTTTCTTCACTTCGTCAGCGATTGCCTCCAATATTTGTGGGCGAAACGTCTTCTTTGTTGCTTGGCGGGTTTGACATCCGCCTTGATGTTGGCGATGTGTTGCCACATTAGGGTCGAGTCGGCATGTCCTCGTAACTCGGTGAATACATCGATATCTGATTAGGGCAATCAACTCTTCCTTTTCTTCGGGGCGTATTGCTGATGTTAATGAGCTTAGGATGCTCTTCATCACCCATATTAACTTTGGACTACCTCATCCTTAGTGGGGGTTCTCTTTGTTGAACCTATCCCAAAGCTGCTCTTGGAGTTGATGGATCCATGGGTCTTCCCGTTGGCATGTCTTCATCACTCTCAGCATGGCGGGATCAGCTGAAGCCATATTTGACATTAAAGCCTTGAAAGCTTCTCAGAATGGTGTCGAGAATCCCAAGCAGAAGAATCGGGCGAATGTCAGTCTCCCTCAGGGTGGATTATTATCAATCGACCCGAGCATTCATCTTCGAGGAGGATTAGTATCCCAATCCCTTCTAAATGCATAGTAATTATCCGGCTTTCCTCTTGGGACATATCGCTTTAGGAGGGTTCGAGGGCCTGCGAAAACATAGACCTTCCCCTCGTGTCAAGTCATACCCCCATCTCTTCATGATACCCAGTGTTTCTGGACTATATCTGAATGTGTGGAGGATAGGTCCATTGTCGTCTTCATCGTTTTCTAAGAAATGATTATTTGGAGGCGCATCTCCTTTACAGTAAACCAAGTCTTTTCACTACTCGATCTTAGGTGGGATGGCAGTCGTCCCAAAGGAGTCGAGGTGCTTTTGTGTAAAGATGATCGAGTTGGCGAGTGCAACTTCTGGATCATTGTATAAACTGTCATCACATCATTCAAAGACAAAGGATACTCTAAATCGTCATTTATTGATTCATCGGCAATTTGCCAATTACAATGTTCATCTGACGATTCTTCATCGTCAAGATTGATTACAAGGGGTACAATGTCATTTAAAACAAAACCTCCACTATAACCAAGCGGTTTCGGTGTCGGCTTCTTCACAGCTGTCGTACCTTGGGCGATGATTGATTTGGACTCATTACGGTAGAGAGAATCGGTGAAATAATTCTCCATCCCTTAAGCGGTTGTTTGTCGCGACCACCGTCTTGACCTCATTATTAGTGTCTACATATTTGAGACAGCGATGAAGAGTAGAGGGACTATAACATTATTGTGGATCCAAGGTCGACCACAATAAGTTATAGGAAGTCTCGCGTCAATCACATAGCGGTGACTTGGACTTTAAGTCCCCATTTGGCACTTTATCAGAATCTTACCAATGAGACCGGCGGTGTTAAATCCATAAATCATTGTGCTGTTGATGCCGACTTCTTGGCGAGGAATTCAAGATGATACATGGTAGCGGGGGCATGATGCTCCTGGTGGAACCGGATCGACTTGGATCGGTTAACTCCTTGGAGCCAATATACGGTGAAGTATAGCGGCCTATCGTGCTTGGAATTCCTCGTGCATATCCTCCTTTGTAAAAGTGATCGGGGAAGTGTTTAGTCGCAAGGTTGCATTCTTTGGGCGACTCTTACGGACTCGGCCTAATCGGGTGAGAAGACTTGAATCGGCGAGGGCTTCTTGAAGAGCTTCTCTCGTCTCTTTTGATAACGCTGACAACTCATAGAAGTGATCCTTGCGGGATATTATTGGTGTGCCATTCGTCAAGCGGTATGGAGAGTTGAAGTTCGGTTTACTCTTCAATCGAGGCGGCCGAATCGAGGCGCCGGGGTTGAACTTCTTCTGGTACGCTTTCTTTGTAGCTTCTTTGGCGCCACTGGCGGCTTTCTCTGTGCGGTGGGGATTTGTTGGTACCCCGGCTCACGAGGCGTCTTGGCATTAAGTCGGAGGACTTACGGGTACTTGTACTTGTACTCGTGTCCACTCACGGTGGCGTGGGCTTGAGGTTCCCCGCCGGACGGTGGAATGTTACCACGTTCATCGTCTCCCTCGAGTGCGGAGTAGCATGGCATGCCTTTCCCTTACGCCCGGCTTTTCTTCAGCGAAGAGGCTACCATTGCTCATCTTCAAGTAGGTGGGTGGACCACAAGACTTCGCCATTCGGTATCACGATACAAGTCCTTTACGGCGTTGCTTGTGTGGGTGCGTCATTCACCGTCTTCAACTGCGACTTTGACCAGCGGTTCGGGTTCAAACCATGTCAGCGGACCGACCAAGCTTATGGACGCGTGCTCCGACCTTCTTTTCTTTGGGCGGCTTCATAGTGATGACCCTACATCAATTAAAGCACGGATTTTGTCCTTAAAGGTGAAGCGGGATTTAGTGGGGTGATGAAGCCCTATAGTGCGCCGCGGTATCTTGGGTCATTAGTCTTCATTGCCTCCTCTTGATTGAATCGGAGGGAGCTTGATCTTGTTATTTTCCACAAGATATTTGAAGAGACCGGGAATCTCGTCCCTAAAGGAATAGGACTTGGGAATCGGCTCTAAGGCCTTGTTTTGTGGCCCAGGTTGCCCGCGTTGATTGTGCTGTTGCGGCCGGCTGTTCTTCTTCTTCTTCTTTGGGGGGTTGGAGTTGGGCGTTTGGTTAACCGCCGTCTTGGCTTGCTCTTTCCCGCTGCGTGGGACAAAGTTAAGCCGGGCTTCGTTGTCGGTGACCTCTCGCCTTTTTCCTTTTGAGGAACCTCGGCTTGCTCTCCACGAACCGAGGTCCTTCCGCGTTATCGATGGTGCTGTACCCATTGCTTCAAGCACATCTATCGATAAGTTCGTGAGGTTTGGAGGATGAACTCCTCTGTTATTGGATCCGGCGTTCATTGCCTTGTTAGAATCGTTTGACAAAGATATCCACGGTTTCTCAGTCTTTACGCTTCGTCGAGCAATGTCGATCGATACCTCGGTATCGTCATCAAAAGAAATTGGTAAGGAAGCTAGACTCCATGTCGTCCCGGTGTGAATGCTCCGGCGAGGCGGTACCATTCGAAGGCGGCCCACGAAGGGTGCCGCGAATGACCGAACCATCGAGGGGTTCGTTGCGAAAATAACTCGAGGTGTGACTTGAAATAAATCAAGTCTTTGCGTCGGGGAACCCTTCCGTCAAATGGTGTGAAGTTTATTAAGTTAAACCCGGCAGTGCTGGGATTCCCACTCCCCGGGTATGGGCAAGGAATACTGTCTTCTTTACTTCTTGGCGGAAATCAATGAGTTGATTTTGCTCTCCAAATCTTTGATCTTCTCCTTTTCTGAGCAACAACATCTATGTTTTGCCCGTTCTTGAGGTTGGAGGGTTATCATCTTCTTGTGCTTCCTCGATCACGAATCGCTATCATCTTCATCGGCGTTGATCGCGTGACTCGATTCACCTTGATGTTTCGTCAAGGCTTGGATCTGTTGGTCATGCATTTCTCTCGTCGCATGGCCAACTCCATTTCTAACGAAGTTTTCCGTTGTTTATTCAGCCGTCTAGCATTTTGGCCACTTGATGCATGCGATCATAAAGCGTTTCTTAGGGGCTTCCTGGAGATCACGGTATGATCGGATCGCGATTCTTGAGCCAATATCCGACGCATCATCCTCGCGGGTATTCCTTGAAGTTTATGTTATCACGGACCGTCGGATAGTCGGGACATAAGCGAGTTAGCCGTTGCGATCGCTAGGAATAGCCGTGGCGATGGTTCTTTCTGGTCATATTATTAGTGACCTCGGCAGCTCATCCTCTCGGGATGTCATCCTTTTTTGAATCGCCTTGACCTAGGTCTTGGCGTGTTGGTGCTAAGTCTCGGAACACCCTTTACGGAGCTTCTAGATGGCAATTACACTCGAGACACCGTCTTGATGAGCTTGGAGCACAAGCATGGCTGCGTCAATTTAGGGAATCCCCGAGATTTTCGTACCCACGCGGTAGTACGGCTTCGTCGGTGGGTGTCGCAGGAGCAATCTGCGTGTGTTGGCGTAATCTCCGGGTATAGCGTGCGTCATCGGGCGAGGCGTCTCCTTCCAGAATGGCCAAAACTACGAAAGTAACTTCGCCTTGACTTCGCTTATGTGGCGTGAAGTTTGAGGACTCTCGGACCGATTTTTAATTTGGTTGGTGGGGTTGCGGGAATCTCACGGTCCTTTGCAGGCAGTGCGACCTCTATATGAGGAGTGACCGCGATCCCTTCAAAGGACCAGCGATCCTTGATAGTTGGTGCGGTGGTGGTGGCGGGTGTTGGCTTCACCACTGGTGGTCTGACGCCTTTGACTTTGGCCGTCGGTCTTGGACCTTGGCGTTGGATTTACAGCGCATATCTTCGGTTTAAGTCTTAGAGACGGAGTGTGGGCAGCGAGGTTGGGACACCATTAGACTTGGGTCTCAAACACGGTGAATGCGTTGGTGGCTTCTTTGCCACCTCCTTCTTCAACTCGCGAGCTGCTGCACCAAAGCTTCGTGCTTGCATAGAGAGTGCTTGGCGGCTTCGGATCGCTCTGAAGTGTGGAAGCGGTTCCGTTTGACGGACCCACTTTCGTTGGTTGGCGGCTTGGATAAGCCGTCGATCACGAGGTAAGCCTCTGCGTAAGCTGGATCTTAGATCCGCCGTAGCGGACCCCATCCACGGATTGCATGGCCTTGGCAAGCTTAGCCCATGCTTGTCGTCGCCTTTGGCGGCTTCGCTTAGGCGGCCGCATCGTCGGCGTTCATCTCGAGCGCCATCGGACTTCGAGGCGAGAAGTTTCGCTACTGCGGCGTGAGTTGGACTCGCCGATCACGGGGCTCTACATCGGAGGCCCGCCGGGTTCTCCTGCGGTGGAGATCTTCTTGGGCGGAGAGCTGGATCAGGAAGGCGAGGAAGATACTCCTCGTACTTCTCTTGGTCAAATTCGAACTTCGACCTCTTCCTCCAGGGATAGGAATCAGCGGTTGCGGCACAGCGACCTCCGATCGAGGCGGTGGCTCCCAGTGTGGTCGCCGGCTTGTTGCGGTAAAAGTTGGGATGATTGTCATTGATTTGAACTGTTACAAACTTCTTTGGCTGAAACAAATTCAAAGAAATATAAGCCTTTTATTTTAAACTTACAATGAAAATCAAAAAGATTACAACTTTTATCCTTTTGAACAAACCGAGGATCTGTTATATCGAGGCCACCAAACTGCGTGGGTCTTCTTTGTCTTAGGGGACTTTTGTGTCGTGGACCACGCAATTCAATCGAGTAGGGCAGGGTTGGAACTCTGAGATGTAAAGGGGCTCGTTTCCGCGAAGAAGCAGGCGCTGAGGATCACACTCACGAAGGAGAGGATGGCGCTGCGGGGATCACACTCCGCGAAGGAGAGGATGTAGGGCGGGTGAGATCTACTAGGAGAAATCCTGCGCTATCCGAGGTTAAGGCGAAGCTTAACCTAGAGGGTATCTGTAGTTCGACCGAATTGATTACCTTCGGCTTGTAGATCGGGCGTCGTTGGACTTGTGCTCGTCGGTGCTTTCCGGAGCGGTCGTCGGCGACTTCGTGGATCTCGTGAGAACTCTTTAGAAAATCCTCGACAATCCCGCTCAAGCCCAAAGCCAAATCCTCCAAATTCTCTCTCCAAGCGAGAAGTCGAAGTCAAAAATCCCCCTCTTCCCCAACAAGACCTATTTATACAATAGAAGTCTGCCGGCACTCGGCCACTTGGCCGAGACCTCGGCTGAAGTTGGTAGAGTGGCTCGGCCATGGTGGCCGGCCTTCCCCACTTGGTAGAGCACCTCGACCAAGTTGGTAGAGGTGGCTCGGCCATTATTAACGACGCTAACCACGGCGAGTAACTTCGGCCAAGTTGGCGGCGTACCGTTGCGTTTTCGCCGTTTCGTAGTTTTTTCGCGGTTTAGCGTTTTCTCGGTCTCTCGGGTTTAGGCCACGCCATTCGACTCTTGGCCTTCTCGGGACTTAGATTCCGTCGTATTGGTTCGGGACTAACTCTTGGTTTGTTCGGTTCAGCGGTCACGGGATCCGATCGTGCATTCAAGTCCGGTTTAAACCGTGCTTGTGATGGAGTTCGCCGTCGAGTTGGCGTCTTAACAATTCGGCGTCCGTATCATTCGATGGGTTGTCATTCGCCGACTCACATCACGAGTTGGTTTGGGGATCTTGTAAGTATTTTCAGCGCCTGATAATGTTAATCGATTAAAGTAATTAAACGAGAGGTATAATATTAACCGATCGGATCACTAGAATGGAAACCGTTCAGAAGTATAATATTAACATGATGGTGATGTGACATTTAGAGTCAAACAGAGGTGTAATGTTAACATGATGACTCGTTGGGGATTTTGATTGGATTTTTGATCAAGATGATCAACAATGTAGGTTGAGAACTCATTCTCATGGTCAGAGGTGGAAACTTAAACGTGACCAAAATCTCTGCGGGGAGATAATGTTGGCCAAAATCATGGGTAATATTTCTTGAGAAACTATCCGTTGATTGGCGCCATGAGCCTATTGCCATTTTGTCAATTAAGCGATATGCTCCATTTGAGTAGACTGTCTCTACTACAAATAGGTCTTCCCATTTGGGTTGGAATTTACCTTTAGTCTTGTGCGTCATGACCATGGGTCGACGAACGGCTAAGACTAGATCGCCTTCTTTGAAGGATCATTCTCTAACTCTCCTATTGAAGCCTCTCGAGATTCGTGACTAGTAGATCTCGATTTATTGCTGAGCTTCGAGTCTCAATTCATGTAGCACCTCTAATTCTTGGAGACACTTTTGATGATGTTCTTCAGTTGCCATCTTCTCGGTAAGGGCGATCCTTAATGACGGCATCTGAATTTCTAGTAGGATTACAGCTTCACAATTGTAAACTAAGGAAAAAGGTGTAGCGCCAGTGGGAGTGCCGACTGTCGTTCGGTAAGCCCATAAACACTCTGCGAGTTTCTCGTCCCAATCTCATTTGTTACAGGAGATGAACTTCTTCAGAAGTTTGATGATGGTTTTATCGAAAGTTTCAACCAGACTATTAGCAGCTGGGTTGTATGATGTCGAAGCCACGTCTTGAATTCTGAACTTGTTATAGAATTTGAAGAATGGTCGACTGATGAACTGTGGACCGTTATCATGGACTATCCTTCTAGGGATGACTAGTCGATAAATCACGTGATGTTTCAGGAATTTGACCACATGAGATGTCTTGACTTCTCTGAGTGAAATAGCTTCGGCTCATTTAGAGAAGTAATCAGTAATGGCCAGAATGAATCGATGGCCTTTAGCGGACGATGGACTGATTAGCCCGATGATGTCCATACCCCATGTCTCGAATGGCCATGAGGCGGCGATCGGATGCAATTCTTTTGGAGGTTGGTGTAGAAAGTCAGCGTGGATTTGATATGCATGATATCGTTTAGTATAAGCCGCCGCATTTGCTATCATTGTTGGCCAGTAATATCCTAGATGACGAAGTCGGTCCTGAAGTTTGGGACCCAGTTGATGAGCTCCACATGTGCCGTCGTTGGCTTCTTTCAGTGCATCCCGAGCTCCACTTGGTGATAAGCATCAGAGTAACACACCGTCGAATGATCGTCGATAGAAAGTTTGTGTAGCATAATCATAGAAGAAGCGCGGAGCCTTTCTTTTAATAGAGGTTGCTTGCTTCGGATTATCAAGTAATATTCCGTGCAAGACATAATCAATAATTGGGAAACGCCAATCATTAGTCTCAAAGTGAGTTGGCATGACATGTACTTCGTTAGCTTCTAGAATTTGCTCTGGGTAGCATAATTGATGGCTAGCCACTGTGATGCACCTAGTAGATTTGGGTGTCAAGGCAAGAGTGGCTGCTAGGGATGCCAAAGCATTTGCATAAGTATTTTCGAGGCGGGTTACGTAACTGATACAGAAGTCTTCAAATGAATGAGCGAGCTTCATTGCTGCTTCGTGGTAGGGTATAAGATTATTGTGGCGAACCTCATATTCTCCTTTGATCTAGTTGACAATCAACTTGGAATCGCCGTAGGCTTCTATATATTAGATACCGATATCTTGAGCAAGTTGCAAGCAGATTACAAGGGCATTATACTCGGCCACATTATTGGAGCATGGCTTGGTCAATGAGTAAGCCTGAGGAAGGACATGTCCATGGGGATCGATCAGCACTACCCCCACTCCTGTAATAATTGCTCCTTTGTGGTTGCGTCTTGAAGCACCGTCAAAGTAAAGTTGCCATATTTGGTGGTCTGAGGTAGCGTTTGACTCAAAAACTTCATCCGGGATATCTTCACAAAGTTTAGTCATTGCTGCTTCGTGGTAGGGTATAAGGTCATTGTGGCGAACCTCATATTCTCCTTTGATCTGGTTGACAAACAACTTAGAATCGCCGTAGGCTTCTAGGTATTTGATACCCATGTCTTGAGCAAGTTGCAAGCCAATTACAAGGGCATTATACTCGGCTACATTATTAGAGCATGGTTTGGTTAATGAGTAAGCCCGAGGAAGGATATGTCCATGGGAATCGATCAGCACTACCCCCACTCCTACAATAATTGCTTCTTTGTGGTTGCGTCTTGAAGCACCGTCAAAATAAAGTTGTCATATTTGATGGTCTGAGGTAGCGTTTGACTCAAAGACTTCATTCGGGATATCTTCACAAAGTTTAGAAGATTCGGGGATGGGATGGTCTGCTAAAAAGTCATCTATTGCTTAGCCTTTAACTGCTTTCCGTGACATGAATGTCATGTCGTATTGTGAAAGCATTATTGCCCATTTAGCTAACTTGGAGTTCAGTGATCCGGGCTTTGTCATGAGTATCCATAGAGGATTAACTCTTGAAATGACATGGATGGATTGACCAGTGAGGTAGTGTCACATCTTCTGAATTGCGAAGACCAATGCTAGACATTCCTTTTCAACTGGATTGTAGTTATGCTCGGCGCCAATCATGGTCCGGCTGAGGTAGTAAATAGCTTGCTCGTGGCCATTGTCATTCTTCTATGTAAGAAGTGCTCCAAGAGAGTGATCCATCTCCCTGACGTAGATCATACGTGATATTGGTGCGGCTAGAATGGGTGGCTTTGTGAGATAACTCTTGATCTCATTGAAAGCTTCTTAACAAGCATCATCCCAAATGAACGAGATACCTTTCTTCATCAGCCTTTAAAATGATTGACATTTCCCAGACAAGTTAGCGATGAACCTACGGATATAGGCTAATCGTCCTTGTAAACCTCTGAGTTCCTTGAGATTTCTCGAAGGTGGCATCTCTCAGATGGCTTTCACTTTTTCGGGATCAACATGTATTCCTTTGGATGTTACAATAAATCCCAGGAATTTTCCTGATGATACCCCTAGGAAAGACATGGTTGGATTCATCTTGAGTTGATATTTACTCATGATTTCAAACACCGTTCTCAAGTTATTGACATGGTCTTGTTTGTGATGGCTCTTGATTGCTAGGTCATCGACATAGCATTCCACTGTCTTGCGCAAATGCTCATAGAAAATTGTGTTCATGGCACGCTGATAAGTTACTCCAGCATTCTTTAGGCCGAAAGGCATTATTGTATAACAAAATACCCCCAAGGGTGTCCTGAAAGCTGTATGCTTCTAATCATCTAGATGCATTTTGATTTGGTTGTATCTAGAAAACACATCCATGAATAACATCCTCTCGAACCCGCACGTATTGTCAACCATGATATCCGTGATAGGGAGAGGAAATTCATCCTTTGGACAAGCTAGGTTATGATCCCTGAAATCGATATAGATCCGGATCCTGCCATTCTTCTTCATCACCACGACGATATTGGCTAGCCAATCTGGATGTTGTTCTTCATAGATGAATTCGTATTCGATGAGTTTACTGATTTCTTTCTCAATTTGCTCCATCAATTTAGGACGAAAATGTTGTTATTGTTGTTTGACCGGTTTGATATTGGGGTAAATGTCAAGGTGATGTACAGCCACGTTGGGATCTAAACAAGGCATATCTTCATAACTCCAGACGAAGACGCCAATGTACTCTTGAAGGAGAGCAATGAGTTCTTCTTTCTCACCAGATGATAAACTTTCGCTGTTGAAGATAGGCTTGGGATTGACTTCGTCGCCTATGTTAATTTGAACCACTTTATCTTCGGTAGGCGGTTCACTGACTTCAAAGCATGATTCCCACTATTTTTCAAGATGTTTTGCCCATGAATCGTCTTCAGAATCTTTGAACACTTCGGATTCATCAAGATCCACAGTTAGGTCGTATGAGACCATGTTAGCCGTGAATTCGCCAAGCAAGGCTCCAAGGCTGACATTAGAATCCCAGTTGGATGTATATAAAGAACTGCTTAGAAAGTCATCAGATGCTAGTCCTATTTGTGACTAGGGTTTTAGATAAATATAACCGCGTCCTCGTTTGGTTCGATTATAATAATAAAAATCTCCCCTTCTGGTATAAATGGGACTCGAGGAACCCTTAGTCCTTGATTGAAATTCAATCCTTATTTTACAGTGAGGTTGTATCCCATTTTTACCATTATATACTAAGATTGTTGGCTATAATGGGAGAATTCTGGTACTCCTTCGGCTTCTTCATCCGAGCTTGATAAGTGAAGTCGCGGCTCAACTTTTCTAAAGATAATTGGATTCTGAGTGCCACTTTTGGCTTGGACCGTGAAGGTAGCATCCTCTGAGTTATCCAGCTGCTGATGTGCCGAGTATGACTCATTCATAGGCATGTACAATGCTGGTTCCAAAGCTAGCCTAGACATCAAAGTTTCGACTCTTGAGTTTTCATGCTCAGAGTCTAAAGAGTAGTCATAAGAAAATTCTTCTTTATTAAAGATCCAATCGCCCTGATCTTCGGCAGACTGGTCAATACATGAATCCTCGAGGGTAATTACAAGTGCTTCCATCTCCCAGATAGGATCATCATTAGGATCTGGCTCGTTATCCGTTT
Source organism: Asparagus setaceus (assembly GCA_012295165.1). Taxonomy (NCBI): domain Eukaryota; kingdom Viridiplantae; phylum Streptophyta; class Magnoliopsida; order Asparagales; family Asparagaceae; genus Asparagus; species Asparagus setaceus. Next base: position 28,147,885 of record CM022704.1, on the reverse strand, counting down.
CATTACCGCTGTCCTCATTGTTGGGAAGGACAATCTCAATTGTATAATTTTTATCATACAAGAGAGAGTCGGTAAAGTAATTTTCTACTCTCTTAAAAGGATATTTTTCAGCTTCAACTCTTTGTTGGACCCCCTGTCCATCAATATATTTGAAGCACTGATGAAGCTTCAAGGGGACGAGCATGTTGGAATGGATCCATGGTCATCCGAGGAGAAGGTTGTAGAGTGTTTCGACGTCAATGACATAACAAGTCACTTCCGTCTTTAAAAAACCAATCTGACATTTAAGTCAAATCTTCCCAAGGGATCGGCTACTGCTGGAATTGAAGCCGAATATGATGGCGGAAGTCCTTGAGAGCTTGTGCAGGGGAATACCCAAAAAACTCAAGAGTCTCTGTGGAATTATGCTCAATGCAGAGCGTGGATCGATGTGAATCCTCTCGACCTTTGCTGATCCTACGTACTAAGTGTACTAAAAGGGTCGGTTATGATGGTGGTCTTTATTGAGCATGTCTTCCAGAGTAAAAGTGATACAAGACGCCTGCCGTTGGCACTGGTAGCACTGTTTTTTTTTCTTCATCCAGAAGAGGCTTGATCATGTGGACAAGGAACCTCTCACTGTCGTTCAAAGCTTCTTTTAAAGCTACCCTCTTTTCCTTAGACAAACATAAAAGTTTGAATAAGGTTATATGAGCCGGGATATTGGCTAACTGGGCCATAATATCGTATCGGAATGGGGCTTTAGGATCATCTGAGTGACACTGCAAAGCCTTGTCGAACCGAGTCTCCTTTTGCTTGATTGGTTCGGTTTGTTTGGAAGGTCCTGGCTGATCATAGTTCTTCAAATAATCTCGGCCAGACCTCGCTCCCGCCATGATAACTTTTTCTTCTTCTAAATTAGTGAGTGAAGTGACTCGTAGAGACCTCTCCAACGATTATGGAGATGACGTTGTAGGATTTCATCTTGAGCAAGTCTTTGTCTTGGACTTCGGAAGAGTCTAATGCTCGTCTTGGAGAAGATCGGGATGTACCCACATCATTTCTCCTCTTACCATAGTAAGAGGGATTAAGCCTTGGCTTTACTGGTTTTGTTGGTCATAATTGACCACTTCCATCCTTGCAGTAGTAATGGGGACAACGCCATCTTGGGCTTGGATTTTTGGCATGGACCCGAATTGGAGAGTCACCATATTGACAGTGACTTTCTTTTGCTCAGGCCTGAGCTTGAGAATTCCTGACTCGATAAAGGTCTGAATTTTATCCTTGAGGATGTAGCAGTTCTTCATCAGATGTCCCAACATTCTGTGACAAAGACAGTAATTGGGGTCGTCGGTCTTTCTGACTTCTTTAGGGCGTCGAGCTTCGGGAAGCTTTAACCGGTTAACCTTATTGAGGACATGGAAGATGGGCACCGTATGTTCGTCTTTGAATGGATAATTACGTTGGACATTCTTCCTTGGCTCCCTTTTCTAGTGGTTGGGACTTTGGACCTTGACCGCGAAAGTTTCTTTAGATTTGGAATGGGAGGTCTGCCCTTGTTTGTCTTTGTTGCCCTTGAAGTTGGTGCAGGGCTCAAATTTGTTAAAATGCTCTGATGACTTTTCTGCTATCTGAGATTTTTCTATCAAATCCTTCCACGTGTGGGCTGTAATAGCGCCCATGTGAGCTTCTATTCGTCCCACAAAGTTGTGCTGACAAGTTTGAAGTAACATCAACAAAGGTATATCTCGACATCGCGATGTCAGATTGCGGTATCTCTCGATTAACTCCCTGATCGTCTCATTTCCACTTTTCAGAGAGGAGTTTGGCCATGGTAACATCAGATTGTTTCTCATCGAATTGTGAGAGGAACATTAATTCTAGATCTTCTCAGAATCTGATTGAACCTTCAGGTAGATTTTGGAACCAATCAAAGGCTACCCCCTAGAGGGTACCAATAAAAAGTCACCCCTTAATGGCGTCGTTACCCACTACATTCCTAGTTTGTTGGTGAAAGTAGTAGATGTGTTGGTTTAAAGAACCTTTGTCATTAAACGTATGCAACGTTGGTGGTTTAAATTTTATCGGATAGGGAACCATATCCCACTCAATAGGATAGGGTCAGGTAATTCCAACCTTTTTGAGCTTAGTTCATTGAGAAAGAATGCTGAGCTATTTTTGGATATCCTCGGGACCTTTGCTTCCTTGATTAGCTTGAAGGTGCGAGCATTTACGATCTGAATGGTCAGAATTTGTGTCATCTTAGTGCGCTTGATCTTCTTCTAGAGAGGATTCGTCGACTCGTCTCTTCCCCTTTGAAGAGCTTGGATGAGGTTGGGATGCTGATAGGAGTTGCTCAAATATCTTTTCTAAACACTCAAATCGCTCATCTAAAGCTTTCTTTTGAGCTATCATTTGAGTAAGAATATCTTCTCGGTCCATCACATCTGCTGCCCATTGTCGTTCTTGACTTGAGATAGGGGTCACATTTGATGCTATTGTTCGCGGTAAAAGTCGGTTTTGTATTCATTGTTTGTTGAACTTGTTTACAGCTTCGTTGGCCTACAACAAAATTCAAACAAAAAGAAATGCCTTTTTATTTCGGTACAATGAAAACAAAATTACAACTTTTCCTTTTGTGAACAAGCGCTTCGGATCTCTATTATTGGGATCACCAACGTGTGGGTTCTTCGCTGTCTTGGGGATCTTGTCAGTGGGCGGCCAGCGCAATTCGATCGGTGGAAACAGGGTTACGGAACTTCTGAGGCGTGAAGGGGCTCGTTTCACGAAGGAAGCGAAAGCGCTAAGGGATCACACTCACGAAGGAGAGGATGCGCCGGGGATCACACTCCGCGAAGGAGATGTGGGAGGCGGGTGAGATCTACTAGGAGAAATCCAGGCGCTATTACGTAGGCTGTTCGTGGGGAAAGTTTACCTCGCGATTTGTAGATCGGCGTTGAGCGGACTTGTGCTCGCCGGTGCTTGGAGCGTTGCGTTGGCGGCTTGTAGATCTCGCGAGAACTCTTACGAAAATCAAACTCTGAAAATCGACTCACGAAATCCCGAAATCGGCAAAAAGTCGGTAGAAGTCAAAAAAATCCCCTATCAGAAGACCCTATTTATAAGATTGGGGGTGGTGTCTGCCGACCACCAAGGTGGCTCGGCCACTTAGCGAAACCACCTCGGCCACTTGGCGAAGTAACTTCGGTCGATGGCGAGTTGATTCGTCGTTTTCGCGTCGTTTTGCGTCGACTTTCGGTCTTAGGGCTTAGTTTTCCTCTGTTGATGTTACCGTTGTGTTTGAGTCATTATCGATCAACTTTGAGCTCAAACAACTTCGTTTGCATTGGCCGGACTAAGAATGCGGTTGATTCGTCGGCGTTTGAGTTTAGTCAACTTCGCCTCGTCGAACCGTCGTCGGGTTTCTTCCACGACCGTCGTTTACGTTGACTAGATGCGCCTTGTCGACTCTCTTCATGAGTTATTCGGCTTCGCTTTATGCATTTTCTTAACCGTTGTCGTGATTAAGGTGGCGTTGTCGGATGGGTCATCAGTTGTTTCTCATCGAATTGTGAGAGGAACATTAATTCTAGATCTTCTCGGAATCGATTGAACCTTCAGGTAGATTTTGGAACCAATCAAAGGCTACCCCCTAGAGGGTACCAATAAAAAGTCACCCCTTAATGGCGTCGTTACCCACTACATTCCTAGTTTGTTGGTGAAAGTAGTAGATGTGTTGGTTTAAAGAACCTTTGTCATTAAACGTATGCAACGTTGGTGGTTTAAATTTTATCGGATAGGGAACCATATCCCACTCAATAGGATAGGGTCAGGTAATTCCAACCTTTTTGAGCTTAGTTCATTGAGAAAGAATGCTGAGCTATTTTTGGATATCCTCCAGGACCTTTGCTTCCTTGATTAGCTTCGAAGGTGCCGACATTTCTGATCCTGAATGGTCAGAATTTGTGTCATCTTAGTGCGCTTGATCTTCTTCTAGAGAGGATTCGTCGACTCGTCTCTTCCCCTTTGAAGAGCTTGGATGAGGTTGGGATGCTGATAGGAGTTGCTCAAATATCTTTTCTAAACACTCAAATCGCTCATCTAAAGCTTTCTTTTGAGCTATCATTTGAGTAAGAATATCTTCTCGGTCCATCACATCTGCTGCCCATTGTCGTTCTTGACTTGAGATAGGGGTCACATTTGATGCTATTGTTCGCGGTAAAAGTCGGTTTTGTATTCATTGTTTGTTGAACTTGTTTTACGGCCGTTGGCCTACAACAAAATTCAAACAAAAGAAATGCCTTTTATTTGGTACAATGAAAACAAAATTACAACTTTTCCTTTTGTGAACAAACGCCGGATCTCTATTATTGGGATCACCGGCTTGTGTGGGTTCTTCGCTGTCTTGGGGATCTTGTCAGTGGGCGACCAGCGCAATTCGATCGGTGGAAACAGGGTTACGGAACTTCTGAGGCGTGAAGGGGCTCGTTTCCGCGAAGGAAGCGAAGCGCTAAGGGATCACACTCACGAAGGAGAGGATGCGCCGGGGATCACACTCACGAAGGAGAGGATGGCGGGCGGGTGAGATCTACTAGGAGAAATCTGGTATTACGTACGTTGGCGGGGAAAGTTTACCTCGCGATTTGTAGATCGGCGTTGAGCGGACTTGTGCTCGCCGGTGCTTGGAGCGTTGCGTTGGCGGCTTGTAGATCTCGCGAGAACTCTTACGAAAATCAAACTCACGAAAATCACTCACGGAAATCCCGAAATCGGCAAAAGTCGGTAGAAGTCAAAAAAAATCCCCTATCAGAAGACCCCTATTTATAAGATTGGTGGTGTCTTAAAACCCAAGGTGGCTCGGCCACTTAGCGAAACCACCTCCGACTTGGCGGAGTAACTTCGATCGATGGTAGAGTTCGCCGTTTTCGTCGTTTTCGCGTCGTTTTGCGTCGACTTTCGGTCTTAGGGCTTAGTTTTCCTCTGTTGATGTTACCGTTGTGTTTGAGTCATTATCCGATCAACTTTGAGCTCAAACAACTTCGTTTGCATTGGCGGACTAAATACGGTTGATTGATCTCGTCGGCGTTTGAGTTTAGTCAACTTCGCCTCGTCGAACCGTCGTCGGGTTTCTTCCACGACCGCGTCGTTTCGTTGACTAGTGCGCTTGTCGACTCTCTTCATGAGTTCGCCGACTCGCTTTATGCATTTTCGGCGTAACCCGTTGTGGCTGATTAAGGTCGCGTTGTCCGGATGGGTCATCGGTTGTCGACCCGCCGTCAGAGTCTTGTTTGGAGTGCGATAGCGATTTTTGGCCTCTGAGATACCCCTCAAAGCGTCTCGATCGATTCTTGATGAGTGCAGGATGCTTTGGACATGATGAACCCTTCACCCTTTAGTTGGCGTGATAGGACTTGTGAATGATCTGGCGTTTGATCTCTCCACTCCTTGGTCTTTCCGGTGCTTTGTAGGATTCTTGAGGGTATTGCGATCTTGCATTTTTGTCGGCCGTTGTTGAGATCTTGGCGAAGTGAATTGATGAGTTTCTTCTTGAGAATAGTCTCGATATTTTGATTCTTCCAATCCTCTCGGGCTATCGGTGCTTGGTAGGATGCAGAAGCGTTCTGATGCTTGCTTTTATTGCTTGACCGTTTGTTGGAATTTCAAAATGTAGTTGATTGAGTTCATTTGTTGTCGACTTCGTGTTGGTGAATTGTCGTCCAATTGACCATCGAGATTCCTCAGATTAATCGGGGAATCCTTAGGCTATGACGTTAATTGGCCAAACTATATGGATTTTAGCCTTCAATCGGCGAGTGCAGCGTTGACCCGCGTCGCGATCTTCGTGGATCGAACCGTTGATCGGTGAATTCTTCGGACGGCAGCGTTGGTTGGCGCCGCTATCGCATTACTCCTTGTTGGAGTACAATTATCCACGCGGGAGGAATTTTTCCCGATTTATTCCCGCTCCAAACCGCTGACCGATGGGCTTTCGGCGTGACGCCGCGAATCGGCATTGAGTGCGATGGGAGGAGTCCTTCGAGGTAGAACGCGCTGTCGGGCCGTAAATTTCCTCTTGACGCTCAACCTTCAATCGGCGACATGACGCTGCTATCAAGGCCAACACGCTTTATGCTCATGCTCATTGGAGTTTTGAGAATTAGTTTATCCTCATATACCCATTCGAGGTGGTCGAAGTTATCCTTAAGATATTTTCCAGAACTTCGCCAAAATTAGGAACAGCTTTATATTCGTATTCGATTGAGCAGATTAGGCGACGCTGATTAGCCGCCGATGTAATCCGCGACGATCGAAGTTATCCCTAAGAATATATTTTTATGGAAATATTCTTCCTGAACTTCTCGACGAATTAGGGAACAGCTTATACCGTGTTCCCGATTGAGTAGGATTAGGCGACGCTGATTAGCGCCGATGTAATCCGCGACGATCGAAGTTATCCCTAAGAATATATTTTTATGGAAATATTCTTCCCGAACTCGACTAATTAGGGAACAGCTTATACTGTTCCCGATTGAGTAGGATTAGGCGACACGGGAGAATATTTGAAAATTGAGTTTGCCTGTGCCATTATCGATGATTTCACCATTTGGAGGTTAAGCTCCAAAGTCTACAAAATTTTGAGGCACCGCTCCCTCACATAGAGACAGACGAGGCTCGCCTCGACAGCCTGGCGTGATGCTTGGCGCTATTACCGACTCGGTTCAAATGCAACAGACCAGCGCATCATTTGAGATCAGCCGTCAAGCTTCATCTTCCGTGGGACATTTTCGGTCTTGTGTCGCCGGAGAAGCGAGGATAGTAGAGCTCGAACAGAACTTCAAGCTTAGGGAGAGTCCGATCATCTTGAAGCCATTTAAGGCCAACAAAGAAGAGACTCTTGCGGTCATGCCCGAGAAATTTGAACTCTCGGCGAATCGGTTGACATCGAGAAGGAGGCTGCGAAGGCCCTTAATAGCAATGAGGAGTTCGTGGTCGAGCCTTTAACTTCAAAGAACTTTCACCGATAAAGTATAACAAATTGCCCCATAAATTTGATGTTTAAGGATTTGTAATCTCATCCTTTTCTTAATCAAATATGTCCCTTTTTTATGATTCTTTATTTCGCCGTAAATAATTAACCATAATACTTATAGGATTTTGGCAAACCCTCACCATCAACGGTTTGATTAGCCTTTACCAACTACCGCTTGAGTTGGGCTACGCATGGATTATCCGATCCGCTCCGACGCGGACGTTGTGCTAAAAGAATGAAACTCTCTTAGACTTAATGCTACGATGTTGAATCGTGAGCCATTACTCTTTTACGGGCAAGAGACCACGACAGCGGTGTTCAGCGTAGACTCATCCCTTCTTAGGCCGGGGATGAAATACCCGAGAATCAAACTCGGTGTCTTCTTCAATGGAAAAAACTAAGCGGCAATGCGTGTGGCGTTGGCTTTATCCTTCTTAGGCTTGGGATAAAATACCCGAATCAAACTCGGTGTCTTTTTCAATCGGAAAAAGACTAAGCCGACAGCGTGTGGCGTTGGCTTTATCCCTCTTAGGCTTGGGATAAAATACCCGAATCAAACTCACGGTGTCTTCTTCAATCGGAAAAAGACTAAACCCGCAGCAGCGTGTGGCGTTGGCTTTATCCTTCTTAGGTTTGGGATAAAATACCCGAGAATCAAACTCACGGTGTCTTCTTCAATGGGAAAAAGACTAAGCGGCAGCGTGTGGCGTTGGCTTTATCCCTTCTTAGGCTTGGGATAAAATACCCCAGAATCAAACTCTGGTGTCTTCTTCAATCGGAAAAAGACTAAACCGGCAACGCGTGTTAGGCGTTGGCTTTTGGGTTATTGGCTAACCCCCAGCCTTCAACGGGTTTGATAAGCCTTTACCAACTACCGTTTGAGTTGGGCTAGCATGTAGACTATCTAAATCCGTTCTACACACAGCGTTGTGCTAAAAGAATGAAACTCTCTTAGACTTAATGCTACGATGTTGAATCACGTAGGCCATTACTCTTTACGGGCAAGAGACCACGACGCGGCGTGTTGGCGTAGACTCATCCCTTCTTAGGCCGGGGATGAAATACCCCGAATCAAACTCGGTGTCTTCTTCAATGGGAAAAACTAAGCGGCAATGCGTGTGGCGTTGGCTTTATCCCTTCTTAGGCTTGGGATAAAATACCCGAGAATCAAACTCGGTGTCTTCTTCAATCGGAAAAAGACTAAGCGGCAATGCGTGTGGCGTTGGCTTTATCCTTCTTAGGCTTGGGATAAAATACCCGAATCAAACTCGGTGTCTTCTTCAATGGGAAAAAGACTAAACCCGACTAGCGTGTGGCGTTGGCTTTATCCTTCTTAGGTTTGGGATAAAATACCCGAGAATCAAACTCGGTGTCTTCTTCAATCGGAAAAAGACTAAGCGGACAGCAGCGTGTGGCGTTGGCTTTATCCCTTCTTAGGCCGGGATAAAATACCCGAGAATCAAACTCGGTGTCTTCTTCAATCGGAAAAAACTAAACCGGCAACGCGTGTTAGGCGTTGGCTTTTGGGTTATTGGCTAACCCCCAGCCTTCAACGGGTTTGATAAGCCTTTACCAACTACCGTTTGAGTTGGGCTAGCATGTAGACTATCTAAATCCGTTCTACACACAGCGTTGTGCTAAAAGAATGAAACTCTCTTAGACTTAATGCTACGATGTTGAATCGTGAGCTTGTCTTTCAGGAAGACTAACCCTGGCGTGTTAGGCGTCGACCTATCCCTGCTTAGGATTCGGGATCAAATTCCCCAAGATGAATCTTGGTGCCTTCTTTTGACCGGAGAATGACTGAACCGGAATAAGATTGAGGTGGGAAAGGAAGAATGTACTCTATTTCCCGAAGGTGGAGAGGAAGGAGGATCTTGTCTCCTATCTCCGGGTAAGGGATGAACAAGAGAGGAAGGTTTTGTGTCCTATCTCTTGAAAGTGGAGAGGAAGGAGGATCTTGTCTCCTATCTCCGGGTAAAGGATGAACAAGAGAGGAAGGTTTTGTATCCTATCTCTTGCCAGTGGAGAGGAAGGTTTTGTGTCCTATCTCCTGAAAGTGGAGAGGAAGGAGGATCTTGTCTCCTATCTCCGGGTAAGGGATGAACAAGAGAGGAAAGTTTTGTATCCTATCTCTTGCCAGTGGAGAGGAAGGTTTTGTGTCCTATCTCCGGAAGCTCACGAATAAGAGAGGAAGGTTTTGTATCCTGTCTCTTATTAATGGAGAGGAAGGAGGATCTTGTCTCCTATCTCCGGGAGCTCACGAATAAGAGAGGAAGGTTTTGTATCCTGTCTCTTATTAATAGAGAGGAAGGAGGATCTTGTCTCCTATCTCCGGGTGCTAGAAAGGAAGGATTTTTGTCCTGTTTCCAGTGAAAGAAACTAAAAATGGGATCTCCATTTCGAGAATCTGGAAAGACGAAACTAAGAGTGGGATCTCCACTCCGAGAATCTAAGACAAGAGAGGAAGAATGTATTCTATCTCTTGCTTCTGGAGAGGAAGAATGTATTCTATCTCCAGGTGAAATGTGGGAAAGGAAGAATGTATTCTATTTCCCGATGAGAAACTAAGAGCGGGGTCTCCACTCTGAGAATCTTGGAAGAGATGCGGATAGCTTTAAGCTTTTATAGGATTGCTAACCGAATTGAAGTGGACCTCTCGCTCGTGGAAGGAATCGAGAGGGATTTTCTTTGGTGGTTGGACGGGGAGATTTTAGTGGGCCCACCGTCAATGAATTTGATCGGTGAGAGAATTTTGGAGAAAACACAATAACAGGGTTATCCTCATGAAAATGAGCGAGATGTTCTCTCGAGGAACTTCCCATCAAAATGGGTTATCCTGAATGTACTAAGGATAATACTTTTGAAACTTCCCATTTATTGGCATTAATTGCCGGTCGCCATTTTGTGTGATAAAGGCGATATCGCCCGTTTGAATAGGCTGTGTCTATTATAAGCGGTCCTTCCCATTGGGTTGAATTTACCTTTCTTTTGGAGTTGAGAATTATCGGCCGTCGGCGGAGGCGAATCTCCCTCCTTAAAGGTTCTCTGTCGAACTTTCTTGTTGAAAGCCCTCGACATCCTAGCTTGATAGAACTCAATGCATTGTTGAGCCTCGAGCTTCTCATCTAACATCTCAAGCTCTTGAGGCGTTTTGATGTTGTTCTTGGTCGTCATCACTTTGAAAGGCGTGCGAAGTGGCGAATCTGGATTTCCAGCGGGAGAAGCGCTTCACACGAGTAAACGAGAGATGGGGGTCGCTCGGTTGGCGTCGCGTCTGGTTGTGCGATATGCCGAGTGCTTCTCGAGTTTATCGTCGGTCTAAGCTTGTTATTCTTCACAAGTTTTGATAAAATCTTGATAATCGTCTTGTTGAGCATACTCGGCTAATCCATTTCTTCTTTGGATTATAAGTGTCGGCGAGACATCTTGTATCTTGAACTTTTCGCAAAACCCGATGAAGGAATTGCCGATGAATTGGGGACCGTTGTCATGCGATCCGTCTCGGGACACCATGTCGATAGATGACATGGTGTTTGATAAACGATGTGGTACTGCCTTGACTTCTTTTAGCGTGATTGCTTCAGCCCACTTGGAGAAGTAATCGGTGATCGCTAGAATAAACCGACGCCTTTGACCGACGGAGGAAAAATGGGACCTACAACGCCCATTCCCCATGTCTCGAATGGCGAGGATGTGGCGAAGGATGCGCTCTAGAGGGGATGCATGCATATAATGTGAATTTGACAGCGTGGCATTTCGGCGTAAGCATTGCGTCGTTAATCATTGTGGGCCAAAAGTAGCCCATTCTCGACCACGATCGTAGAGCTTGGGACCCGGTGGTGAGCACCACATTCACCAGTGTTTCGAAGGACCTCTTACGCCTCCTTGTTTGAAAGGCATCGGAGTAAAGACCGTCATACCCGTGATATAACACGGGTCTGTGTTGTAAAAGGTTTATCTGTCTCTTATTAATGGAGAGGAAGGAGGATCTTGTCTCCTATCTCAGGGAGCTCATGAATAAGAGAGGGAAGGTTTTGTATCCTGTCTCTTATTAATAGAGAGGAAGGAGGATCTTGTCTCCTATCTCAGGGTGCTAGAAAGGAAGGATTTTTTATCTGTTTCAGGTGAAAAGAAACTAAAATGGGATCTCCATTTGAGAATCTGAAGAAAGAGAAACTAAGAGTGGGATCTCCACTCAGAATCTAAGACAAGAGGAAGAATGTATTCTATCTCTTGCTTGGAGAAGGAAGAATGTATTCTATCTCGGGTGAAATGTGGGAAAGGAAGAATGTATTCTATTTCAGATGAGAAACTAAGGCGGGGTCTCCACTCGAGAATCTTGGAAGAGATGCGGATAGCTTTAAGCTTTTATGGGATTGCTAACCCGAGTGAAAGTGGACCTCTGTTAGTGGAAGGAATCGAGAGGGATTTTGCCGGTGGTTGGACCGTGGAGATTTTAGTGGGCCCACCGCCAATGAATTTGATCGGTGAGAGAATTTTGAGGAAAACACAATAACTTAGGGTTATCCTCATGAAAATGGCGAGATGTTCTCGAGAACTTCCCATCAAAATGGGTTATCTGAATGTACTAAGGATAATACTTTTTCAGAAACTTCCCATTTATTGGCATTAATTGCTTTGGTAGCCATTTTGTGTGATAAGGCGATATGCACCGTTTGAATAGACTGTGTCTATTATAAACGGTCCTTCCCATTTGGGTTCGAATTTACCTTTCTTTTTGGAGTTGAGAATTATCGGCCGTCGAGCGGCGAGGACGAGATCTCCCTCCTTAAAGGTTCTCTGTCGAACTTTCTTGTTGAAAGCCCTCGACATCCTAGCTTGATAGAACTCAATGCATTGTTGAGCCTCCAGGCGCTTCTCATCTAACATCTCAAGCTCTTGAGGCGTTTTGATGTTGTTCTTCGTCGCCATCTCTGCTGAAAGGGCGATGGCGACGGAACTGATTTCCAACGGAGAATCGCTTCACACCCGTGAAACCGTGGAGTACGGGTCGCCCAGCTTGGCGTGCGTATCGCAGAGCGATATGCCCAGAGTGCTTCTCCAGTTTATCGCCCCAGCCTCGCTTTGTTATTCTTCACAAGTTTTGATAAAATCTTGATAATCGTCTTGTTGAGCATACTCGGCTAATCCATTTCTGGATTATAAGTGTCGGCGGAGACATCTTGTATCTTGAACTTTTCGCAAAACCCGATGAAGGAATTGCCGATGAATTGGGGACCGTTGTCATGCACGATCCGTTCGACACCATGTCGATAGATGACATGGTGTTTGATAAACGATGGCGGTACTTCGCCTTGACTTCTTTTAGCGTGATTGCTTCAGCCCACTTGGAGAAGTAATCGGTGATCGCTATAATAAACCGACGCCTTTGACCGACGGAGGAAAAATGGGACCCTCGGCGTCCATTCCCCATGTCTCGAATGGCGGGATGTGGCGAAGGATGCAAGCTCTCTGAGAGGCGATGCATATTGGCGTGAATTTGACGCGTGGCATTTCCGGCGTAAGCAGCTGCGTCGTTAATCATTAATGGGCCAAAAGTAGCCCATTCTCGACCGCGATCGTAGAGCTTGGGACCCGGTGGTGAGCACCACATTCACCTTCGTGTTCTTCGAAGGACCTCTTACCCTCCTTGTTTAAAAGGCATCGGAGTAAAGACCGCCATACCCCGGCGATATAACATCCGGTCTCGTGGTTGTAAAAGAATCTTGGAGCTCTTGGATTGACTCTCTCTCCCTTCGTCTTACGGCGAGAATACCTTGAAAGGCGTCGCGAGAGTAGCCGAATCTGGATTTCCAGCAGGCGCTTCACCCGTAAACCGAGTGCGGGTGTCGGTTGGTCTGCGTTGTGCGATATGCCCGAGTGCTTCTCGAGTTTATCGTCCGGTCTAAGCTTGTTATTCTTCACAAGTTTTGATAAAATCTTGATAATCGTCTTGTTGAGCGCCTCGGCTAATCCATTTCTTCTGGATTATAAGTTCGACGGAGACATCTTGTATCTTGAACTTTTAAAAAACGATGAAGGAATTCGATGAATTGGGGACCGTTGTCATGCGATCGTCTCCGGGACACCATGTCGATAGATGACATGGTGTTTGATAAACTTGATGGCGGTACTTCCTTGACTTCTTTTAGCGGATTGCTTCAGCCCACTTGGAGAAGTAATCGGTGATCGCTATAATAAACCGATGCGCCTTTGGCAAATGAGGAGGAAAAATGGGACCCTCGGCGTCCATTCCCCATGTCTCGAATGGCGGGATGTGGCGAAGGATGCAAGCGCTCGGAGGCTGATGCATATAATTGGCGTGAATTTGACCGCGTGGCATTTCGGCGTGGCAGTGCGTCGTTAATCATTAATGGGCCAAAAGTAGCCCATTCTCGACACGATCGTAGAGCTTGGGACCCGGTGGTGAGCACCACATTCACCGCCGTGTTCTTCGAAGGACCTCTTACGCCTCCTTGTTTAAAAGGCATCGGAGTAAAGACCGTCATACCCCGATATAACATCACGGGTCTACGTGTTGTAAAAGAATCTTGGAGCTCTTAGCGGTTGACTCTCTCTCCCTTCGTCTTACGGCGAGAATACCGTGCAAGGCGTGGTCGATGATGGAAAGCGCCAATCTCGGGCTCCAACTTAGTTCGGGTTGCATGCACCTCTTTGGTAGCTACCCTTCATCTTCTTGTACCTCATTATATATTAGTGCGAAGAGTTGATGAGTCCCGACCGTAACTAATTGCTTTCGGTCTGGAAGGTTGTGCTAGCGACACGACTAGCGCCTTGTGCATCCGCGTGGCGTTTGGGCGTGGGATATATTCGATGAAGAACTCTTGAGCGAGTGCCATTTCGATTGCTACGATGATAAGGAATTAAATCGGATTTCGACTTAGTAGTCTCCGCGGATGCGACTATCGGTTGTGAATCCGGTATGCTTGAGATATTGACCCCGGCTCCTTGGCGAAACTAAGTCCAATAAGTAGCGTTGTATTCGGCCACATTGTTAGAGCACGGTTCGGTGAGTGAATAAGCACGGGGCATGACATGACTTCCCGGGGAAATCAAGACAACTCCGACTCCAGCGGAGATTTTAGAACATCCAGGGGCACTTGCCACATTAGTGGCTCGAGAAGCTCCGTCAAAATACAATCGCCATATTTGTTGGTGCGATGTAGTGTTGACTTCCTGAACTTCATCCGGAAGATCATCATATAGCTCAACTACGTCCGTTGTCGGGTTGGCAGCCAAAAGATTGCAAATCGCTTGTCCTTTGACCGACTTTTGTTGTTTAAAGTGCAAGTCATATTGGGACAAGAGCAAGGCCCATTTCGCCAAACGCCAACTCATTGAGGCCGGCTGGGTCATAAATATTCGACCGATTTACGCTAGAGATAACATAAATCGTCGTCCGACTAAATAGTGTCGCATTTTACGAATCGCGAACACTAATGCGAGCTTGCTTCGACCATTGGGTATCGAGACTTCGGCACCAACTAATGTTCGCCGTAATACATCGCCTGCTCGCGGATCCGCCATCGCCGCCCCGCAAGTAAGGCGCTTAACGAAAGTGATCCGCTGCCTTGATGTAAATCGGGAATGGCTTTCATTGCGGTCGCGACAAAACGGGAGGTTTAGAGATATGATTTGATCTCTTGAATGCCTTCGGCGGCGTCGTCCCAAATAAATGACACGCTCTTCTTGTTCAACTTAGAAAATGGTTGGCACTTCCGTGATAGGTTCGATATGAACCGCCGGATGTACGCCAATCGCCTCTTGTAACCCCCGAAGTTCTCGCATTTCTGAGGTTGCAACTCTTGAATCGCCTTCACTTTGTCGATCGACATGGATTCCTTTGTTGGTGACGAAAGCCAAGGAACTTGCCACCGACATCCCAAGGAAGGATTTGGCAGGATTCATCTTTATCTGATGGGTTCGCATGAGTTCGAATACCGTTCAAAGATCTTTGATGTGATCTCCTTTGCCACGGCTTTTCACGACTAAGTCGTCGACGTAGCATTCGACCGTTTTCCGGAGATGGTCCTGGAAAATTTTCGTCATCGCCGCGGGTACGCAAGATTTTTCGTGACCGAACGGCATGACCGTAGCAATATATACCGATGCATGCTCAACCGTGCTTGGCATCATCGGGGTGCATTTTGATTTGATTGTATCCCGAGAAACCATCCATGAACGACATTCTTTCAAATCCACACGTATTGTCGACTATGACATTAGTGATGGAAGAGGAAAGTCATCTTCGGCAAGCAAAGGTTCGATCTCAGAATGCATACGCATCCTAATTGAACCATTCTTCTTCGTGGCCGGGACTATATTAGCCACCCAATCCGGGTGTTGAATTTCCTTGATGAATCCGATTCTATGAGTTTCTTCACTTCGTCAGCGATTGCACGCAAGATTTGTGGATCTAAACCGCCTTTGCGTTGTTTGACAGTTTGACATCCACCTTGATGTTGAGGCGATGTGTCGCCACATTAGGGTCGAGTCACGGCATGTCCTCGTAACTCCGTGCTAATACATCGATATACTCCCGATTAGGGTGATCAACTCTTCTTTCTCTTCCGAGGGAAGAGTATTACGATGTTTATGAGCTTAGGATGCTCTTCGTCACCCATATTAACTGGACTACCTGCGTCCTTGAGTGGGGGTTCTCTTTGTTCGAATCTATCCCCAAAGCTGCTCCTTGAGTTGATAGATCCATGGGTCTTCCCATGTTGGCATATCTTCATCATCCTCAATAGTAGCGAGGATCAAGCTGAAGCCATATTTGACATTAAAGCCTTGAAAGCTTCTAGGGTGGTGTGGAATCCCAAGCCAGAAGAATCGGGGCGAATGTCGTCTCCCTCATCGGGTGGATTATTATCAATCAACCACGAGCATTCATCTTGAGGAGGATTAGGTATCCCAATCCCTTCTAGAGGCATAGTAGTTATCCGGCTTCCCTCTTGGGACATATGCCGCTTTAGGAGGGACTCGAGGACCTCGCCCAAAACATAGACCTCCTCCTTGTGTCAAGTTGTACCCCCACTTCTTCATGATACCGGTGTCTGCGGACTATACGAATGTGTGGAGGATAGGCCATTGTCATCTTCATCTTCTTCTAAGAAATGATTAAGTTGGAGCGCATCTCCTCAAACCAAGTCTTTTTCACTACTTGATCTTAGTGGGATGGAGTGTTGTCCCAAAGGAGTCTTGGAGGCTACTTTTGTGTAAAGCAAGATGGCCAGAGTTGGTAAGTGCAACTACGGATCGTTGTATAAGCTGTCATCACATCATTCAAGGATAAAGGGTACTCTAAATCGTCATTTATTGATTCATGTGATTTGCCAATTACAATGTTCATCGGCGATTCTTCATCGTCAAGATTGATACAAAGGGTACAATGTCATTTAAAACAAAATCACCACTATAATCAAGCCCGGCGGTATCGGCTTCTTCACGTTTGTCGTGCCTTGGGCATTGATTTAGGACTCATTACAGTAGGGAGAATCGGTGAAATAATTCTCCATCCTTAAGCGGTTGTTTGTCCGACCACCGTCTTGACCTCATTATTAGTGTCTACATATTTGAGACGATGAAGAGTAGATGGGACTATAGCGTTACCGTGGATCCAAGGTCGACCCAACAATAAGTTATAGGAAGTCTGCGTCAATCACATAGCGGTGACTTGGACTTTAAGTCCCCATTTGGCACTTTATCCGGATTTTACCAGCGGTAGAGACCGGTGTTAAATCCGTAGATCACCGATGCTGTTGATGCCGAGTTGTTGGCGAGGTGATACATGGTAGGGCATGATGCTCACAAATGAACCCGGATCGACTTGGATCCGGTTAACTTCACTAGAGCCAATATGCCCGGTGAAGTATAGCGGCCTATCGTGTTTGGAATCCCTCGCCCGCATATCCTCCTTTGTAAAAGTAATCGGGAAGTGTTTGCCCATAAGGTTACCTTTGTTGGGCGACTCTTACGGACTCGGCTTATCGGGTGAGAAAGACTTCAATCGCCTAGAGCCTCTTGTAAGGCTTCGGGTCTCCTTCGACAATCGAACCTTCGTAGAAGTTATTCTAGCGGGATGTTTGCCAATGGGCCATGACATCAAAGCGGTATGGAGGCTCGGCGTTCCGGTCTATCCCTCTGTCGAGGCGATTGAATCGGGGCTGCCGGAGTTGAGCTTCCTAGACCTGAGGTTGTTTCTCCTTTCGTCGGCTACTTTTCTTTAGCGGTATCTGCTGTTGTCCTTTCTGCACGAGGGAGAATGTTGCCACCCGTTCGATAAGCGTCTTAGTGTTTGGATTTGGAGTTTCCGGATACTTGTAGCTGTATTCGTGTCCACTCCTTGTGGTAAAGACTTCATGCTCTTCTTCAGAAAATTGGAAAGTCGCCACTTCTTCATCGTCCCTCTCTGGAATTGCTTTAATTGCTGAAGCGGCATGGCATAGTTTGCCTTTTCCTTGGACTTCTTTTGGCGAGGATGTAGCCTTGATCGTCTTCCGGCAAGTCGGGGTGGACCCAAAGGATTTTTCGTTTCTTTGTAGGTGTGTGATGCAGAGCCCTTCCCGTTGCCCGTGAGGATCTTCATTCACCATCCTCATTCCTACCTTCACAACTGGCGTCGGTTGAAACCAATCCAAAGGAACTGATCCGAAGCTTATAGAGACTACATTTGCTCCCACCTTCTTCTCTTTAGAGGGTTTCGGAGTAATGACTCCAACATCGATCAAGGCTTGAATCTTGTCCTTGAGATGGTAACAGAACTTTGTAGGATGATGTACATGCATGTATGATGCCAGGATCTGTAACCTTGTTTGCCTCCTCTTGGTTCACAATTGGGGGCAACTGGATCTTATTGTTCTCCAGAAGGTATTTGAAGATGCCCGGAACCTCCTCGTCTTTGAATGAGTAAGTCTTGGGAAACCTCGAACCGGAAGGTTTCTGATTTTGAGTTTGTTGGCGCCATTGAGGCTGCGATTCTTTGTGGTGCGCTCTTGTAATTTCTTGTTGTTCGATTCGAAGGTTTGATTGGCGTCTCTGAGACTTTCTTTGGCGCCACCTGCGGCGTGGCACAAAATTACTGTTTGTTAGGTGTTAGTTACCGGTGGCCTCTTTACGCTTTCTTCCTCCTAAGGAACCTTTCAGCTTGCTCCCCACGAACCTTCAAATCCTTCCACGTTATAGATGGTGCTGTCCCCATCGCTTCAAGCACATCTATCGACAAATTGTTGTGGCAGGTCTGGAGGATGAATTCCTCTGTTATCGGATCCCGGCAGTTCATTGCCTTGTTCCGGAATCGTTTGACAAAGATATCCACAGTCTCTCCGTCCTGTTTTAAATTAACGTCCGATGGATGCCGGTATCGATCGAAGAAATTGGAGAAAGCTAGACTCCATGGCGGGGGCATGATGCTCCTGGCGGAACCGGATCGACTTGGATCTGTTAACTTCACTAGAGCCATATACGGGTGAAGTATAGCGGCCTATCGTGTTTGGAATCCCGATGCATATCCTCCTTTGTAAAAGTAATGCGAGTGTTTAGCCATAAGGTTACCTTGTTGGGCGACTCTTACGGACTCGGCAATGCGGGTGAGAAAAGACTACGAATCAGCTAGAGCCTCTTGTAAGGCTTCCCGGGTCTCCTTCGACAATCGGAGCAACTCGTAGAGAGTTATTCTAGCCGGGATGTTTGCCAATTGGGCCATGACATCAAAGCGGTATGGAGGCTCGGCGTTCCGGTCTATCCCCTGTCAGGCGATTGAATGCGGAACCGAGTTGAGCTTCCTAGACCTGAGGTTGTTTCTCCTTTGCGTCAGCTACTTTTTCTTTAGCAGCTGTCTGCTGTTGTCCTTTCTCTGTACGAGGGAGAGGAATCGTGGCCACCCAGTTCTGATAGCGTCTTCGTGTTTGGATTTGGAGTTCCGGATACTTGTAGTCAGATTCGTCCACTCCTTGTGGTAAAGACTTCATGCTCTTCTTGAGAAAATTGGAAAGTCGCCACTTCTTCATCGCCCCTCTCGAATTGCTGAAGCTGCATGGCATAGTTTGCCTTTTCCTTGGACTTCTTTTGGCGAGGATGTAGCCTTGATCGTCTTCCGGCAAGTCGGTGGACCCAAAGGATTTCTCGTTTCTTTCTGGGTTAATGCGATGCAGGCCTTCCGTTGCCCGTGAGGATCTTCATTCACCATCCTCATTCCTACCTTCTGGCGTCGGTTGAAACCAATCCAAAGGCGTCCGAAGCTTATAGAGACTACATTTGCTCCACCTTCTTCTCTTTAGAGGGTTTCGAGTAATGACTCCAACATCGATCAAGGCTTGAATCTTGTCCTTGAGATGGTAATGAACTTTGTAGGATGATGTACGCCACATGTAGTGGTATGATGCCAGGATCTGTAACCTTGTTTGCCTCCTCTTGGTTCACAATTGGGGCAAGCTGGATCTTATTGTTCTCGAAGGTATTTGAAGATGCAGGAACCTCCTTGTCTTTGAATGAGTAAGTCTTGGGAAATCTCGAACCGAAGGTTTCGATTTTGAGTTTGTTGGCGCCATTGAGGCTGCGATTCTTTGTGGTGCAGCTGCTTTGCTGCTGTTGTGGTTCTGATTGAAGGTTTGATTGGCGTCTGACTTTCTTTGGCGCTTACCTGCGGCGTGGCACAAAATTACGTTTGTTAGGTGTTGCGTTACCGGCTGGCCTCTTTCTGCTTTCTTCCTCCTAAGGAACCTTTCAGCTTGCTCCCCACGAACCTTCAAATCCTTCCACGTTATAGATGGTGCTGTCCCCATCGCTTCAAGCACATCTATCGACAAATTGTTGTGGCAGGTCTGGAGGATGAATTCCTCTGTTATCAGATCCCGGCAGTTCATTGCCTTGTTCCGGAATCGTTTGACAAAGATATCCACAGTCTCTCCGTCCTTCTGTTTTTCGTCGAGTAACGTCCCGATGGATACTTCGGTATCGTCATCGAAGAAATTGGAGAGAAAGCTAGACTCCATGTCGTCCCAGCTGTGAATGCTCCACGCTTGAGGCGGAATTTACCGAAACGGCATTAAGGAAGTACCAACGAATGACCGAACCATCAGGGGCTCGTTTTCGGATATTACCCCCAAGTGGGACTTAAAGTATATTAGGTGTTGAGTTGGTGAACCCTTCCCGTCAAACGGCGTGAAGTTTATTAAGTTAAACTTTGCCGGGTATGGGATTGATTCCCACTCCCTAGGATATGAGCAAGGGATGCCGGTTTTCTTCACCTCTTGGCGGAAATCGAGAATTGATTTTGCTCGAGGTCTTTGATCTTCTCGCCTCATGAGCAACAACGTCTACATTATGCCCAGCGTTGCGTGGTTCAGGAGGGTTATCATCCTCTTGTGCTTCCTCCTGGTCTGAATCGCTGTCATCTTGGTCGATGCGCTGACTCGATTCCCCTCGATGTTTTGTCAAGGCTTGGATCTGTTGGTCATGCATTTCTCTCATCGTCTGCATGGCCATATCCATCTCTAACTTGAAGTTTTCCGTTGCTTACTCAATGCTTCGCCTAGCATTTTAGCCACTTGATCTCGTGACCGATCATAAGCGCTTCTTGGGGCTCCTTCACTAGATACAAGATGATTAGAGGCGATTATGGAGCCAATATCCGACGATCATCCTCCGGGTATCCCTTTCGAAGTTTGTCGATTCGACCGCCGGATAGTCCCGACCGCAAACGAAGTTAATCGTTACGATGCGCTAGGAACAAATGCGGACGACGCTTCTTTGCCGGTCATATTATTAGTGACCTCTCGCAATTCATTCTCTCGGGAGGTCATCCTTCTGCGGAATCGCCTTGACTTAGGTCTTGGCGTGTTGGTGCTAAGTCTCTGGAAGACCGAGACTCTTTC
This sequence comes from Asparagus setaceus, assembly GCA_012295165.1. Taxonomy (NCBI): domain Eukaryota; kingdom Viridiplantae; phylum Streptophyta; class Magnoliopsida; order Asparagales; family Asparagaceae; genus Asparagus; species Asparagus setaceus. The sequence continues at coordinate 28,126,978 of CM022704.1, read as the reverse complement.
TGGAGTTTCTTGACAACAATTACACTTCGAGAGCACCGTTTTGATGAGCTTAGAGCACAAACATGACTGTGACAAGCTGGGAGAGCTCTTTCAAGCTTTCTTCGTACCCCCAGTACGGTAGTATAACTCATCGGCATGGGTGCCGGAGCAATCTTCTGTAAGTCGGCACGATCTTCTGCATAACGCCTCATTGTCGATGAAAACGCCTCCTTCCGAGGACGGTCAATTCATCGAAATCCAAAGTGACTCGCCTAGACTTTCGCCGATGTGAGCGGGTCTCGCGGACTCTCGGACTTCGATTTTCAATCCGGTATGCAGAGCTGTAGGAATCTTCTTGTTTTTGTGGGTGCGGCCTCCTGTATTAGGAGTGACCCGCGATTCTTTTAATGGACCTAGGCGCTCCTTGATGGAAAGCCTACTGGTCGTGGCGAGAGTTGGCTTCGCTGAAAGTTTGGATGTAGACGCCGGAGGTAACTTCGGTGTCGATACAACTTTTGTGGAGGTGCTCACAATTTTTGTTTTGAGCACGGGAGCAGGAGTTGGCCTGCTGGCAGAGCTGGGTTTGGATGCTAGGTTCGTCGGAGTTGAAGCTTCGACGGACTTGGGCTTCCAAACCAGCCGATTTGTTGACTACTTCTTGGCCTCCTTCAACTCGGGCTTGTTGCACAAAGCCCGTTTGCCAGGAGCGCCATGGCTCCTGGATACGCCTCGGCGTAGAACGGTTCCGCTGACTCGACCCATTCATTTGTCGCCGCCTGAGGAATCGGCCACGATCTCACTTTCTCTCGAAGTCAACTTAGATCTTAGATCCGCCATAGCGACCCCATCCATTGATTCTTTTGCCCGGCTAATCGCTTCGCCAGCGCCGACGTCAGCTCGACGGGCTCTCTTGAGAGAGTCACGACCATTACGGAATCGACTCGGAAAGATAGGGTTCAAGATTTGGCCGCTGTTAGGGCCGGGAACCACCGTTGTCCGCAGCCCGACGCGTGGTGGTGGATTTTCTCGCCCGCATCCGGGTCGCATTGGGTCTTCCTTGCCGAGATCATCTTGGACTTATGGGGAGGAGTTGATCCGACGAGGAGGAGAGATAGCCTCGAACTTCGCTGGTCGAATTCGACATCGACCTCCTCGATGACCGGATCGGATCCGCTTTAATACACGACGCTTCTTTGTTGAAGCCGTTGGCTCCCACTGTGGTCGCCAGCTTGTTCGCGGTAAAAGTCGGTTTTGTATTCATTGTTTGTTGAACTTGTTTACAGCTTCGTTGGCCTACAACAAAATTCAAACAAAAAGAAATGCCTTTTTATTTCAGGCGTACAATGAAAACAAAAATTACAACTTTTTCCTTTTGTGAACAAACGCTCGGATCTCTATTATTCGGGATCCTCGCTTGTGTGGGTTCTTCGCCGTCGGGATCTTGTCCGGATCATCACAAGAATTCCATCCGTGGAAACCCGGTTCCGAACTACAGACGGAAGGGCTCGCTTCATGAAGGAAACGGTTTAAGGGGATCACACTCACGGCGAGAGGATCGCCCGGGATCACACTCACGGCGATAGGATCGCCGGAGCGGGTGAGATCTACTAGGAGAAATCACAGCGCTATTCTGTAGCTGTTCGCGGGGAAAGTTTACCTCGCGATTTGTAGATCTGACGTTGAACGGACTTGTGCTCGCCGGTGCTTGGAACGTTGCGTTGACGGCTTGTAGATCTCGCGAGAACTCTTCTAAAAATCCAAACTCCTGAAAATTAGCTCGAAAATCCTCAAATCGCAAAGTCCAGCCAAGTCTAAAAAAATCCCCCTATCTCCAGAAGACCCCCTATTTATAAGATTCGTGGTGCCGCCACCAGGTGGCTCGCCACTTGTCCGAGGCACCTCGCCAAGTTGGCCGGTAACTCGGTCGCTGGTCGAGGTTCGCCGCTTTGCGCCGCTTTTGCGCCGCTTTTGCGACTTTCTCGGTCTTCCCGCTTAGTTTTCTCTCGTTGATGTTGCCGTTGTGTTTGAGTCCGTGATCCCATCAACTTTGAGCTCAAACAACTCGCTTGCATTGACGGACTAAGTACGGTTGATTCCGCCTCGCCGGCGCTGAGTTTAGTCAACTCGCTTCGTCGAACTCGCTGCCGGTTTCTTCCACGACACGCCGTTGCTGACTTCGCGCCTTTGTCGACTCTCTTCATGAGTTCGCCGACTCGCTTTATGCTTTATGCGAACCATCGCCGCGCCAGCTCGGTCGCTAGTCGGATGGGTCGCTTGTCAGCCCACCGTCCGAGTCTTGTTTGGGTACTGATAAGCGATTTTTGACGCCTACAGCTATGGCAGAATTAGCATCACTAGAAGTAGGTTGGTCCACTTGAGATAGAGCCTGTGATGTTCGTGTTTGGAGGAAAGAGTAGTCAAAATGAATTGCTGCTCTTTGCCTCAATCTAGTGTAGCGATACACACCATCGGTTTCCGGCAATATGCCCCCAATACACGGAGAGTATAATGGGTCGGGTGAGCTATCCGTGCCTTCTTCCTCATCTTTAGAGATTACACTAGTCATGTAGATAGTGAATTCTTAGAGTTTACCCGTTCGGGTACGTCGTCGTCGTTTAATCTGAACCTTTGAAGGCCCAAGACCATGACCAAGATGATTGAAAACTGATTCTTTTTTAGGAATAGCTTTGCATTGGTAATTCTTCTGAACTTTCATAACTACTTCTTTGAGGGTCACACAATGCTGACATTAGAGAGCTCTCTTCAGAGATAGGAACTCTCTAAGATCATCAGTAGTTCCAAGTTGAGGGCACTTTTCAGTGCCAACTTCGCTATTTTCAGCCTTAATGTGCGAACGTCGCTTACGGCGACGCTGGCCAGGCTTTTGTCTAGCGAATTAAGACATATCATCATCAGTGATATTATTCCCTTGCCGGAATTTAGATGAGAGACTACCCCCATTCTTAGCTTCTATCGAGGAAGCATAGCGAGCATCGCGAGATGCTTTAAATCAAACTCCCAAAGGAGTTGTTGACTGCTGTCCAAGATCAAAAGATGTAATAATGTCTTGACCTTCGCTCGAGACGAGGGTTGAGTTTTCTTCGCTCTGGGCGAAGTTCATTTGGCTTCTAGCTAAGTTCAAACTGTCTTTGGTGAAGGTTGCCCTTACACACGCGGGGGTTGGTTTAGACCCAAGATTTGCACTGCTGCGAATTTTATGAAAACTTCTTACAGTCACTATTGATGAAGATTGGTTCGAGAAAATGAATTCCTCAAACTTTATTTGGTCAAATTCAATGACCAACGATTCAGCAAAAGACCCGAGGGTCTTAGTGTTGGTGTGCGATATAATTTTCTCGTCAGAGGAGAAAGTGCTCTCCAGCAGAGTCGCCATCCTATTTCGGGTCTTTTGTATTGTAATTGATGTAGATTACAATAAAAAAATTATAATAAAACAAAGAAAAAAATTATATTTTCTGGGAATTCTTTTCTATGTGCCGATGGACCATCGATCTTGTACTCCGTTGACGCACTGACTAAGACGATGGGTCTTTTACTGTTGATGAAAACTTGGTTGCTTGGAAGATAACTCAGTCTTCTCTTAGCATCGAAGTTGGGTCAATTTCTCGATCTGTTCATGTGTAAGTGGGTTGATCTCTCTGATTAGATCCTCAAAAATGAGCAATTTCCTCTCCTTTTATAGGCTAAACGAGAGAGTTAATGGCCTTTAATTATGGGTTAAGTGGCCATCAAAATAAGAAATAGTAGGGAGCGGTTATCTCCTTGAAAATAGCCCTCAAACGCCTATTTGGTGGGGCTCGCTGACTCGGCGAAGCTCGCTGAAGACATTTAGGCGTGACTCATTGAAGACATTTAGGCGAGGCTCGCTGAAGATGTGGGTGGGCCGTTGCTTCTGAATCGTGGATGGTGTGGCTCACGTGGATAGCTATTGGCGAAGTTCGCAGACATCAAGTGGCGAACTTTGCATGGTTCACTATTGACTCATTTGGGCTAAGCCAAAATGGGCTGTATGACGATGTTCGCATGCTTGTTTGAGCGAGCTTCGCCATAGCCTGTTGTGAGCTCAACTTTGGGCCCATTTGAAGTATTTAGCCCATGCGCGTTCACTTCTTGGTGCCAAGCTGAACATTAGCATGGATAGAATATATTCTAATTGTCTACACTATTCAACAGGATTGTTTATCATGTTCATCGAGACACTGTTCATCTGTAATACTGTTCATCCGAACCAAATCTCACTCAATCAAGCTAAACATTTGATTTAACCAACTAGATCTACATAGAGCTTAACCTAATCATTTGGCTTAACCAGTTCGATCAAGCTAATTATTTAGCTTTACCTTAACGATCAGTTGTTAAAAATCTCTTTGAGATAAGCGATGAGACATTTTTTTTGAAGAAACCAACCTTGTAGGATGGTTTTACTTGGTGGATTGATTGCTTATTGTAAAGGTGATTTACTTATTGATGATTTGATTATTAGAGATTGATTTGTTATTGGGTAAGGTTGATAATTATTGGCCGGGAGATTACTAGTTGAAGGATCTTATTTGTTGTATTAATGGCGTCCTCCGGTGACTCAGCTATTTCGGTGGACGAGAGAGCTGAGATGAAGACTCACATGAAGGTGCTCTCTAGCAAGATCACTAGCCAGAAATTGAACAGGTCCAATTACTTATTTTAATAGTAACTTAATCGAGTTTATGTTTTAGGTCCAGGAAAGGATCATCATCTTACAGATAACCCCCTATATCAGTTATTGCCTCCTGGAAATAGGATGACACTGGTCTACTTCATCAAATTTAGAATAGCATGGAGCCATCGGTCTTTTAGCTGGCAATTCACTGTAATACTGTGAAACAATTGTAGAAGTTTTTGGAACAATTGTACTCAGGCCGTGGGCATGCAAATTAGGGGTATGATGTCATTTAGTAATTATTTGGGAGCAAGATGGATGAGCAGAGTCAAACTTCTGAGGAGCACTATGGCAACTTCAATCACCTCGCAAAGGAGCTGAGACAGATTTTTCCTATTATGGTGGATGTTCAGAAGATGCAGGATTTGTGGATCAACTAATGTTATTCACCTTTCTGAGTTCTCTTCCACAGTCTTATAACTCAGCACGACCACAGGTTATTGGAAGCTCTGTTATACTCTCCTTAGCAGAGACATATTACTTCTTGAGATCAGCAGTGCAGGCAACGCCAGTAAGTACCGCAGCAGAGTTTGCCAACAGGTCTGCTCTCGCTACACAAAGTAGACAGTTGACCAGTTGAGTCGGTGTTCGTGGTGGAGGCTTCTTTGATGGACATGGAGGATGCTTTATAGCACGTGGGGGACGAGGTGATACTTCACGAGGAGTTGTAGGGGAGAGTTCATCTGGTTCCTTTATCCATTGTCATTATTGTAAGAAGCCGGGTCACATAAGATTCCATTATCCTCAACTACATGGAAAACAACATTGGAATGCACATGTGGTTACACTAGAGAGTCCCATAGATGATGACACCCGCCGCCAACTTGAGCAATTTTAGCTCCAGTTATTCCACCAAGTTAAGAAGGCACAATCCTCTCCTGCTACAGCTACACTTTCCCAGTCAGGTAAACCCACTGCTTGCCTTGCATCATCATCGTCCCGTACTTGGATTATAGATTATAGATTTAGGGGTGCCTAATCATATGACTGGGAACCGAGGTATATTATCCTCCTCCACACCTACCACCTCCTTTTCTTCAGGAAAATTGGTTGATGGATCCCTTACACTTGTGAAAGGTGTTGGTCTACTAATATTAGTACTACTCAACTTTTATCTATGCTATTTCTTTCTCGTTTTTCATTTAATCTCTTATATGTTGGTAGGATTACCAAAGCATTAAATTGCATGGTAACATTTTTGCCTACACACTATATTTTTCAGGCACTTGGGACAAGAAAGACGATTGGCACTAGATGTGAGCGGAACGGCTTGTAAGAGCTAGACTTTGCCCAAGCCTAAGTAGCCTGTATCAGCTCCACATTAGCGTTTAATGTACATTGTCAGTTTGGTCATCTCCCTCTTTCAATTTTTAAAACTTTGGTTTCAGATTTGAATCATGTCGAGTCCTTAGATTGTCAGTCATGTCAAATCGGAAAACACCAACGGGTGTCTTACCCAAATCGCGTCAATAAAGGGTTACTAACCCATTTGATTTAGTGCATTCAGACATATGGGGTCCTCTTTCTATTCCATCCAAACTCGATTTTCAATATTTTGTTAGTATCGTAGATAATTTTTCTTGCATGATTTGGATGTACTTGCTGAAAAGTCGTTCTGAAGTGCTCTCAATTTAAAGATTTTTCTATGTTGAGGTTAAAAATCAATTTCATAATACTAGGCCTATCCAAATGGCCTACCTAAACCACCTAGGTTTTCGTCCCGCCCGGCCAAACCAGTCAAGTAACCGGGCCGATCTCGATTTTTTATTTTTACTTTTTTTGTAAAAATTGCTAAAAATTAGATTTTTGCAAAAATAAATATGGAATTTTAGGAATAATTAAAATATGAGAAATTTTGATAAAAATTCTATCTTATTATTTGCAAAGTTCATAGAAATTAAAATAATAAAAATAAATTCTTTATTATTAATCACTAACAATTACAAACTTTTGAAATTACCTACTCATCTATATCACTATCATTTGCAACTCTTTCCTAAATAATTTATCACGGATTTACTGTTAAAAGTAAAAATTATAAATTACAAATAACTTTCTACTCTTTATCCCCTATCATCAACTCATTAGGTCTATTTTCATTGCTAGCTATCCGGTCGATGCCTTGAGTTCTCTTCTTGTACCTCCACCAATCTTGTAGGCACATTACCGCCTGTACGGTAAATGGATCTAGCGATGTTCTATGCTCCCTGATCAAATGTCCTGATGTGCTAAAGGTGGATTCTGAAGCTTCGATAGAAATCTGCACTGTTAGTAAGTCACGAGCCATGATGGAAAGTACAGGATATGAAACTATTCCATATACTCTCCGTCACTACAAAATATTGAAATCAACATTAGTTTGAGGTTTAACTAAAGGTGCAGCTAAATATTGTTTAATTTCAAAAATTTCCCTTATTGATAATCCTAATCCACGGCTACTACCCATACCTTTTAGCCTCTCTATCATCGATTACCTATCAAAAAGCTTACTTTTTCCCCATCTAGAGCTTGTAGAACATGTAGGTTAAGGTGTACTTACACTATATCTACATGTATACCCATCAAAGAATCTTTAAAAATATTATTTAGTGGTGTTATTATGAGTAAGAGCTGTAATAGTCTGACCGCTATCGGCTTCTATTACCATGTTCTCATACAAAGAATTCAACAAACTTTGGAGACCAATATCCTTTAAGCATGGATAAATAAGAATCCCCAAACCGAAAATAATAGGAATAGGTCTAAAATACTTATTAAATTTGCTTTTCATTTCAAAAATCATGTCCGAAAAATAATTATCCATGATAAGTATTAAAAAGTTTGAATATTTAAAACTTGTAAAGCAGCTTGAGTAATAGTTGAATAATAACAATTAGATAATAACATAGTAACTTCATAAAAAACTTGTAGCATCTCTTTTTATAACTTATAATTGCCCCTTCATCATCAGCTATTCACACATATTAACGTAACTCGATGCATCTAGAACTAGAAGTATAGAAAGTAATAAAATTATTTATAATTTCTTTATATTATATTGCTACATTTAACATTGCATAGGTAGAATTCCACCGAGGTCAACATCTTTTGGAATTAACTTAGATTTTTTTTCTTCTACACAACTATTTCCATCTTTTAAGGTTTTGTTCGAAGCATTATGAGCATAAGGTATAACCCTAACTTTTTCTATCATTAGTTAATTTTATCAAATGCACTTTGAGCAATTAAATTCATATGACACATGCATTTAATATGAAAATATCACCGCCATGGCAGTAGTAAAGATAATTTGATATGATCCACAACTATATTATTATTACTTGCATTATCTAGTGAAAGAGAAAATATTTTTCAGAAATTTCTAATTTTAAAAGTTCTTCCATAATTGAATTTGTAATATTACATTAGTGTGTGAATCGTCAAATAAAATAAAAGAATTAACTTCTTTTAAACATTTGCCAAGTGTCATTAATCTAGTGTGTTGTGATACATAAATAACTAGTTTGTGCTCTAGATATCCAAATATCGGTTAGAGAAAATTTATAGTTTAAGCTTTGAAAATAAGACATTATTTTTATTTTTTCCTCGTGATAATATTTTAAAATATCACATTAACAAGTTTGACGAAATTTTTGAAATGCGGATAAAAACCATCTTTAATCATATCCTCAAATTCATTATCTTCTACTAATTTAAAAGGATGGTTTTTAAGAATACTAAACTTGATGATGCATTTCCTAGCTTTAATTGCGTCGTAGTTCCGTGAATCGAGGCTATCGGAGGAAAATGATTGAGAGAGTAGAGATTGGCGGATGTCACTTTGAGACGTTGCTTGCAATGTGTTGTGTTTTTCCAAATGGCGTTTGAGGTGGTTAGTGCCGCTCTTATGATTAGCTTCAAAGATATTGCCACATAATGCACATTTGGCCTTTTGGGTGAGAAGTTTGTCGTGTTGATCCCTGGTGACTTCTATCTTCTCAAAGTAAACCCACACTTTGGATCTTGGCATTTTAGGAGCTCTAGGATTTGGAACATCGCCGCGGGATTTGGGATCAACATCAGTAGTAGGACAAGTAGTTGTAGGACTCATTTCGGAAGTTGGATTTTGCCCTTCATAATTAGGAGGACGCCATTGAAATTAGAGAATTAGAGAGTTAGAAACTATAAGAGAGAATAAGAGAGTATAATACTATATTAGAGAGAATAAGAGAGTATTAAAGAGAAGTAGATGAGTTTTGGATGAGAAAAATAAATGAAAACCCCCTCTATTTATAGAGGCAGCATCCTAGCCTAATGACCAAAATACCCTCAAAGTTTAGCCTTTTTTTGACCGTTTTTAGGATATTTTGGTTATTTGACAAAAAAATAGCCGTTATAGGCTATTTATTCTGCCCGGGAGGTGAACAGTCAATGACTAGAAAAATAGGCTGTTGGACCAGGGCGGGTTCGAATCGCCAGTCCGAGCGGCTATTTTTCTAGCCATTGGACCGGGTCTAATTCCGGGCCGGGCTGGGCTTCTAAGCCCGACCCGGTTCAAAGACTAGTTTGGTGAGGGTCCAGCCTGGACCCGAACTTGTGTTCTTTAGCCCGGCACGGTGAAACCCGACCCGAGCGGGCACAGGTCGGGCTTTGCCGAACCAACCGCCTCGGGCCCGAGCCCGACCGCTTGATTTTTCGGTCTTTTCGGGTCCGGTGCCGAGCTGGCAGTCGGGCCCTAGGCCCAATTAGACAGCCATACAAAATACCATTAAAACTTTAAGAACATATAAAGCTAAGGAATATTTTAATGGCTCTTTCACAAAATATTTAGAACAAAATAGAATTTTACATCAGTCGTCTTGTACTTACACACCCCAACAAAATAGGGTGGATGAACGTAAGAACAGACACTTGCTAGAAATTGTTAGGACCTTATTATTCCTTGGTCAAGTCCCAAAATATTTTTTGGAGGATGCCATTTTGACAGCCTGCTATCTGATCAATAAATTATCCTCATCTATCTTATAGAATAAAACTCCAATCTCCCTTTTGTATCCAGCTAAAGATGCTTTCAATTTACCTCCTAAGATCTTTGGGTCCCTATGCTTTATTCACAATTATAGTTCTCAGCGGACAAAATTAGATTCAAAATCTCTTACGGGTTTTTTTATATTCGAGGACTCATAAAGGGTATAGATGTTATTGCCCCTCCTTGAATCGGTATATTATTTGAGCCGATATTACCTTCTTTGAGAACAAACCAGGAATGTTGCCTTAGATAACTCCTTAAACCCTCTCGATGATTATGACTACCTTATTGTTCAAGAAACCACTACCAATGTTCCTTCAAAGACTGCTGTACAAATTAATCTACCATTCAAGTTTACGAAACCAGTTCAGGTTTATACAAGGCGTACTGCTTCGCATCCTGAGCCATCATCTAAATCCACCCAAGAGCCTGATATACTAGCAAGGAAAAATGTGCCCATACATCCAAATGCTCAGTCTACTGATGATCTTTCTATTGCGCTCCTAAAGAGTAAGAGATATTGTTCTCGGTATCCTCTTACACACTATGTGCCTTACTCTTTGTTATCTTCATCATATTATTCTTTCATATCTTTTTTGGATTCTAACCCGGTTTCTAAGAATTTGTCAGAAGCTCTATCTAACTTAGATTGGACGGCGGCGATACAAGAAGAGATGATAGCCTTAAAGCCAAATGAGACTTGGGATTTTGCTTCACTACCATCAGGGAAGAAAGCAGTTGGCTGCAAATGGGCAGATGGCTCTCTAGCTCGCCTCAAAGCTCGACTAGTTGCGAAGGGATATTCCTAGATCTATAGCCTTGATTACATCGATACTTTCTCTCCTGTAGCTAAGATGACATCTGTCTGCATTCTTATTTCGCTTGTCGCCCACTATCACTGGTAACTGCATCAGTTGGATATTAAGAATACATTCCTTAATGGCATTCTTGATGAGGAGGTTTATATGGAGCAACCGCCAGGTTTTGTTTTCTCAGGAGGAGTGTGGCAAGGTTTGCAGGTTAAAAAAATCCCTATATAGCTTGAAGCAATCTCCGAGGGCTTGGTTCAAATATTTTGCAGCAGTTGTCCAAACCTTTGCTATTCATCGAGCTCAGAAAGATCACTCGATTTTCTAAAAATTTCATGGTGGGAAGCGGATCCTTTTAGTTGTATATGTTGATGATATTGTGATCACCGATGACGATGCACAGGACATTAGTCATTTGAAGGAGTATCTATAGTAATAATTTCAAACCACAGACCTTAGATCCTTGAAATATTTTTTGGATATCAAGGTGGCTAGAGCGAAGATTCTCTTATCTCAGAGAAAATATGTGTTTGAATACTAAATGCTGGGATGTCAAAATGCAAAGCATTGACTCACCTATGGATGACAATGTCAAACTACTACCAACTCAGATGGAGTTATTGGAGGATACTGAAGAATACATACGACTTGTAGGGAAACTAAACTACCTAACAGTCACGAGATCAGATATTGTATTTTCTGTTAGTGTAGTTAGTCAGTTTCTCTCGGCACCAAGAAAACCTCATATGGTAGCTGTGAAGAGGATTCTTAGGTAACTCAAAAAATACCAGGAAATAGAGTACTCTATTCAGATAGTGGTCACATGAGAGTTGTAGGATTCTCAGATGCATATTGGGCAGGATCTCCTAAGGACAAACGGTTAACTACTAGGTATTGTGTGTTTCTTAGAGAAAATCTAATATCATGAAAGAGTAAGAAACAAAGTGTAGTCACTTGATCTACAGCTGAGTTTGAGTATCGAGCAATGTCGAATTTGACTTGCAAGCTGATCTGGGTTAGAGATATATTAACGAAGATTAGTTATCCTCCGGAGTGTCTCATGAGTTTGTATGAGATAAGAAGACCGCCATTCACATAACTGAGAATCCAATATTTTATGAGAGGACAAAACACATAGAGATTGATTGCCGCTTGATTCGTGGGAAGCTGGAGAATGGAATCATTAGAGCCAAAGACATACCGTCAGAACATCAACTTGTAGACATTCTCACAAAACCTCTTGGAAAAACACAAGTGAGTTTTATTTGTAACAAACTAGGCATGTACGATATGTATGTTTAACTTGAAGGGGAGTGTTGAGAGAGTTGTTTATTCTTTATTGTTTGGTCCCCCATTGGTGAGGGGCAAACTTGTTTGTTTTTCAAAATACTATTAATAGCATCCAAGAGAGAACTAATAATCTTTCTAGGGTTTCACATTAATAGAAAGCACAATGTTCATATTGGCTGCAAACTTTTTTAACCCCACTAGCTAAAAGGACTAGGTATGGTCGCAGATTCAATCTATTTTCATTTGGCACTAGTAGTGTGTTGGTATGCGGGGACAGGCCCGCACGCCGCGGAAGCGATATCATCCGAGAGAAGGCTTTGATATATTCCCGTTTCACGAAGGAAATAAGAATAGAAAGTAAAATATCCCAACAAAGTGAGATATCTACTCTTCCTCTCAACAGTATTAGGACTGAATCAAGGGAACCTACAAACAATAGCAAATACACAGCAAAACAGTAAAGACACGAGATTTACGTGGTTCGGCAAAATTGCCTACGTCCACAGGAGGGGGTGAGGGGAGATTTGACTATAAAGAACACCGACGACTTGTACAATTCACAAGCTCGTCCCAAAGAAAAAAAGCTTTGATTTTTACCCAAGAGAAATTGACCTCTCTCTTGTAAAATCTCTCCAAGCTCTCTCTTTTTCCCTCTTTTCTCCACACCACAAATCCTAGGTTTAATTCCCTATTTAAAGGGAATTAATTAAGAACTTTCCTTCAGTTTTCCCGATGTGGTACTAAAATAATAAAACAAAAGACTTCTTATTTCTGTCGTGCGGGTGAAACCACACAAAACACGTGGGTGGCCCCCTCCCCACGTGTTCACAATTCTCCACCTCGTACATCATTTGATAAACCTCAAATTTTGAACGAACACCAGAAGAACACCGCGAACATTACTAGAGAGATCTCCATCAGCCAAACCAGGCCAATCCAGCTGTGCCACTATATCGCGGCTGCCTACGTACCCTCTACCGAGATCAAACTAACCGTAGTTCTATAATTGTTCTCCATATAGTCTCCACCTCACCCCATCACCGCCCCGAAGGGCCATGCCCTCTTGGGCAGATCAACACGGGTTGATATGAAGCAAGTCCAAGCAATGCTTAAACTTGCTACCTGTGACCACCTTAGTTAACATGTCTGCGGGATTCTCATTCGTGTGTACCTTCATGAGAGAAATATCGCCTTCCTATGACATCTCATCGAAATGATACGACATCGATATGCTTGGTGCGAGCATGATGAACTTGATTCTTCGCTAAGTGAATTGCACTCATTAAGCACCACAAGTTCCGTTCTCTGCTCAATCCCCAAATCATCTAGAAGACCCCACAACCACAATGCTTCCTTCACTCCCTCGCCATGGCCATGTACTTTCGGCCTCTGTAGTAGAAAGTGCCCTTTGTAGCTGCAACATCGATCACCAACTAACCGAGCCCAATGTATCCCGAATACATAACCGTAGTAGATCGCCGTCTATCTAGATCGCCCGCATAATCGAGTCCACAAACCCATCAATCGACATATTTCTCCACCAAAACAGACCCATTATCAGCGGTACCCTTTAAGTACCTCGGGACCCACTTCCTTTGCTTCCCGGTCGTCTTTCCCGATTCGCCATGAATCTACTGACCACACTGACCGCTTGTGAAATATCTGGGTGTGTACACACCATTGCGTACATTAAGCTGCCAACTGTACTAGCATAGAGAGCACGCTCCATGTGCGCCTTCTCTTCCGCTGTAGTAGGAGATTGTTTACCAGAAAGCCTAAAGTGTGGAGCCAATGGAGTCACCACCGACTTAGCACTTTGCATCCCGAACCTCGCGATCACCCGCTCTATGTAGCCCTTCTGACTTAAGAACAATCGCCGGTTCGCCCGCTCTCTTCTAATTTCCATACCTAGTATTTTTCTAGCAGCGCCCATGTCCTTCATCTCAAACTCTTCACCAAGTTGAGATTTCAGCCTATCTATCTCCACCCTGCTCTTAGAAGTAATAAGCATGTCATCCACATACAAAAGAGATAGATATAATTACCTCCACGAAGCTTCTGCATGTAAACGCAACAATCATAGTCGCTTCGGGAAAACCCATGTTTCAGCATGAAGGAGTCAAATCGCTTGTACCACTGTCGAGGAGATTGTTTCAATCCATACAGTGACTTCTTCAAATGACACACATGATGCTCCTTGTCCTCAACCTTGTAGCCCTCAGGATGATGCATGTAGATCTCTTCATCCAAGTCTCCGTGCAAGAAGGCCGTTTTAACATCGAGTTGTTCCAGCTCAAGATCACCATGAGCAACAATACTCAATAGCACCCGAATAGAAGTGTGTTTCACCACCGGAGAAAATATCTCATTGTAATCCATACCCTCTCTTTGTGCAAACCCCTTAGCCACTAGCCTTGCCTTGTACCTTATACCACCGAGCTCTGAAAGATCTTCTTTTCTTTTATACACCCACTTACAACCAATAGCTTTTCTTCCTACGGGTAATAGGACCACCTCCCATGTTTGGTTCTTTCGAAGAGATTCCATCTCTTCCTCCATCGCAGCCAACCAACTCTCACTATCCTTGTCCCGAATAGCTTCCTTGAAGGAGACCGGCTCGTCCTCCTCCACCGAGAGTGCGTATTCAACCAAATTAACCTGCCCATAGTGCTTGAGGGTTGATCAGCCCCAATTTCTATACACCTTGTATGCTCGCCTTGGCCTAGTGGAAGCCAAACTATCCTCGAGCTGCTTTGTTGTTGTAGTGCTGTGTATTCTCTGTTGAACCTCCTCTGCTCAAGCTCATCATCTACGACTTCCCACTTGAACACGACTAGAACACGGTTGGTCTTTAGGTTCTATTTCAATAACCCGAGACTTAGAAGTCTCATCGGTCCTAACACCATCATCCTGAGCCCTAGCAATCATGGATTTCTCATCAAAGGTAACATCCTGGCGATCACGAACTTGAATCTTCCGTACACCAAAGGCGATAGCCTTTTACGCCCTTCGCATATCCCAAGAATATTGCCTCCTTGGCCCTCGCGTCAAGCTTTCCCTCATTGACGTGATAGTAGGCGGTAAATCAGAAATTGAGCCTATCATAATCGCATGCTCTCGACCACACCCTATAGGGTGTATCACCATCCAATGTCGAATGTGGTGAACGGTTCATAATGTAACAAGCTGTAGCCATCGCTTCTGCCCACCATTCGTTGCCCCATCCAGCGTATGATCGCATACTCATTGCTTTCTCCCGCAATGTTCGGTTTAGTCTCTCTGCGACCCCATTCTGCTATGGTGTTGACCTGACTGTCCAGTGTCGAACAATTCCCTCCTGATCACAGAACTCCTTGAAAGCACCATCTGTATACTCTGTACCATTATCAAATCTTAGTGTCTTCAATTTCTTTCCCGTCCTGTTCTCAACCATTGCTTTCCACTTCTTGAATGTCTCGAACACCTCATTCTTATGCTTCAGAAAATAAATCCAAGCATACCTCGAATAGTCATATATGAACGAGACATAATATCTGGAACCACCCTTAGAAGTGGTGCGGCGGACCCCAAACATCCGTGTGCACATAATCTAGTATCCCTCGCTCTTAGACTTGCTTCTCCGTGAACCACGTGTGACTTTCCATACACACAATCGGCAAAATCCATGCTAGGTTCTTTCAGTTCTTGACAGATCCTCTTTACCAAGCGGAGAACTAGACCCTTCTTTCATATGCCCAAGCCGCCTATGCCATAACCGTGTGCTCACATGGGTCTCCACCACTTCCTTCGGTTTCAACCGCCTGCGTCCCATCACCGCATTGCAGAAGAGTATATAAATTACCGTGGCGAATACCCTTCATCACTACAAGGGAACCCCGAACAACCTTCTTCACTCCGTTCTCGTAATAATTTTACAACCGCCGGTCCAATGCCCAACGAGATAAGATTCTTCCACAAGTCGGGAACATGCCTCACATCCGTCAAGGTTCGAACCACTCCATCATGCATCTTGATTTTAATATTACCTAGCCCCACCGTTTTACAAGCATGGTTGTTCCCCATCAATACGGTTCCACCATCAATGCCTCTGTAGGTAGTAAACCACTTCCTATTTGGACACATGTGGTAAGAGCAACCGAATCAAGTATCCACTTCAGAGATATCCTCGCCACCGTGGACGACATAGCACTCCTTATCGGCTCCTTCCTCAAGCGTAGCTCGCCTCTTCCTTGCCCTCTCTTCTCTTAGTCTTGTTGTTGTTGTTCTTCTTTCCACCTACTCTCTTATTTGGACAGATCGACCTTAAAATGCCCAACTTCACCGCATTTGAAAGACGATTTTCCATAAGAGGTCTCGATTTAGATCTAGACTTTCCTCCCACCTTTTCCTGCTCATTGCTCCTTCCTCTAGCAAACAATCCCTGCGCTTGTTCTTTGTTACCACCGGTAGTCATGTCCTTGGTTGCAATCTTCAGAAGGTCATCCGCTAGAGCGCTGTTCTAGTCTCATCCATCTTCAAATTGTCTCCTACAAGCATCGGTGTTTGCACGAGGTTCTCATAAGACTTGAGATAGAAGTAGTAGAAGCGCCTCGATCCTCATCTACAACTTTCACATCTATGTCTTTCAAGTCCGATATGATCCTATCAAACTTGTTGATGTATTCGGGATTGATGAGCCCTCCTCCATCTTGCAAGTATACAATTTAGATTTTAAATAGATCCGGTTCGTTGAGTCTTCGCCATGAAGGTACTTTCTAACTTGACGCCTGCATGATCGTTTCCTCTCCATCTACCAAGAAAGCTACATCCCTTTCAAGGCATAGGATAATCGGCCTGGAGTGCTTCGAGATCCAGCTCCTCCCAATCCTCATCGACATATCCTTGTGCTTCTTCTCTTTTCCGGTAAAGCCTTGTGCAATTTTTGAAATCGTGAGTTTTTCATCGCATCCTCCAATAGGAAAAATCATTCTTCCCATTGAACTTTTCAATCTCGAATTTTCCTACTTTGACCGATTCTTGGTAGGCCTTCATTCTCCGTTTGTATTAATAAATCCGCTTCTCTCGAAATTAGAGCACCACCTCAAACCGTAAGCTACACCTTCAATCTGAATACTTGACTCGATACGATTGTTGGTATCTTGAGGGAGACGCCTTAGCGTGAGGCGATATCACCAGAGAAGGCTTTGATATATTCCCGCTTCACGAAGGAAATAAGAATAGAAAGTAAAATATCCCAACAAAGTGAGATATCTACTCTTCCTCTCCAGCAAATCAATAGTGAATCAAGGAACCTACAAACAATAGTAAATACACAAAGAAAACAAGAAAGACACGAGATTTACGTGGTTCTGAAAATTGCTCGTTCACGGAGGGTGAGGGGAGATTTGACTATAAAGAACACTACGACATCTGATCCATGGCTTCGTCCCGAAGAAAAAAGCATTTTTACTTACGAGAAATTGATCTCTCAGTAAAATCTCTCCATTTCTCTTTTTTCTCTTTTCTCACACCCAAATTCGGTTTAATTCCCTATTTAAAGGGAATTAATTAAGAACTTTCCTTCAGTTTTCCCGATGTGGGAGTAAAATAATAAAACAAAAGACTTCTTATTTCTGTCGCGCGGGTGAAACCACACAAAACACGTGGGTGGCCCGCTCCCCACGTGTTCACATTGTGAATGCTGGACCTCTCAAAAAAATCAAACATACAATGATTATTACCGAAATCGAATTTATCAGAAAATTAAATACCACTAGCTCAAAACTTGAAATTCTCGAAGGGAATGATGGGTCTCAAAGGTTATCACATGGGTTAAGCATCAAACAGAAACGGGAGTGGTGTAATATCGTACATCCCGATTGGACATGCGTGGAGAGCATACTCAAATGCAGAATTCTAAACAGACAGTCCAAGTTTGAAATTCACGTCCACAGGTTTATGAATATCGTAATTTGAACTTCAAAAAAGGAAAAGAAAAAAAAGAAAAAGAAAAAGAAATCACAATGGTATGCTCTTGAATGACGAACTGATGAGAAACCAAATATTAGGTGTTTGAATGCTCTCCAAGACTCCATCAATTCATCGACCAATCTGCATCAGATACAATGGTGCAAATGTCCCTCCATGTTTCATCTAAGAGTATTTTTCATACATACGCCCAAATCTACTTTAGTTGCAAATTCAGCTCCCAAATCTAGATTTTACTAATTTACACCTGAAATCTTCAACCGAATTTTTTTTAATATTAGTCCCTCAAATCGTTGAAATTGCTATTAGGTCCCTCAGAACTGAAAAGGGATCGAGTGATGAAATGTGATGCTATATATATATTTGTTGACCATGTACTACTGTAACTGAAGATCAAGTGCTATGTAACAATAGTTTGATTATATATGGAGGAAGTCTAAAGCATTCTTCATGCTTTGTTACTGTTGTCAAACTATATATCATATCACTGTGATGAGGGCATTTGACCTACTAAAAGGCTATATGGTATTTCTAGTCCAAACATCTTGAGCCCACTTCTATTATCAGCCTACTAAATAAATAATAACACATCATTCTATCAAAAACATAGAGTAAAAAGAACATCCAAATTCCTCATCACTCCCCTTCAACTAATAAAAAACTATTATCACTAGAGATTAGTCATTCCACTACCCTAATTGCTGCACTAAACCACAATCACTTACCATCAACCCATCAAGTCGGCACTTACCAGGCCAAAATAATAATAATAATACTAATAAGAATAACAATAATAATAAACTATTAGAATATGTTTCACATGGTTTTGCTGTCCTACCATTGTCACCCTCATTTCACTATAAAAACCCATATGGAGAAGGTTAATGCTCATTACTAAACAAAGGAAAAAACCGTCACCAAATTCCATGGCCAGCCTTAGCCAGCATCTCAAGGACAACTTCTTCTATCTCCTTGAACTAGTCAGAGGGACTGTCAGCAACAACAAGAACTGTGAAGCAAAAGGTAGAGAAGGAGACTAACCATGAAACTTATCCTAACTCTTATCTTCTCCTATAATTAACTTAGTTTTGCATGAATGGTCTTTTGTTGAAGGAACAGAATATGAAGAGGAAACCCAGGCGGCATCTGTAACCGTAAAGGTTGCACTCTATATCTTACTGTTTGTTTTTGGGTTCATTGCGCTTTAATATCCTAAAGTTCCATCCATTTTTAACTTTGATATTACCATGAAGTTTAAGTATATGAAAACATATCCAAAAGTTTTTAAGATGTCGTGTTATATATATATATATATATATATATATATATTGGTACTCATTGTTGACGAGGTTGTTTTGGATATGAATATTGTTAAATAGAGATTGTTTTTGTTAAACTTCAATACCAAATTTTGTGAATAAATGGTTTAATGTTTTTAATTTCAAGTAGTCTACGGCTAAATCAGTGAGGGAAGAAAAAAAGATATTGGAGGAATTGCTGAAAGTCTAGGGGCATATTAAAGTCGAAATAGTATGATGTGATAATCATGTGACGCATTTCAAATTGAATATTCTAAGCTGCAATATCATGGAAAGTGTCAAAGTTAAAAGTGGATGAA
Source organism: Asparagus setaceus (assembly GCA_012295165.1). Lineage (NCBI taxonomy): Eukaryota > Viridiplantae > Streptophyta > Magnoliopsida > Asparagales > Asparagaceae > Asparagus > Asparagus setaceus. The sequence continues at coordinate 28,107,590 of CM022704.1, read as the reverse complement.
ACTTTGGGTATTTTTTTGGGCAGATTTAAACACCAGAGTATCAAAGTTTAAAATTGGTGAAGGGTTTTTCGAGAACCATCTTTAAAATAATGATCATTTTATAGAAATCACCTTTGATTTATAATTTATACATAAACCAACTTTAAAGCGTTTTTTGTTGCAATAGACCACATTGGCCCACTTTTTGAATTAGATTTTTTCGTAAATTGACCCCACCTAACCTTCATGAAGGATTATCTCTCTAATACACTGGGTACTTGATAGTTAATTATCATAGCAAACCCGAGAAAACTTGATTTAGAAGTGAATCGGATGGTTGATTGCAACAAAAACCGTTTAAAGGTGTTTTAATGATAAATTGAAAAATTAAATGTGGTTTCTATAAAATGACCCTATTTTAAAGGTGGTTTGTAGGAAAAGAAAAACCCCATTGGTGAAACTTAAGGATATTAAAGTCCAATAGCAGAAAAAAAAACTTAAACCTTCAAATTTCATTGCTGTTTTAACTTGGGTTATTTCTAATGGATGTTCAGGAAAGAGGAATCCTTAAATTAGACGGAAGAGGCCCTACTGCTCCTGGTGTTAGAAAAGTTCCATCCATTTTAACTTTGATATTACCATGAAGTTTAAGTATATGAAAACATATCCAAAAGTTTTTAAGATGTCGTGTTATATATATATATATATATATATATATATTGGTACTCATTGTTGACGAGGTTGTTTTGGATATGAATATTGTTAAATAGAGATTGTTTTTGTTAAACTTCAATACCAAATTTTGTGAATAAATGGTTTAATGTTTTTAATTTCAAGTAGTCTACGGCTAAATCAGTGAGGGAAGAAAAAAGATATTGGAGGAATTGCTGAAAGTCTTATTAAAGTCGAAATAGTATGATGTGATAATCATGTGACGCATTTCAAATTGAATTCTAAGCTGCAATATCATGGAAAGTGTCAAAGTTAAAAGTGGATGAAACTTCGGGGTATTTTTTTGGGCAGATTTAAACACCAGAGTATCAAAGTTTAAAATTGGTGAAGGGTTTTTTTCGAGAACCATCTTTAAAATAATAGTCATTTTATAGAAACCACCTTTGATTTACAGTTTATACATAAACCAACTTTAAAGCATTTTTTGTTGCAATAGACCACATTAGCCCACTTTTTAAGTTAGATTTTTTCGTAAATTGACCCCACCTAACCTTCATTAAGGATTATCTCTCTAATACACTGGGTATTTGATAGTTAATTATTATAGCAAACCTGAGAAAACTTGATTTAGAAGTGAATCCAGATGGTTGATTGCAACAAAAAGCCGTTTAAAGGTGTTTTACGTATAAATTGAAAAATTAAATGTGGTTTCTATAAAATGACCCTATTTTAAAGGTGGTTTGTAGGAAAAAGAAAAACCCCATTGGTGAAACTTAAGGATATTAAAGTCCAATAGCAGGAAAAAAAAAAACTTAAACCTTCAAATTTCATTGCTGTTTTTAACTTGGGTTATTTCTAATGGATGTTCAGGAAAGAGGAATCCTTAAATTAGACGGAAGAGGCCCTACTGCTCCTGGTGTTAGAAAAGGTCCCTCACCTGAGCACCACTAAAGTATTAGGCATGCACTTACTCTTTGCATGTATCTTCTAAATGCTATTGTATTATACTGTGGTTTGATCTATGGATATGTGCTAGTATTGTGTGATTAGTGATTAAGGATGAGGAATAGAGATTGAAGAGGCTAGAGGTACTTTTAAAATATATATGATCAAATATGCTGTGATGGTGGATCATAATTACAGATGGTGGAGGTAGTAGTCCTGTCGCCATTTGTTCTAAGGAAAAGAGCTTATTGTATTATATATGTGAAGGTTTGAATGTATTACTACTATGATGAAATAATTAAATTACTAGATTGAACTCTCTTTGAGCTTAATGCGTCTGGGTGTTCATATTAATCAGACAAGTGGATATTTAAGTCCATTGGATCTCATTGTATAATATTACAGAGCGAGCTATATTGCAGAGCATAGAAATCTATCATGAAGAAGTGTATCATCTCAGCACGAGAAAGAAATCGTATCCAACAAAACCATTCTTGGTTCTCCGAAAATCCAAACAAATATAAAAAATATTCTTGAAATATCTGAAAATTCTCATTGTTGTCTAATAATAACTCTTATCAGAACAATACATATATGTTTTTACCAGATTTTCGGGCGATAGAATAGTGGCTTGAAAAACAAATAAGGCAGAACCAATGCTCTCTCAATTACTGACTATAAGGACAGCAGAAAAGAATAACTAACAAACAATAAGAAGAAATAAATCATGTAAAAACACAAGGAATTTATTAATAACACAGCACGGAAGTGATAATAAACCTTGGAATCCATCAAGGGTACTCTTTGAATCCACAAAGAACTTGCAATCCACAAAGAAATTTATTAAGAGAAATTTTATTGATAAAACTGGTCTAATAATTATAGGGTTGCGTACCTCTTCTTAAATAGAAAAAATAAAATAGACTCCTAATAAGATAGAATTACAAAGAAACAAAGAAGTATCAAATCATACCCTAAAAAGACTCCCTATAATAGAAGGAACAAATCATGAATTAAAATTGAATTTATTTTTAATCTAAATTGACTCTAACTTTATTACTAAGAATAAATAAAAGCTAATTATTTTTGGATTTATGCCAACAACCGATGATACTGATATGATTTTGGGCATCTATCAATCTGGATGCTTTGTCTCGTTGAGATAGGTGATTTTCATATATAATATGTAAGAATCCGCCTTCCGGATTGGGAGATATGATTATTTCTTTATGGGCAAGTTAATAATTCATCTATATCCGCATTTGACTCGTGAAGGTCTCATTTCTCCATGAATTTGCTCGTTATGCATCATACATCAGTCTCCCCTCGTTGAAAGAAGCTCGACCTGAAGCTTATATTTGTCTTAATTATTATTTTTTAATAAATATTTTTCCTTCTGCGTTGATTAGCGTCCACCTTGTACTTAGCATTAATTTTATCCAATTGCTCTTTTATCTCATCAACTAGGACTTCTTCTGAATAAAGCTTGTGTATGAATCTTCCCCACACAAAGTTTATGTGACTGATGACATGTGGATCTACAGTTGACTTGAATAACTGCTCCAAATCTTTTCCTTGTTGTTTTTCATATTTGTATGCGTGAAGTTTCATCTCAACCTTGTCGAAATTATTGAGAACCTTTTCTTCGAAAGAAGAATACTCTATCCACAATTCTTTCATCTCCTTTGTTATAGACCATCCACAAAGAAAGTTACCAATATCATCAATCACCTGTCTTTTTATCCTACCCTTCTCCTCAATCACAACAACATTGGCAAGTGTAATATCACTCACAATAGCTTCAGGAATTTCATGTATAATTTCCATCTTCATTGACATATCATTATCAACACCAGGAATCTCAGTTGCAATAGGGGCTTGCACTTCTAGAGTTATCTCGATGGCAGCATGATTTTTCTTTTTGGTTACAACTAGGGCATGGACATCTTCATATTGCTTTAAGTCTTCTGTGAAAGCTTCATTGTCAACAACTAAAAATATCTTCTTTTCAGCAAAATTTATCTTAGATGGCTCCTTTTCTGTAAGAGGCATGAGTGCAACTCGGCATCCATCCTTCTTGAAGATATAAGCATTGTCTTTGGTCCTATGGATGACACCAACATCGAACTGCCATGGCTTACCTAAAAGCATATGACAAGTATCCATCTCGACCACATCACACAGCATCTCATCAATATAGTTACGGCCAAAGGAAAAAGGTACCTGACACACCTCATCCATCTACACATCATTACCCTTATGAATCAAATCGATCTTACAAGGGGTGGAGTGTTTCTCTGTCTTCAAGCCTAACTTATATACCATACGCCGAGAGACAATATTTTTACTACTGCCGCTGTAAGTGATAATTATCACAAGTCTTTTGCATCACGGTGCATCTCGTGCGGAAGATATAGTGCTTTTGAGGCTATTCTTCTTTCTTTGTTGCTTCTTCAATGCTCTTCACAACTCTAAGGTCTTGCTTAGGGATAGAGTGGGCTTTCTAAGGTATTGCTTAGGGATAGAGTGGGCTTTCTTAATTTCTGAATGATCATAGTTAGAGTGTGACCTTGGATATCGATTGAGCACATAATAAATGGTTGGAAGAAAATGAGCTTTCAATAATTCCTTTATCTTTGCCCATGATTGGATTTTTTACTTCTGCTAATAGGCTCGATCCTCGCATAATGATTGCCACCAAAAAGTTACTTTACCCTGAAGTTTGTAGGCTACTCGCTTAACCTTCTGATCTTCTGCAATTCTCAAGTACCCGAAAAATATCCTCACCTCATCAATTCAATCAAGAAAATCCACTACATTGAGTTTTCTATTGAAGAACGGTAAATCAACCCTCATATTTTTAATATCATAGTTATCTCCTTTTAAGTAGTCTCGATGGCCGCTACTTAGATGCGGTGCTTCATACTCATCGATGTTGATGTTGAATTCTTTCTGCGGAGTCCAATTACGACCTTGGTGACCATCAATGCGATCTTGAACTCGTCCTGGGTTTAGACTTTTCGTAGCCAACGCAAGTCGGTCTGAATAAGTCTTAATCTGAGTTTAGGTAATAGGCGTTTCTTCACCTATAATCGAATAAAAAAGAGGGCTCTAATACCAATTACACAGCTCGAAAATGATAAACCTCATAATCCACCAAGGGGTGCTATTTGAATCTACAAAGAATAATCTTTGAATCCATGAAGAACTTCGAATCCACAAAGAAATTTAATAAAAGGAATTTTATTGATAAAATTAATCTAATAATTCTAGGGTTATATGTCTCTTCTTAAATAGAAAATCAAAATAGACTCCTAAGAATAATAGAATTACAAAAAAAGTATCAAATCCTATACCCTAAAAAGACTTCCTAAAATAGAGAAAATAAATCATGAATCAAAATTGAATTTGTTTTCTAATCTAAATTGACTCAACTTTATTATTAAAAATAAATAAAAGTTAATTATTTTAGATTTCTACCAAAAATTAGTGATACTGACATGATTTTGGAAATATGTTAATCTGCATGGTTTCACATTGTCGAGATAGGCGATTTTCATTTATAATATGTTAGAATACGACTTCCGGATTGGGAGATATGGTCATTTCTTTGCAGGCAAGTTAATAATTCATATATATCCGCATTTGACTCATGAAGGTCCACTTCTCCATGAATTTGCTTGTTATTTGTCCTACATCAATTAACGAGAAAAATTGTTCTGTTGCGAAATCTATGTTGCTTGGTGTTCAAATTTTTGGCCTACCACAAAATTTTTTCTCCCTAAAGGTATTCTTAAAGCTATAGATGTAGCTTATAGGAGGTGCATATGGAATGGTACGGTTGCAACAAGATTGCCCCTGTTTCATGGTTTGATGTGCAAAAACAAAATGACAGGAGGCTTGGATCTTTACTATGCAAAGAGGTGGAATGTGGCTTCAGTAGTAAAAATTCATTGGGACATTCATGGTAAAAAGGATACTCTATAGATCAAGCGGTGTCATGAAATTTATTTCGAAGTATATGATATTTGGCATGTGAGTAAGAGATGTAGAGATTCATGTCAATTGGTGGAGGCTTATTAAGATTAGAGGTTTTCTCATCCAACTATGGGGTGCATGTTGATGTATATAAGCAAAAAATTCTGAGCTGTGCGGGTGGTGTTAAGGTTAAAATATCTAAAATGTATGAATTGTATGATCCTTGCTGGTCTATGATTTGGAATCCTCTCAATGTGCCTCAGCATTGTATCATCGAGTGGATTACGAAAAACAAAGTCTTTTGACAAAGGATAGGCTAGAGAATATGGGCTTTGTGCTTCACAAGGATTGCTATCTTTATTCTGGCCCTGCTGAGAGTATGATCACATCCTGCTTTGATGTGAGTTTGCTGGAGATATCCTCAAACAGGTCATGGCTTTATTGGGGATTAGAGGTTTTCCTTTCTATTGGATGCTGATGTTGACATATCGTGGGAGAACAGTCAAGAAGATGATATTGAAAGAGTGCATTGTGGCATGTGTATGTCATGTATGGCATAAGAGAAACCTTCGAGCTTTTACTGATAAGAAATCTACTGTTGAGATGGTAGTGAGGAATATTCAGAGAAAAATCATAACAAGAGCTTAACTTCCCAAAATTCCTAAATATTGTTTGATGTACTTGGAGGGAGATTTACTTCCTAGTATAGAAAGATTCTTGTAAATATCTGGGTATGCCTGGGTTAGCCTGAATTTTTCTTTCAAGTGGCAAAGCTCTAATTTGTAAAGTTTCTCAATAAACCACTTACTGAATTCTTGTAGAAACAGGCTTCTAAATCTGGAGAGCAGCATGGACTTTGAACCAATGTCAATCCGACATCTGTCAGCGAAAAGTCAGTAGCTTGAATTTTGCAGAGAACTTGACCAATCATCTATTGTCTTCGGTCGTGATCAGATGGACTTCAACAAATGTCGTTGCAGTATGTTGGGTTACTTTCAACTTGGTATCCACGTCTGACGTTAGGGGGTGTTTGGTTGGGGTGTTTTATAGAAAAGTATTGAGAAATGTTCTGACAGTGGCAATCTTGTAATTAAAATTTTCTTACTATTTCCATAAACTGTGTTTGGTTCAGTTTTAAATTTACAGAAATGTTTTCTATAAAGTACAGAAATCTATACTTTTTTCAAGAAAAAGATTTCCACTCAAAATGCGCTGAAAACCCCCAGAAATCTGACACAATTAATTTAAAACTAATAAACAAAGTATTTTTTGACAAAAGAAATGGAAAACTTGATATTTCTATAAAGTAATAGGCCCATTTTCTTGTTTTGAACCAAACAAACAATGTACAAATTATAAGAAAACTTGTACTTTTTAACTTCTCAAAACTTTTCTCATAATTTTTAAAGAAATATAAGGAAATCTATATTTTGGGTGTTTTCAAAATGGGCTGAAAACAACCAGGTCGATTCGATTCGGTTGGCTTCAATGCAAACCATCTTCAACATATATACAAGGGTGTATGTGATAATAAAGTAGTAGAGAATGTAAGTGTCTACATCTCAGTAGTACATGAGGTGTATCTGCAAATAATCATTTTTACTGTTTTCTTCATGTTCCTTTAAATCCACCAAGTTGTTTATTACTTCTATAATTTCATCAACTACGACATTATTCTTTTTTTTTTTTGGAGAAAAACGAGATTATCATTTTTTGCCTTGGCGGCAGGTGAGTCTAGAAATATCGTTAGATGTTTTAGGATTATGGGATCTAGCCATTCTTTTCTCACAAAGATGTGCCACCAAAATGCTGATAATGATTGATAACTATAGGCTAGTGGTCCTTGGGAAGCCTGTACTTGCTCACAGTTTGACACTGTAGCCATATCGCATTAGATATAGAAGAGATTGGCTTCTAAAATCCCATTTTGATGATGGTGGGTGAATAAGTGACAAAGCCCACTCCAACTGAAAGTGCATTGAATTAGGAAATGGTGTGATATTATGGATGTCGATGTTTTTTAATTTTTGAGGAATTGGACGTTGATGTTGAATGGTTCAACTTTGACGATTGTGCAAGTTTGATAATGACATGAGAAAAATCATGACATGAATACTAATTTGAATTTGACTGATAGAGGTGACGCTATAGTGCAACTTGATTTAGACAGGGAGAAACAAAAGGATTGGATCTTCCCGTAGCTAAACAGAGTTCCAATCACCTATAATTCATGGAGAATATAATAGTTATTAAGTTTGGATCTAACATTATTTGCGTTCTGCCGTTGCATCAAAACTTTAAAGTTATATTAAATGCTATAATTTTATATTCTAACATGTCACGCAGTTTGAAGGCCCTAAAAGGACAGAAATTTGGACTTACACAGCGGTATTAAATTTATTTTTAAATCTGCTTAGAAATTCATGGCCAACAAGATTCAAACTTGAATTGCTCTCATATCATGTTAAAGGACCTTGCTACTGCACCAAGATCCCAAAGTTATTGTGAGAATTGAGGATCGTAATTTTATATTAATCTAACAAATAATTAATTGTCTTTAATGTTAATGAATGAATATGATTAGAGAAATAGTCTTTCTACTATCTAACAAGCAGCAAAGAGGATTTAAATTCATAATGAAATGATATGAAGATTTGTTTCTAGTTGCCAAATTTTAGATATTCTACCAGAATATCAAAAAATCATTACTTAAAAATACTTCTACTAATGTCATCTCTACAAGAAATATTGAGATTGTATTCGTCTCACTACCACATGTTCCATATATAACAACACTTAAGGAGTTTTACATATTTACAAGATATACGTATGCAGGTTGCTAATTATTATATTTTAGTAAGATGAATTTGTATTGGTAGAAAATGCTAGCTATTTAAAATCTTTGTAAGTTCTGATTTTATTATTAAGATAAACTGAAAATGTAGGAAAGGTCGATTAAGTAGTTGCGTATGTACACAAAATTAGTAAAATCTCTTTGGAGTATTAATATGGTATCTAATGGATGCCTTCATTTTCAGTGCATGATACACAATCTTGAACTACTTGAGAGTATATGCTACAATCGTATATACGACAACATAGTATTGGAGCTAGCCCATCTCTCCAAATTGGACCACAATAAGATCCCCCTTGAAGAATATTAGCCTATAAATTGGCAAGATTTCCTCTTTCATCTCTAATAGGCTAATGATGTTTTAAATAAATCCTCAATATAAAGTAGTAAAATTAAAATTTGCCTGGTCCCATTTCAGGTAGCTAGTCTATCTAGCCATGCACCAGGACTGAACCATCTAACAGCTGTACATTGTATTAATTTGTGAGCAAGTCTTCTACAAAAACCTTATTACTTTGAGACAATTTGAAAGGTGCAAGTTTTCTGTGGAGGAATTTGTGAGGCAAGTTAAAGGTTTCTTCATGAGAAAAATGTCTTCAGTTGGGCTATTGAAGCTTGTGGTGTTGCAATGGCTTCTCTCTAGGCTTTCTTTGGGAGGAACACATTACTATGATTTTGTCGTAAGTACTATGTCTGATTGTGTGTACGTACATCTGTATGCATTGAGAAGTTGTAAAATGAGATTGGTTTATTATAGTTTTCCTTTCTTATAAATTATTCATTCTTAGGACTTTCTACTGATATCCTATAATAGTTATATAAATAAATTAAGAATGTTATTCCCTTTAATTATCAATGAATAGTTAGAAATTTCTTTTCTTGGCATAAAGCTAAACTCTAGCACAAGTTCCTTCTCAGCATCATAAATTTACATTGAGTGTTTTATTAATTAGTTTATTCTTTCTTTTCTTGTGATAATAATGACAAAAGAGGCTTGTTTTGATTTGTAGGTGGAAACAGCTAAGTACACTAGATTGTGCAGTACAACGCAGATATTGACTGTGAACAGGCAATTCCCTGGACCAACATTATATGCGAGGAGAGGAGATACAATGGTGGTCAAGGTCTGCAATCTAGCAGCATACAATGTAACAATCCACTGGTGAGAAAATATTTACAAAGTTATTTCATTTCTTATGAGATTTATTCTACCAAAACTTAATCAAATATATGTGATAATATGAGAAGTGCAGGCATGGAGTGAAAATGCCAAGAAATCCATGGTCAGATGGGCCAGCGTACATAACACAGTGCCCTATCAAGCCAGGGGGAAGCTTTAGCTACATAATCAATCTCTCTGATGAAGAAGGGACTCTATGGTGGCATGCACATACTGATTGGATCAGAGCAACTGTTCATGGTGCCATTGTGGTCTATCCCAAACTTGGCAACTGCTACCCCTTTCCAAAACCTCACAAAGAGTTTCTAGTCATACTTGGTTAGACAATTTTTTTTAATAGCTATATTATATACACCTAATATTTTAGGGGTCTAATTTAGAAATGTGAATGATTTTGGGAGTCTAATATACAATGATTGATTATACCCTAAGATATATAATGTAATTACATGGGGATCCTAGAGTCTGGGTATCTATAAAAATGGCTTTGAGATTGTTTATTGTAATTACACGGATGATCCTGAGTTACTTTTTTTTTTTTTCCTTCTGAGGGTTACTTGTGTAGATACAATTAGTAATCTCGGGACTATCCATATATGGGGTTTTTTGACGAAAAAATAGGGCAGTAAGCCCTATTCATTGCATACCTTATATTGATAACGAAGAAGAGGGTTACAAAATGAACATAGGCATAGCTAGGAGGAGGAATCACTCCCACCTGGATCAAAGAGCGGTCCTTTGACGTCATTTGAAACCAAGGAAAGAAGTGATTCAATCCTCCCAAGCCATCCTAGTTAAAGAGAGTAACAGTGTAATTACAAAAGAGAGACGATGTTGCCGCTGGGTAGCAAAAAACACCTGGGAGGTGTAGCGGCTAGTTTCAAGAGAAGACTATATAGAATATTTACACAATCAACTCCAAGAAAAGAATTAAAAAGACAGGTTTCCAATACATTTCCTACAGTTTGGAAAGGAAATGAGCTTCCTTAAATTTGAGTTACTTTTAGAAAACCTATTTCTTTAACATTTCCTACAGTTTGGAAAAAAAATAAGTTTCCTTAAATTTGAGTTACTTTTAGAAAACCTATTTCTTTAAAGTACCACTTTCCAAACAAGAAAAAAGAAAATTATTTGTCGAAAAGATTTCCATAGATTGGTCTCCGCCAATTTCCTATGTAACCAAACACAAGTATGCATACTCCAATGGTCACCCATGTAATTATACAATACCTCTAGATAGCTGAATGTAATTAATCTAATATACAATTAACAAAGATATTTAAGGGTCTAATATGATAAAAACTCTAGATCTAACAATATTTTTGGTTTTGATACATACAGGGGAATGGTGGAAGAAAGATGTTGAGGAAATGTATAATGAAACCAGAGGAGGATTAGAGCCAGAACCATCTGATGCCTACACTATCAATGGCCAGCCTGGTGACTTGTATCCCTGCTCAAAGCCAGGTATGTACGTTATTATATAACAGGTTAACCAATTTAGTCCCTTATTCTCTATATGGGTTAATTGGATAAAGTTTTTTTTTTTTTTTTAATCCTTCCTCCTTAAATCTTTGCCAAACCGGCCAAAAGATTCAATCTTTCTTAATTAAAAAAAGACTAAAAAAAAGATTGCAAAGATTGCCTTCATTTCGATTTTTGCTCGTACTCAAATGTTAAAAACCATGTTTTAACGCATGCCTTCTCTCAATTACCAGAGAAAATATGAATCATATATCTATAGAAATATTTTGTACAATGTCATGCTCCTATTTGGATTTGGGGTTAAATAAAGTCATTAAAAAGTAGGACTAATTGCACTAAAAAGTTTGACTAATTGCACGTAGATCCCTATAACATTGTTGTTTTGAACTTATTACCCTAGTTTCATTATCGTAGGTAGACCATGGGTAATTTTTTTTTTATTAATTCTTTTGCTCTCAGATAGAAGGCTCACCAATTTTACTTAGGGACAACATCGATCTCTAAAAATTTTACCAAGGGTTGCGGTTTTGGGTATGAAAACAATACAAAACTGAATAATCCTTTCCTTTTTCATCGTGTTATTTTCCAGAGACATTCACCATGGAATTAGAACAAGGAAACATCTACCTCCTCCGAACGATCAACGCCGGCCTCTCCAACGCCATGTTCCTATCCATCGCCGGGCACGAGATGACAACGGTCGGATCCGACGGAAGCTACATCAAACCCATAACCACAATGTACATCATGATCAGCCCGGGCGAGACAATGGACCTCCTCATTCAAGCCGACCAAAACCCCAACTCACTCTACTACTTGGCCTCAAGAGCCCTAAACTACGAAGACCCGAAATACTTCGATACAACAACTGCAACTGCAATCATAACTTATAGACCCTACAACTCTACCATTAATTCTACTCAATCTCCAATCCTTCCATTTCTCCCCTCTTACAACGACACCGCATCGGCGATGGGTTTTACGGGCAGACTCCGGAGCCTGCAACCGCCAACCGACATCCCTCAGTTGATAGGCCGGCGATTTCTCATAGCCGTTGCATTGAACAAGATTGATGATAAATTTGCTGCGAGCTTGAATAACATAAGCTTTAATCCTAGCACGTCTATTGACATACTTGAGGCTTATTATTACAGGGTGACGTCCGCTTTCGGGGTGAATTTTCCGGATGAGCCCCCTTATTATTACAATTTTACGCCGACGTGCAGCCAAAGGATGTTTTGGTGCCGATGGTGGGGAGGGAAGTGCAATTTTGGAGTTTGGGGTTGGAGTTGAAATTGTGTTTCAGGGGACGTCGGTGGTTATGCCGGAGGACCATCCTATGCATTTGCATGGGTATAGTTTTTATGTTGTTGGATGGGGGTTTGGTAATTTTGATAAGGAGAGGGACCCTTTTACATATAATCTTGTGGATCCTCCTTTGAAGAACACGATTTCGGTTCCGAAGAATGGCTGGGTTGCTGTCAGGTTTCCAGCCAATAATCCGGGTAAGATTTACAAATTTGGACCCTTTGTTTAGGGTTTTTATAATAGTAGTCCCAAATATCTTTCATATTTTGAATTCGTCCCTCAAATCTTCAAATATTGAAAATAGTCCCCCCAAATCCTTAAGTATTTTGAAATGTCCCTCAAATCTTCATATTTGGAATTAGTTCCCCCAAACCATTTAAGTAGTAGCCGGTTGAAAGTTTTGGGGACTAATTTCAAAATATTTAACAGATTTGGGGGACAAATTCCAAAATATAATAATAAGAATTTGGGGGACCAATTTTAAAACCTTAAAGATTTAGAGACTAGTTTTAAAATACAAAGATTTGGGGGACTAATTTCAGAATATGAAAGATGTGGGGGACTATATAAAAAAATCCTTTTTAAAGTTGCCATAAAATGGAAAGGGTAAATTTCACAGAATCCCCGATAACTTTGGATACTCACTAAAGCCCATAAAAGTGGAAATTCAACTTAACCCAAATAAGTTTGGAAAGTCTCAGATCACCCCATATCATTTTAAATTTTCTCATTAGATCCCAAAGGTTGTTACCGCAAAAGTTTCCATAGACCAAAATACGAATACCCCAATAAATTCGAAGCTTTGTCACTTAATTACCGATTTGAAAACTATGGTTTTTTTGCATACATACCCCCCAAATCATCCCCATTTGAAAATTTACCATCCAAATCAAGATATTTGCCTTTATTTAATATTCAAACTAGATAAAGGGGGAATTTGCATATATGCCCCCAAAATTAGACTCTTTTAGAAATTAGGACCGTCACCTGCCTAACTGCAATTAATAAAATGAAAATTTCTATTCACATGATCATTTGAATTAATTTATGATTTATTTCTTTATTTTTCTGGTTTATGATATATAGGTGTATGGTACTTGCATTGCCACGTGGAATCCCATCTCGTTTGGGGGATGAGCACGGTGTTTATAGTGAAGGATGGTCCAACGCCTGATTCTAAAATGCTACGTCCACCTCGATATATGCCTCCGTGTTAATTTGGCTCAGCAGAATTGATTAATTAATTAATTCCCATCATATTATTTCATGTGTGCGTTGAGAAATAACATTATATTGTTTTGTATGATTGGAAAAATGTAATTTTTTTGGGGGTTTATTGCATATGCATGTGTTCTTGTAATTTTGTTTCCTCAAAATTCGAACATGTCTTTCCTTTTGAGTTTGCAGCTGCAGTTATTTGTTACTCGATAATTAATGAAAACTAGAAATTCCGCCCGGGTAACCCAGGCAATCGATTTTCTTTATATATAACTTGATTTACGTCGCTTTATTAACCTCCAAACAAAAATATTTTATGGTTATCAAAAATTTCTAACTAAAGTTTCGTTTAATTTTCCATAAGTATGTCAAATAAGATTAATAAACAAAACATATTTATCAGATACAAACATATTTAAAAATATTGTATACTAAACACACTATAAATATTATAATCAGAATTAAACAATAATAACAAATTAAATTCATCACCCTCTATGAATTAAACAATAATAACAGCTTAAATACATCCAGAACCAAGTAAGAATTTGTTCCTATACCACAAACTAAGTACTTAACTAAGCATAAAATAAAGTTCACCGTCAAAATAACAGATATCCAACATAAGTAAAAACCTAAGGAAAAAAAAAAGATAAAGGTACAGACAAAAAATGATAACCCCTTTTTTAACCATAAATTAAGTTGTCGTCTGTCTTCGGGTTTTCCAAATGTGGGATGTCACTGTCCTGTTACTCCATATTCCTTGCCAATGCCCTATGAGTTGCCTAGTCTTTCACCTTGCGACTGCACCGATCATAGAAACCAACTCCTCGAGCATGTTGATAAAATAGTGAATTCCATTCCCACTCTTTTTTCTTCTTGCCCGGTCAGAATGGGCATCTCAAGTTCTCCCACTTTCCTTGGAGCAAGATACTCCCCTCCATCAGAGACTCAAGAGTAAGTTTAGCCGCATCCTCAATTTATTTCTTCTTCGTCATCTGTCAGGTTCTATGAGTCATACTCCTCCCTACTAATACGCACAATCTGTGCTTAAACATTTACATATGTACATCAGATATATTTAAAAAAAAGTGTCATATTTAATAAAATTTAAAAAAGAAAAATAACAGTAAGTTAAATTACTTTTAGTGATATCATAAATAGAAAAGGGCAATCATATAGATATTACTGTTTGAAAAAAAAAATTGGCATTGTTTTTTAACCTTTGGGGATGGTGGTGACGAGTCAAGAGCATCTTCATTACTACGTCTTTTCAAAATGAAACCCTAAAAAATATAACAAAGCTTAACAATCTTAAAAAATAATTCGCATAAATAACTAAATACAGAAGAACAATAGAAAACCGATTAATTGATAAAATATTTCGAGAGAGTATGTTAGATCATGAAAAGATAAACTTTTACGTTAACAAATAAAACCCTAATCAATCCCAAGGATTGTTCATGCCAAACTATTGAGATAATTAAGAAGATGCTGAACCATACCTGAATCCATGGAGAAGGATGTGATTCTAGAGTTTTGAGATGTAGATCTTCCAAATCTTGTACGTATATATTCTCCTTAGAGAAACCCTAATCCTTCTGAAGATGAGAAATCAGAAAGAGATTCTACGTAGAGATTTGGGTAACCACAACCCTATTTATAACCGAATCAGTTATTCATAATTATCAATTCAGCCTATCATAGAATTAATAATTGTATTTTGGTCTCTACACATAGGAGGCTCATACTTTAATTATACATTAAAAGTCCAAACCCTAATTAGATCTCTTTAATGGGCTAATCTTAATTGATAGTACATAATACATATTTATTTAATATATTGGCCCATATATTGGATTTAAATCTAACAATCTCCCACTTGGATCATATATGTTACTATATAAATATGAATTATGATATAACCTTATGAGCTCATAAATTTTGCTATCAAGTAATATGTATCCTTAACAATCTTGTCTATCAGTTGTATCAACATAGAATCAAAGCGATCTTCATTGCATTTATCGCAACTAGACCCATCAATGGTCACATATATCAATACAACCAACAACACAGATCACGCATGAATGTGTAGCATGAAAATTTTATATAGTGTGATCTTAACATGCCTATTTCCAACTGGTTCACCTTAAAACCTTAGTAAGATCAAACCATACAAAAATCAGAGTGAATATGAACTGAATACTTTATACTACAGTAAATAACCATATAATATCCATAAAATCATAACAAATGTGTCTACAAATAAAAGCATCTAAAATACAAACTTTCACTAAAATGACATATCTTGAAGAGATAAGACACCTATATGAGCAGTGTGCTCATGAAAGACCTTGGGTGGTAATCCCTTAGTCAGCAGATGCGTAATCATGGAGTTTGTCCCAATGTGCTCTATAAACACAAGTCCACGCTAAACTTTTCTTTAACAACTAGGAACTTAATGTCTATATGTTTCGACGTCATCGAGCTCTTGCTGTTGTTAGAATACAATACTGCTGACTTATTATCACAAAATAACTTAAGTGGCCTTTCAATGCCATCCACAATTCACAGCCTAGTGACAAAATTTCGCAGCCATATTACATGATTAGACGCCTCATAGCATGCTACAAACTCAGCAGCCATGGTGGATGAAGCAATGAGTGTCTACTTAGCACTCTTCCAAGATATAGCTCCTCCAGCAAGGAGGTAGATATAGCCTGAAGTAGATTTCATGCTATCTTGACATCTAGCAAAATCGGAGTCAGAATACAGAAATGATTTCTAACTGATTCGACCTCCGATACATGAGCATGTATTCTTTTGTTCTCTGCAAATACCTCAAGACTCGCTTGGCTGCTTTCTAGTGATCCAATCTAGGATTACTTAAGTATCTTCCCAACATTCCAACCACGTACGCAATATCCAGGACGCGTACACACTTGAGCATACATTAGACTCTACCACCAAGCTAATAATGAATCACAGATCTCCTTAATCTCAAAATTATTCTTGGGGCATTGATTGAAACTGAATCTATCTCCCTTAGCCACAGAGGTGTCACCTGGTTTACAATTTTACATGTCAAACCTTTTAAGAACCTTCTCAATATAGCTTTTTTGTGATAATCCAAGTATACCCCGAGAATGATCCCGGTTTATCTGTATGCACAATACAAAAGAGGCATCCCCAAGATCTTTCATCTCAAATTTCTTTGATAGAAATCTCTTGGTTTCGTGCAATAAGCCTATATCATTGCTGGCAAGCAATATGTCATCGACATATAAAACCAAAAAAAATATGCTTGCTCCCACTGAACTTGTGGTATGCACAATCATCAACTATATTTATCTCAAAACCGAATGAGACGATAACTTGATGAAACTTGTAATACCACTGACGAGAAGCTTGCTTAAGCCCATAGATGGATTTCTTCAATTTAGTAACCATCTTCTTTGCATCTCCCGACACAAAGTTTTCTGGCTGCACTATATAAATTGTTTCATCAATGTCGCCATTGAGAAACGCAGTCTTTACATCCATCTGATGTAGCTCAAGGTCAAAATGTGCCACAAGTGTCATTATTGTCCTGAAAGAGTCTTTCGATGAAACCGGAGAGAAAGTCTCTTTATAGTCGATGCCCTCTTTTCTGTGTAAAGCGTTTAGCGACAAGACGAGCTTTGTACCTCTCCACATCACCTTTCGAGTCCCACTTGGTTTTAAATATCCATTTACAACCAATGGGCTTCACACCTTCAGCAACGGAGCAAGAACCCAGACATCATTGTCCTTCATGGACTTTATCTCCTCATTCATGGCATCAATCTACTGTTGAGATTTAGAACTTTTCATGGCTTGACGGAAGTTGATATGATCATCTTCCACCATACCGATATCATCCTCATGTTCTTGGAGAAATATAATATAATTATTTGAAACAACACTTCTCCTTCTCTAGTGGATCTTCTTAATGGCACAGGTTCTTGAGGTGGTAGAGTTTGTTCTTCTGGAACAATTTGTGCAACGGGAGGTTCTATGACATTGTTTTGATTTGGATCTATTTCTTGAACAATGTCAGGAATAGAAGCCTGATCAATATCAATAGCAGCTGTGAGAATATTAACATATTCCTCTTCAAAGATAAAATCCTTAACCTTATCTCCCCCCGCAAACTCAACATCCTCAATGAACCGGGCATTTTCCGTCTCAAATATTGACTTGGAAGCAGGATCATAAAACTTGTAACCCCTGTATCTTTCAAAGTAACCAACAAAGTAACAGCTGACCGTTCTAGAGTCCAGGTTCTTTTCATGTGGCCTATAAGGTCTAGCCTCAGCTGGACATCCCCAAATGTACAGATACTTTACACTAGGCTTTTTACCCGTTCAAAGTTCATAAGGGATTTTGGCAGTCGCTTTAGTGGGTACTCTATTGAGTATATAAGCTGCAGTCTTTAATGCTTCTCCCTAGAGAGATTCTGGTAAGTTGGCATGACTAATCATACTCTTTACCATGTCCTTAAGCGTTCTATTTGGTCTTTCTGACACCATTCATGGTAGAACAACCAGGCATGGTATACTGTGGGACGATACCGAACTCCTTCAGGAATTTAGCAAATGGTCCCGGACGTTGTTCACCTAAACTGTCATATCTACCGTAATACTCAACTCCACGGTCAGATTTGACGCTTTTGATATTTTTGTTGAGTTGGTTATCAACCTCAGCTTTGTAAGCTTTGAACACGTCCAGTGATTGGGACTTTTCATGTATGAGATAAAGATAGCCATAATGCGAAAAATCATCTATGAATGTGATAAAATATTATTGACCATTCCAAGAAACTGTAGGGAATGACCCAAAATGTCGTAGATGTATCTTCTAAGACGCTCAGTAATCAGTGGCACCAAATCTTCTTATATTTATTTGTTTTCCCTTTATGCAATTAGTACAAATTTTAAAATTTATAAAATCAACGGGATCTAGAATCCCGTCTGACACAAGTCTCTCAATTCTCTGTTTGGAGATGTGACCTAATCTCTTGTGCCATAACAAAGCGAAATTCTCACTTGTTAATTTTCTCTTTACACCTCGAGTGCTTAATTGCAAGGTTGCATGATATGAAGCAACCGTATCAAGCAAATAAAGGTTATCAACATAAGATAAAGAACAGGTACCAACCAAATTTGAATTCTAAAAAATAACCACAACATGTGTATGTAACTGGCAGCATGTGGCTTTGTAGCTGACATGAAAAACTCCTCCAAATATTTTCCTTATTGCTTCTCATATTCTAGTGCCGGCGGTATCATCTCATCATTGCTGAAACTGTTGATGACCATTACTTTCAAAGAAGAATTTTCTCCCTCATACTCCATACACAATTCTTTCATCTCCTTTGCCTCGAGCCCTCCACCAAACAATTCACACATATCATCAATTGCCTCACTCTCTATTTTATCCTTCTCCTCCATCGGGACAACATTAATATGTGCAATATCGCTCACAACCTCTCTAAAAATATCATGCATAATATCCATCTTCACTATCATATCACCATCAACATCATGAATCTCATGCATAACGAGTGTTTGCACCTTAGTAGGAATTTCGGCAGGGGTAGGTTCTTCTTTTTCAATTACAACCAAGTCATAGACCTCTTCAGATTGCTTCAAGTTTTCTACTAAAGTCTCGTTGTCTGCCACCAATAGTCTCTTCTTCTCAGTAGTCTCTATTTTGGATGGCTCCTTTTCTGTAAGAGGCATGAGTACAATTCGATGTCTATTCTTCTTGAAGATATAAATATTGTCTCTGCGTTTGTGGGTGACACCAACATCAAACTGCCATGACCTACCTAAAAGCATATGACAAGTATCCATCTCGACCACATCACACAACACCTCATCGACATAGTTACGATCGATAGAAAAAGGTACTTGACACATCTCATCGTTCTACACATCATTGCCCTTACGAATCCAGTCAATCTTGTAGGGAGGTACGTGTTTCTCTGTCTTCAAACCTAACTTATTCACCATACGCCGAGAGACAAGACTCTTGCTACTGTGACTGTCAATGATAACATCACAAACCGTCCGCATCACAGTGCATCTCGTGCGAAAGATATTATGCTTCTAAGATGGTTCTTCTCTCTTTGTTGCTTCTTGAGTCCTCTTCATAACTCCAAGATCTTGCTTAGGGACAGATTGTGCTAGTTTAATCTCTACATGATCATAGTTAGAATCTGCACTCGGATATCGATTGAACATATAATAATAGGTAAGAAGGAAACAAGTTTTTAATAACTTCTTCATCTTCTCCCACTTATCGACTTTTGGCTTCTCTTGACGGGATCGATTCATGCATACTGATTTCCACCAAGCAGATGCTCCACCCTTAAGTTGGTAGGCCACCAACTTAACCTTCCGCTCATCTGGGATCTCCATATACTCGAAAAATCTTTCCACCTCTGCAATCCAATCAATAAATTCTTCGATATGAAGTTGCCCGTTAAAAGATGGCAGATCCATCTTCATCTTGAACCCTCCAGCATCATAATTGTCCCGTCATTGGCGGTCTCTGTGACATCACCACGGTGTGGGGCTTCATAGTTATCACTGTTGCTATTGAATTCTTCATGCGAAGTCCGATCACGTCTTTGGCGACCATCAACGCAAGTCGGTCTACGCGAGTCTTAATCTGAGTTAGGGTAATAGGGTCTTCGTCGCCTGCCATCGGATCGAAAACCAGTCTCTGATACCAATTAACGTAGCGCGGAAGTGATAACCTTGGAATCCACCAAGGGTTGTTCTCGGAATCCACAAAGAACGATCTCTGAATGCACGAAGAAAATATTAAAGTGGAATTTTATTGATAAAAAGATACATATTTCTAGGGTTACATGACTATTCTTAAATAGAAAAATAAAATAGACTCCTAATAAGACTAGAATTAGAAAGAAATAGAAAGTATCAAATCCTCGTAAAAGACTCCTATAATAGAGGAAACAAATCATTAATCAAAATTGAATTTGTTTCTTAATCTAATTTGACTCTAACATTGAATATATTTCCTAATCTAAATTGACTCTAACTTTGAATATATATCCTAATCTAAATTGACTCTAACTTCTCTATGAATTTGCTCGTTATGCGTCCTACATCACAATCGCACCCAGAACCAATTCTTATTACTCCCATACACTTCACTAGAACAATATGTTCCTGCTCAATTCTAATTCTGGACTTAGAGATTATAAGCAAGTTTGTTATGTTATGATATAAACTTTTTGCCCAGATTGTAATACTTTAGAGAAACTAGAATAATTTTCTAGGTTTTGGTTGTTTTGCAATTGTCAAAGGGTGGCAAATTTGAAATGTCTTAAACTCAGGTACTTTGTATCTTTATTGGTTTAATGAAAAGATTTATTCAATGACCTAAAGCAAAAAATTGAGAACATTCATTAAAAAATTACCTTCTTATCGGGATTGTCTATATATTTGATGAAGTCTTCCCACTCATTGCGAGTGGTCCTGTCAAAGACTCAACTAAAACAAACAAAAAATATTTACTCTTAGAAAAATATGCCATACAATCTAGGATCACCAATGGGGAGTTTTAAACCCAAAAAATAGTTTATAGACATGGATAAGAAAACAAACATGGTAACTGTGAGTGTTGTTCTCCTCCAATCTTAGTTTTGAGTGTTTTCCTTTTAATCTTTCGATTCTTTTATTTAAATATTCACATAAAAGAGTCTATCTTTGCTATATGAATAAAAAGTAGTATTTCAATAGGGAAGTTCATTGTATTTCAAACAAGCATGACACTATAATGCATGAAAACTAATAACACTTCCCAATAATTGGTTTTCATGGAATCAGGACACTCATGTAACTCATTCAATAGAGAAAATTAATAACAGATCTTTACATGAAAAATAGTACCATGCAATAGTTGGAGTTTTTGATTAGTGAAAAGCCTACCAAAGAAATGCATAAAAATGCACATAATCAAATTTCATATGAACAGAGAATTATCACGCATGAAGGACACAAAATGAACCTAGGAAAAGAATTTAAGTTGTACTTGTCAACTTACCAAGACCCTTCTATTATCCTAGAACTCTAACTCATTCGACGAAAAGTTCGCTATGAGATTATAGATGAAGTTCGCTATGAGATTATAGATGATACTAAACGGCAAAGTGATGCTTTAAAATAAAATCTATATGGTCCACCACCTGAAATTTAAACTTAAATATAGGCATCAAATTATACAATGATTTAATTAACCTAATGTTATCAAAACTCTAAAATGTTGATGCTCAGATGAATTTTCTGAACACTGAATTCGTGATTATGTTCATCACAAGACATGGAAGTTTGAAATTGTTGATGGTTAAAATCACACAGTCAATTAACAAATGATTTGAAGATGATGGGGATCCGCTAACTTTCTCCGAATATCTGGTTTTAAGAAGGGCTGTTCTGTCCTGCACAAGTGAAAACTCGTAAGAGGGTGGGGTCCGTGTCCCCGGTTGTTCCTCCGACGATCAAGTCAGTAAAGTGCTTGAGTGGAGGGTAAGATGAAGTGCAGGAGTTCTTGAGCTCAGCTAATTGATCAAAATGTAGTAAAATTGCTTATCTAAAATTTGGAAATAGTCCTCCTATTTATAGTGACAAATAGAGGGGTGATTTGGTAACTTCGACCGAGTATGGATTGGCGGCTGCCAAGATTCACTTTACTGTGTGTACCGTCAGATGGAATGAGTCACTTCGGCATTAAATGTGAAGTGACTGGGGGCATGGGTCGCCGGCGTGGTCCGATGTGTCATAAAGATCTTCAGGGACAGAGAAATAATATCTCTGATCGTGCATTTAATGCGATGGCGACGCGCCGTCGGTGAGGGGTTCGAGGTATATCTCCTTCTTATTTGATTGACAGGGTGTCGAGAAGTACCGCCTTTCGAGTCGTCATCGCGAGATGTCGACCAAGCAAGTCGGCATTGAGGGATGTCGGCCAATTGAGTCGGCTCGATCCAAAGGGTCGGCATGTACCGCTATTCGAGTCGGCATGTGCCGCCATTCGAGTCGGTATTGTGAGATATCGACCAAGTAGAGTCGGCTATGCTACAAAAGATGTCGGCCCTCTCGAGGTGTTGGCTTGATTAAGTGCTTAATGCAGGATACTTGTCTGCTACTAATTGGGGATTAAGATTTGGTAATAAAAAATACCATAGCAGAAATGGATCAAGAGTCTGAAGAGATAATAAACTTCTTATACTACATGATTAAATATGTAATGAAGACTGGCCTGTGTAATTTATACGGACCTCATTCACAATCAAATAAATATCTGAATAAATCACAAAATAGATTATTTGTTTAGATTTACATGAATCAAACATATATTTGTACAAGAATACTATCACAATAAGTGTCATAATATAGGTGATGCAATAAGTATGTATTGCTATAATTTTGTATGATTTTCTAAAATGGGGTTACCTAGAAAATTTTGCAACAAGCTACATGCTAAAATCAATTTCACAGCCTTAAAATGACAAGAAACATGATTACTAATATATCGGACATGACTTATAGATAATAAATTGAGATCCCTTAGCAAAAGTTCATAATTTTTTCTTTTAATCCTAAAAATAGTTTATAATTTTTCAAAAGAAAAAGACTACTATAAAATCAAATATTCAGAAATTTCAAATTGGTTGAGGGAGAGCATGAAAAACACTCTTAGATCTTGATTAGGATTTTCCTAATAAGAACAAAACTAAAATTTATTTTTTTATATAAAATAGAAAAACAGAGGGTTTTTCTCTGCAAATTAGATGCACATAATTAATAACGGATTGGGGATTTTTACAAGTTAAATAAATAATTTAATCACAATAATAAGAAAATTCAAAATACCTTTGTGGAGTGAGGCGATCAGCACATGCAAGTGCCAAAAATTGGAAAGGGGAGAGACGCAACCACGATTGCACGAATTGGAAAGACCAGAAATGCCTAAAAAGATCTGTTATTATAAGGGAAAGCGAAGGTCTTGAGGTGAGATCGGAGGTCAATTGAGATTTTGAGAGCCGAGGATTTTTGGGTCGTGCGGAGGTTTTGGTCAGGTGAGAGCGGAGGGGTTTAATTTGAGGGAGAGCGGAGGTTATAAGCGAAATAGAAATCACCACCTTTCCTAATTGGTTTCCCCGATTTTATTTGGTCCCCACAAATTTAGTTTCCCACCTTAATTTTAATGGAAATATATATTTTCTCTTTTAATTTAATTGAGATATAGACGGCAACTATTTCAAATAAAAAGAAAAGGTCAGATTTTATAATAATTGTATCAATAAGCCCTAATAGCAACAGCTTAATCAATTAACTGCTATTATAAGTGACTTTTGTAGTAGTGTTCATATGTAACATAACATTGTAATATGTAATCAAAACATATTTCATGTATTCTAAACATAAGAAATTGCATCATAAATAATGATATAAGATATTTAGAGACATTAAATACAGGTAGAGGTCACAAAGAGAGAGAGAGAGAGAGAGAGAGAGAGAGAGAGAGAGAGAGAGAGAGCATGAACAAAGGAGAGAAGAAAGAGAGAGAGCATGAACAAAGGAGAGAAGAGGAAGACATAGGGAGAAGGGAGAGAGAAGTTGAGAGAGAGGAGAGAGTCAGAGAGATAGAGGGGTCTGAGGAGGAGCTGATAGAGAGCTAAGAGAGAGGAGAACTGGAGAAGAGAAAGAGAGAGTGGAGAGAGAGGAGAGAGATTCATATCTGATATCGCCTAGCATTTTTGAGCTGGAGTGCCGAACGAAGAGAGAGGAGAAATATGAGATTGACTAGAGATTTAGGGTATTTGGGTTTGGAAATTTATTAAGTTTTCGGGTCTAGTGGGAATCAAAACCAAACCCAAACTTAATAACCATTTTTATTTGGATATTAGCTAGTATCGACCGATATTTCCTCAATGAAATATAGGCCAATATTTCCGATATATCGGAAAAAAGTGGTAAAAATCGGAAAATGATATTTTTTTCATAAATATCTTATCGGAAGGGCATCAAAACCGATATATCGGCCGATATAACGATATATCGGCCAATATTTAGTGTACTGCTCATACTGCTTTGCAAAATACACCACCACCAAGAGGCACAAGTGGTTTGAAGACATTCAAATGGAGGGGCCAAAATTGTGTAAAAATTACTGCTATAAGGAGAAATCAAGAAAACATATATTTCAAGGGTTTGAGCAAAGCTTAAGAAATTTTTTTAAGACACCATGGTGGACGTATTCTGCAAAAACAAGTTATTAATTATTATTTTCTTTTGTTTTAGTACTTGGTGTGGACGCCTTCTTCTACAAGTAAAATTTTGGTTCTAGTTTTGTTGTTTTATGAGTAACATTTTGTTTGGTAATGTTTTATGTTTTCTTTACTATAATGGATTGCAATGCTTCATGGAATCATTTATCATCATCGATTATGCTTGCCACTCATGTCATATTTCAAGCCTCTTTTAGCTTTCAAATTGAGATACTAATTTTAATTTATACCGAATTACTTATACATTTTCACTTTCTTCTAAAATTTACTAGTCTAACTGGTTAGAGCTAGAGGATTTCTACTATTTCATAGTTAATATTGGAACTTCATTAACAAAATGGTAATTATTAGATAGAACTAGAGGATTTCTACAAAATATTTGAGAAATAAAGTTTAACAAAGATACGGATGAGCTAATTCATGGAGTTCTTACAACAATTTTTCATAAGTGGCCACCAAGACAAAGTGTTTACAAGCACACACTGTACATACAAAATATTTGCATGTGAATCTACAGTTTTCTTGGATAGTGCTAAATGCTTGTCTCGATTGATACAATTCCCTTCATTAATTGCGTAATTTTGAACTTCATATCCGATATCGCCTAGCATTTTGAGCCGAGTGCCGAACTAAGAGAGAGGAGAACCGAGAAGAGAAAGAGAGAGTGGAGAGAGAGGAGAGAGATTCATATCCGATATCGCCTAGCATTTTGAGCCGAGTGCCGAACTAAGAGAGAGGAGAACCGAGAAGAGAAAGAGAGAGTGGAGAGAGAGGAGAGAGATTCATATCCGATATCGCCTAGCATTTTGAGCCGAGTGCCGAACTAAGAGAGAGGAGAACCGAGAAGAGAAAGAGAGAGTGGAGAGAGAGGAGAGAGATTCATATCCGATATCGCCTAGCATTTTGAGCCGAGTGCCGAACTAAGAGAGAGGAGAACCGAGAAGAGAAAGAGAGAGTGGAGAGAGAGGAGAGAGATTCATATCCGATATCGCCTAGCATTTTGAGCCGAGTGCCGAACTAAGAGAGAGGAGAACCGAGAAGAGAAAGAGAGAGTGGAGAGAGAGGAGAGAGATTCATATCCGATATCGCCTAGCATTTTGAGCCGAGTGCCGAACTAAGAGAGAGGAGAAATATGAGATTGACTAGAGATTTAGGGTATTTGTTTGGAATTTTATTAAGTTTTCGGTCTAGTGGGAATCAAACCAAACCCAAACTTAATAACCATTTTTATTTGATATTAGCTAGTATCAACCGATATTTCCTCAATGAAATATAGGCCGATATTTCCGATATATCGGAAAAAAGTGGTAAAAATCGGAAAATGATATTTTTTTCATAAATAT
Source organism: Asparagus setaceus (assembly GCA_012295165.1). Taxonomy (NCBI): domain Eukaryota; kingdom Viridiplantae; phylum Streptophyta; class Magnoliopsida; order Asparagales; family Asparagaceae; genus Asparagus; species Asparagus setaceus. The sequence goes on along the minus strand of CM022704.1, from coordinate 28,081,281 downwards.
TTTATCGGAAGGGCATCAAAACCGATATATCGGCCGATATAACGATATATCGGCCAATATTTAGTGTACTGCTCATACTGCTTTGCAAAATACACCACCACCAAGAGGCACAAGTGGTTTGAAGACATTCAAATGGAGGGGCCAAAATTGTGTAAAAATTACTGCTATAAGGAGAAATCATGAAAACATATATTTCAAGGGTTTGAGCAAAGCTTAAGAAATTTTTTTAAGACACCATGGTGGACGTATTCTTAAAAAACAAGTTATTAATTATTATTTTCTTTTGTCTTAGTACTTGGTGTGGACGCCTTCTTCTACAAGTAAAATTTTGGTTCTAGTTTTGTTGTTTTATGAGTAACATTTTGTTTGGTAATGTTTTATGTTTTCTTTACTATAATGGATTGCAATGCTTCTGCGGGAATCATTTATCATCACTGATTATGCTTGCCAGCTCATGTCATATTTCAAGCCTCTTTTAGCTTTCAAATTGAGATACTAATTCTTAATTTATACTGGAATTACTTATACATTTTCACTTTCTTCTAAAATTTACTAGTCTAACGGTTAGAGCTAGAGGATTTCTACTATTTCATAGTTAATATTGGAACTTCATTAACAAAATGGTAATTATTAGATAGAACTACGGATTTCTACAAAATATTTGAGAAATAAAGTTTAACAAAGATACGGATGAGCGAATTCATGGAGTTCTTACAACAATTTTTCATAAGTGGCCACCAGTACAAAGTGTTTACAAGCACACACTGTACATACAAAATATTTGCATGTGAATCTACAGTTTTCTTGGATAGTGCTAAATGCTTGTCTCGATTGATACAATTCCCCTTCATTAATTGCAGTAATTTTGAACTTCATATAACTTCTTCAGAGTGGTACAGGGATCAAATTCAGAAAAGATAAGTACGGAGATCAATTTGAGTATGAAGCCTAAGGGTAATGTGGTCATAAGCAAAAAACTAACATCTAAATTTTAACAGAAGTTAGAAAAGGTCATAGTTTGTAACTGAGGTATGGTACAAGGATTAAGTTGAGACAAAAAGAAAAGGTGCAGGGATCAATTTGAGTACGAGGCCCTAGTACAGGGACCAAATTGGCCGTTTAGCCCTTCTTAAATTAGGGAATTATTTTTGCAATCACTTTTTTCGCATCTAATTATATGTGTTAGATTAAGTTTTAGTTCATCTCTGATGAAAGTTCAGATTTTTATTCCCTATCGAAGTTCCGATACTGAAATCTAGTTAAACCCTAGAAGTAACTTTATGAACCCTAAGTTTCATATCCTAATTAAATTCTAACGGCTAATTATGTTTAAACCCTTAGAATTGTGAGAAAATATAAGACAAAACGGTATTCATAAACCTTAAATCGAATCTCATCCAAACCCGGCAGAACCCGTATCAGATACAGGCTCATCAGGCTGGCTCTCAGTCCCTGAGTGGCTCTGCAGTCTCACACAAAATTCTGAATTTTGTCATCCTCTTTTAGTCGGCTGGACCCTTAGATCAGCCTCCTGAAATGCTCTAAGCCGGCTGGAGACCTTGTGCTTTTGAATTGTCTCTTGACCCTGTATTTTTCACATATGTTATTTGTGAGTGTGTAAAACGTTAGCCACACATTCATATATGTGAATGAAATGTGATTAAACTTAATTTGGATAATTTTACGCCACAAATTCAATTTTAAACTAGTTGAACTGTGAACGTGGGTGGGTGGTTGAACTGTGAACGTGGGTGGGGGCCACCCACCCATGTTGCTCTGAGGAACCTCGGGGTTCTGTAGCATCTGAGGCAGGTTCCAAGCAAACATAAAAAGCAAAGAAAAAAAAAACAAAAGGAAAGTTTTTTTAGGAAAGCATTTTTCTCTCCCTCAATAAATAGGAACATATTCCTAAGGTTTGGTGTGGAGAGAAAAAGTGAAGAGTTTTGTGGGAGAAAAAATTAGGGTTTTGGCTAGAGAGAGAAAAAAGAGAGAGCTTGGAGAGATTCTACAAGAGAGAGGTCAATTTCTTTTGGGTAAAAATCAAAGCTTTATCTTTGGGACGAGCTTGTGGATTGTACAAGTCGTCGGTGTTCTTCTTCATAGTCGAATCTCCCCTCACCCCTCCCGTGGACGTAGACAAGTTTGCCGAACCACCTAATCTCGTGTCTTTACTGTTCTGTTGTGTATTTGCTATTGTTTGTAGGTTCCCTTGATTCAGTCCTAGTACTGTTGAGAGGAAGAGTAGATATCTCACTTTGTTGAGATATTTTACTTTCTATTCTTATTTCCTTCATGAAACGGGAATATAATCAGGGCCTTCTCTTAGGTGATATCGCTTCCGCGGCGTGCGGGCGTGACCCCGCATCCCAACAATTGGTATCAGAGCTGTTATTCAGATTGGAAGTGGTGTAGCTTCTGGTTTGAGGTGGTGCTCGGTAATTTCTGAGAGAAGCGGATTTATTAATACAAACGGAAGATGGCGTCAACTAGTAAATCGGTCAAAGTGGGAATATTCGAGATTGAAGAGTTCAATGGGAAGAATGATTTTTCCTATTTAAGGATGCAGATGAAAAACTCACTGATTTCGTAAAAAATGCACAAGGCTTTGGCTAGAAAAGAGAAGAAGCACAAGGATATGTCTGATGAGGATTGGGAGGAGCTGGATCTGGAAGCACGGGCGTCGATTATCCTTTACCTTGAAAGGGATGTAGCTTTCTTGGTAGATGGAGAGAAAACGGCTGCGGGCGTGTGCTCGAAGTTAGAAAGTACCTTCATGACGAAGAGTCTAACGAATCGGATCTATTTAAAATCCAAATTGTATACTTGCAAGATGGAGGAGGGCTCATCAATCCGGGAATACATCAACAAGTTTGATAGGATCATATCAGACTTGAAAGACATAGATGTGAAAGTTGTAGATGAGGATTAGGCGCTTCTACTACTTCTGTCTCTGCCGAAATCTTATGAGAACCTGGTGCAAACACTGATGCTTGTAGGAGACAATTTGAAGATGGATGAGACTAGAATGGCGCTTCTAGCGGATGACCTTCGGAAGATTGCAACCAGTGACATGACTGCTGGTGGTAATAAAGAACAAGCGCAGGGATTGTTTGCTAGAGGAAGGAGCAATGAGCGAGGAAAAGGCAAGGGAGGAAAGTCTAGATCTAAATTGAGACTTCTTGCGGGAAAATCATGTTTCAAATGCGGTGAAGTTGGGCATTTCAAGGTCGACTGTCCAAATAAGAGAGTAGGTGGAAAGAAGAATAATAACAAGACTGAGAGAAGAGAAGGCAAGGAAGAGGCGAGCTACGTTTCAGAGGAAGGGAGCGAGAATAGAGGAAGGGAGCGAGAAGGAGTGCTATGTCGTCACGGGTGGCGAGGATATCTCAAGGAAGTGGATACTTGATTCTGGTTGCTCTTACCATATGTGTCCAAATAGGAAGTGGTTTACTACCTACAGAGGCATTGATGGTGAAACCGTATTGATGGGGAACAACCATGCTTGTAAAACGGTGGGGATAGGTAATATCAAAATCAAGATGCATGATGGAGTGGTTCGAACCTTGACGGATGTGAGGCATGTTCCCGACTTGCGGAAGAATCTTATCGCAGTTGGTGCATTGGACTCTGGCGGTTGCAAAATTGTTACGGAGAACGGAGTGAAGAAGGCTGTTCGGGGTTCCATTGTAGTGATGAAGGGTGTTCGTCACGGTAATTTATATACTCTCTCAGGTAGGACGGTGACGGGAGATGCAGCGGTTGGAACTGAAGGAAGTGGTGGAGACCCATGTGAGCACACACGGTTATGGCATAGGCGGCTTGGGCATATGTCAGAGAAGGGTCTAGTTCTGCTTGGTAAAGAGGATCTGCTGAAGAATCTGAAAGAACCTAGCATGGATTTTTACGAGGATTGTGTGTATGGAAAGTCACACATTGTTCAGTTTCTGAGAAGCAAGTCTAAGAGCAGAGGGATACTAGATTATGTGCACACGGATGTTTGGGGTCCCACTGCACCACTTCTAAGGGTGGTTCCAGATATTATGTCTCGCTCATAGATGACTATTCGAGGTATGCTTGGATTTATTTTCTGAAGCATAAGAATGAGGTGTTCGAGACATTCAAGAAGTGGAAAGCAATGGTTGAGAACAGGACGGGAAAGAAATTGAAGACACTAAGATCTGATAATGGTACAGAGTATACAGATGGTGCTTTCAAGGAGTTCTCGCGGATCGAAGGGAATTGTTCGACACCGACAACAGTCAACACCACAATAGAATGGGGTCGCAGAGAGACTGAACCGAACATTGCGGGAGAAAGCAATGAGTATGCGATCATACGCTGGATTGGGCAACGAATGGTGGGCAGAAGCGATGGTTACAGCTTGTTACATTGTGAACCGTTCACCACATTCGACATTGGATGGTGATACACCCTATAGGGTGTGGTCAGGGGAGCATGCAGATTATGATAGGCTCAGAATTTTCGGATGTACCGCCTACTATCACGTCAACGAGGGAAAGCTTGACGCGAGGGCCAAGGAGGCAATATTCTTGGGATATGCGAAGGGCGTAAAAGGCTATCGCCTTTGGTGTACGGAAGATTCGAAGCTCGTGATCAGCAGGGATGTTACCTTTAATGAGAAATCCATGATTGCTAGGGCTCCCAAGGATGATGGTGTTAGGATTGATGAGACTTCTAAGTCTCAGGTTATTAAAATAGAACCTAAAGACCAATCAGGTTCTAGTCGTGTTCAAGTGGGAAGTCAGGTAGATGATGAGTTTGGCGGGGAGGAGGTTGTGAGGAGAATACAGGCACTACAACAACAACATTTCGAGGATAGTTTGACTTCCACTAGGCCAAAGCGAGCATACAAATATGTCTGAGGTGAGTGATCAACCTGAAGCACTATGGGCAGGTTAATTTGGTTGAATACGCACTCTTGGTGGAGGAGGACGAGCCGGTCTCCTTCAAGGAAGCTATTCGGGACAAGGATAGTGAGAGTTGGTTGGCTGCGATGGAGGAAGAGATGGAATCTCTTCAGAAGAACCAAACATGGGAGGTGGTCCCATTGCCCGTAGGAAGAAGAGCTATTGGTTGTAAGTGGGTGTATAAAAGAAAGAAAGATCTTTCAGAGCTCGGTGGTACAAGGTACAAGGTACAAGGCGAGGCTAGTGGCTAAGGGTTTTGCACAGAAAGAGAGTGTGGATTACAATGAGATCTTTTCTTGGTGGTGAAACACACCTCTATTCGGTGCTATTGAGTATTGTTGCTCATGGCGATCTTGAGTGGAATAACTCGATGTTCAAATGGCCTTCTTGCACGGAGACTTGGATGATGAGATCTACATGGATCAACACGAGGGCTAAAGGTTGAGGACAAGGAGCATCATGTGTGTCGTTTGAAGAAGTCCTTGTATGGATTGAAGCAATCTCCGACGCTGGTACAAGCGATTTGACTACAACAACAACATACCGAGGATAGTTTGACTTCCACTAGGCCAAGGCGAGCATACAAATATGTATGTAATGGCATCAACTGAAGCACTATGGGCGGGTTAATTTGGTTGAATACGACTCTTGGTGGAGGAGGACGAGCCGGTCTCCTTCAAGGAAGCTATTCGACAAGGATAGTGAGAGTTGGTTGGCTGCGATGGAGGAAGAGATGGAATCTCTTCAGAAGAACCAAACATGGGAGGTGGTCCCATTGCCCGTAGGAAGAAGAGCTATTGGTTGTAAGTGGGTGTATAAAAGAAAGAAAGATCTTTCAGAGCTCGGTGGTACAAGGTACAAGGTACAAGGCGAGGCTAGTGGCTAAGGGTTTTGCACAGAAAGAGAGTGTGGATTACAATGAGATCTTTTCTTCGGTGGTGAAACACACCTCTATTCGGGTGCTATTGAGTATTGTTGCTCATGACGATCTTGAGCTGGAATAACTCGATGTTCAAATGGCCTTCTTGCACGGAGACTTGGATGATGAGATCTACATGGATCAACCTGAGGGCTAAAGGTTGAGGACAAGGAGCATCATGTGTCGCTTGAAGAAGTCATCTGATGGATTGAAGCAATCTCACAAAGGGTACAAGCGATTTGACTCCTTCATGTGAAGCATGGGTTTTCCGGCGACTATGATTGTTGCGTTTACATTCGGAAGCTTCGTGGAGGTGATTATATCTATCTTCTTTTGTATGAGGACGACATGCTTATTGCTTCTAAGAGCAGGGTGGAGATAGATAGGCTGAAATCTCAACTTGGTGAAGAGTTCGAGATGAAGGACATGGGCGCTGCTAGGAAAATACTGGGTATGGAGATTAAAAGAGAGCGGGCGAACCGGCGATTGTTCTTGAGTCAGAAGGGCTACATAGAGCGGGTGATCGTGAGGTTCGGGATGCAAAGTGCTAAGTCGGTGGTGACTCCATTGGCTCCACACTTTAGGCTTTCTGGTAAACAATCTCCCACTATAGCGGAAGAAAAGGCGCATATGGAGCGTGTTCCCTATGCTAGTGCAGTTGGCGGCTTAATGTACGCAATGGTGTGTACCGCATGGATATTTCCGCGGTTAGTGTGGTCGATAGATTCATGGCGAATCCGGAAAGGCGACCGGGGAGCGATGAAGTGGGTCTGAGGTACTTAAAGGGTACCGCTGATACGGTCCAGATTTTGGTGGAGAAACATGTCGATTGATGGGTTTGGGGACTCTGATTATGCGGGCGATCTAGATAGACGGCGATCGACTACTGGTTATGTATTCAGGATATATGGGGCTCCGGTTAGTTGGCGATCAATGTTATAGGCTATAGTGACACTTTCTACTACAGAGGCTGAGTACATGGCCATGGCAGAGGGAGTGAAGGAAGCATTGTGGTTGTGGGGTCTTCTAGATGATTTGAGAATTGAGCAGGAGAACGTGAACTTGTGGTGTGACAATCAGAGTGCAATTCACTTGGCGAAGAATCAAGTTCATCATGCTCGTACCAAGGATATCGATGTCAGGTATCATTTCGTGCGAGATGTCATAGAGAAAGGTGATATTTCTCTCATGGTACACACGAATGAGAATCCCGCAGACATGTTAACTAAAGTGGTCACAGGTAGCAAATTTAAGCATTGCTTGGACTTGCTTCGTATCAGCCCGTATTGATCTGCCCAAGAGGGCATGGCCCTTCGGGACGGTGATGGGGTGAGGTGGAGATAATATGAAGAATTGCAGAACTACGGTTAGCTTGATCCTGGTGGAGGGTACGTAGGCAACCATAGTATAATGGTGCAGCTAAATTGGCCTGGTTTGGCTGATGGAGATCTCTCTAGTAATGTCCGCGGTGTTCTTCTGGTGTTCGTCCAAAATTTGAGGTTTATCAAATGTTGTACGAGGTGGAGAATTGTGAATGTGGGTGGGGCCACCCACCCACGTTGCTACAGTATCCTCGGGTTCCTGTAGCAAGTCGCTACAGGAACCCGAGGTTCCTGTAGCAAACCCTTAAAAAAAAAAGCAAAGAAAAAAAAAACAAAAGGAAAGTTTTGTTTAGGAAAGCTTTTTTTTCTCTCCCTCTATAAATAGGAACCTATTCCTAGGGTTTGGTGTGGAGAGAAAAAGTGAAGAGTTTTGTGTGAGAAAAGCTAGGGTTTTGGCGGCGGCTAGAGAGAGAAAAAAGAGAGAGCTTGGAGAGATTCTACAAGAGAGAGGTCAATTTCTTTTGGGTAAAAATCAAAGCTTTATCTTTGGGACGAGCTTGTGGATTGTACAAGTCGTCGGTGTTCTTCTTCATAGTCGAATCTCCCCTCACCCCTCCCGTGGACGTAGGCAAGTTTGTCGAACCACATAAATCTCGTGTCTTTACTGTTTTGCTGTGTATTTGCTATTGTTTGTAAGTTCCCTTGGTTCAGTCTTAGTACTGTTGAGAGGAAGAGTAGATATCTCACTTTGTTGGGATATTTTACTTTCTATTCTTGTTTCCTTCATGAAACGGGAATATAATCAGGGCCTTCTCTCAGGTGATATCGCTTCCGCGGCGTGCGGGCGTGACCCCGCATCCCAACATGAACCAATTTCCATTACGTGAACATTTGCGAGAGTCAATATATGAAGTAAACTCTATTTTAGATTTATTTATTTCCCCACATACTTCCATTTACCCTATAAGTGAATATGTATGACTCCTAATACCCGATTTAACTGTGTTATCCAAAATCATTACACATGTAGCCTTGGACAATAGGAGCTAGAACATCGGACATTTATTACAATCAACGCAATAGTCTTTTAGCTGAGATGGTGGATGGTGCAAGAGATGCAGACTTTTTGTGTATCGGGAGAGTGGACAGATGGTGAGAAAAGAAAACTTCATTGGACAGTCGAGAGTCTATTAATCTAACTCTTAGAACTTCTATATTTCAAGCTAATGGTTAATTTAGAATACAAGTTGATCAAGCGTGGAGATTTGCTCCCTTCATGTCGTGGCACCATTTCTCTGCTTAACAATTGGTTGCATAATATAGAAGAGTTGTGTTTAAGTAACATCACTGTAATCATCCTAAAATGAGTTGTTGTAAAAATTAGGTTTTTAAATGGGGAAATTGAGCAATACTTAGTCTTATTTAAGTTGTTGATATTTTATTTGGCCATTATCCATATCTTTACCAATAGCAGCTTCGTTGTGAATATTCCATGTTTTTATTCTATCCGTCTTAAACAATGCCACTTATTGGCCAATTTCAAATAACATTAAAAATATATTTAAAAATGTGGTAGGAATTAATTTGTTACGTGCATACTTGTATGCGATGTTGGCGTTCATGTACGCTGTGAGTGAGCGTATTGTTAGAATTGTTAACGTTATCTTTGGCTTTCACCAAACTTTTACTGTTGGTTAATATAGGTTGTTGTAGTAGCTCGATTAGATTTCACATAAGCTCATGGACACTCACAATTACCTTTACCTAGAGAAATACAATTTGAATAGGAATTCCACCTTGCGTTTTACTCTTTTCGGTGAAATTTTATGATTTATCTCATCTATGCATTTATCTTTCCATAATCATATTCATATCCGTCAGGATTTCTTGGCTCATCATATTTGATCATGCAGTATCTTTTTGAGCTTTTCGTTCTTTCATTTTATTTGTATTGTGAATTATTGTCATTCACAAGTATGTCCTTTGAATCCATTCCTTTGATGATATTTGTTGGACCCATCTGACAGTTCACTTTTATTTCCCCTTCCCGGGTGGTTGATGAATTCCAGAGTAGCGAGTTGGTTCAGTCGAGAACATGAATTATCAAGTAAATAGATTTAAATGATTTTAAATAAAAATTTTGAATTTCGTAATTATTTAAACTCCTTAACTTATTTTTGGAAAGGTTTTAAAATACGTAGAATTAATTAGACTTCAAAATATTATCTCGACGACGTTATTGTTGAGGTGGTGTGTTGGCGGTCTAGTCACAAGTCATTTAGGTCGCGGGGTGTGACACCCACTGAATGGGCCACATTGCTCGGCTCAAAACACTGCAAATGAGTAGTCATTGATAAATTTGATTCCATGACCCACCTTATAAAATTATTCAAAATGACTAGAGTTGGCTTTCACCACGCTCATGCGATGTTAAACTCAGTCCAACATAGCACTTAGTTCTATATTTCAACCTTGCTAATTGTCCCGATACAGTTTGTCATGCCCCGTGGCCATGAGCCTGCTTACACAATGTAAATCATGAACTTTCTAAGCATAAAACTACTGCCAAAATGGCTAATCATCATTACAGTAGAATCCATTGACCCACTCTTAAACTCTTTAATTATTTCGTAAATTTCAAATGTGGGATATCACATCTACTATACTGTTGAATTGTTTTGTATTT